>CM035169.1:103549095-103938242 GCA_020205615.1 Panax quinquefolius
AAAAATTTACAGGTCTTCTGAAAGGGTGTGTGCAAGATGAAGAGAAAACTCTAAAGTGTGTGAGAAGGCTTACAACTAATTGCAAAAAAGGCTTCTATATCTTTAGAGTGGGTAAACACTGGCTTTTGTGGATACAAAAGAGGCTATATATGAGCTCACAAGTGTTTAAAAGTGGGAAATACACTATATGGGCGAGTGCGGAGCGAATTGTGTAGGATTTCCCCGTCTTTTTTCTCTTAAAAATTAGCACCCCAAGCCCTCTATTTATAGGCATTTTAGCCGCAGGTGCACCTGCGGTTGAGCCATAGGTGTACCAGAGGCAACCCGGGTTGGCCCGGGTTTTTTAGGTCAGTCGTCTCAAGCATCGTGCACTCGTGCATTATAATATCCACTCGAACTTTCGGAAGCAATCCGCATCCGCTTTGAGGTATCTGAGACTTATTTCGATCGCCGTTGTCGAGAGTCATGCGATGGCATGGGATTCGAGTTTGTGCGAAGTCATTGAAAATGGGACGATGCCCTCCGGTCTTCAAGCTTCAACTTTCATCCGTTACCCGCATAATAGTCACTCGGGATTAGTTAGTCTGTGGAACATTCTTTGCGTAGAGGCGTGACGTGGCATCGTGTTGGACGAGATGATGATGTTGCCCTCACCTGTTATCGTCGGATTAATGATAAAGCGACGTTGCTCAAGCTTCGCTGAGATTGGACTGCTATAATTGTTGAAGGTCCTCATTATCATCTTTGAAGTGTGCATGTCTTTCCGATGTTATCGTTGGGTTGGTAAATTGGATCTCGTTGTGAGCACCGAGATTGAAGCTGGTAGCATTTGAAACAAGAATTTCCGGGGTTATTGCCGAAACTGCATTCCTTGGGGTTATCACCAAGGTTGGTGGCTATTCCCATGGTTGGGACTGAGACTGGATACCTCGGGGTCATCTCCAAGATTAATCAGTCTTCTCTGGTGTGTGTTCCGATATTGTATCTGCAGGACTCGGGGTTACATCCGATGTTGGATTTGGTTACTCCTAGACTGCGATCCGGGGTTTGATGCTGAACTTCCGGTAGTATCCGGAATGGATTTGGATTGTCTTTCATGGTTCCCTCTTAAAAGATGAATCTGTCCTCCTACAATGTTAGTAACAGTAGTACAGAAAATTTCGAGTGTTTACAGATGCCCCTCTTTATCATACTCATGCATGGCGATGCATGGGTAGGATAAAGAATCCTAGACACTTGAAACGTAACAAGATGAACATGGTACTGTGGATAGCAACATGATGCCAATGTATGATGCGTGTATGCGGGTTGTAGCCCAACATCTTTGGGGATGATTCTTTGGCTCCCTCGTTGCTTTAAATCGGGATTAGCAATGATAACCGGATTTGATGTGTGATCCGAATCATTAGGATGTTGATGTTGGAGTTATCACCAAATTCCTGTGTCTTTGATAACGATTTGATCCTGAAGATGTACCTCTTATGTGTAAGAGATTTGTGGGGATAAAGCTTGATTTGTTTGAGGATGTATATAACATATTCCATCATCTATCCTCTTTGATAAACATTGACCTTTCCTGGTTGGTATCGCCAGAACATGTCAAGATCCTGCTGGATTCATTGCCAACAACAAATGCTGTCAGGGATGCTTGACCTTCGCTGACGTGTGAATCAATGGCTGAAACATCCTGTGGGATATACTGTCAAGGTTGTTTGACCTCCGCTGACGTGTGAATCAACGGTTGAGATTCTGTAGATTGTCAAGGTTGCTTGTCCTTCGCTGTCGTGTAGATCAACGTAGCATTGTGTTGTGACCCCCGCCGAGGATCCGCTGGGGAATATGAGCACTTGGGTATGAAAACCTTGAATAGCTCTATAGCTCTGATAGATTTAAATGCTATCGGCTGAAATGACGTCAAGGTTGTTTGACCTTCGTTGATATGTGTGTCAATGGATGAACGTGTTGTAACCCCCATCGGGGATCTACTGGGGACTTATGAAAGTAAATGCGTAATCATCGCGACCCTCAATGCTTCGATGGGTTTACTTACCATCGATTGAAACAACGTCAAGGCTGCTTGACCTTCGTTAATAGGTGTGTCAACGGCTGAACGTGTGTTGTAACCCCCACCGGGGATTTCACATTGTAACCCCCGTCGGGGAGGATACGTAGGGTAATGACCCAGAGTTGGTGGCATCAGACCTGAATAAGGTATTGCCGTATGTGATTTGTGACAACTGGGATCATCGGTAGGGTATACCTTGTATCCAAGTGACTACCAATGAGTGATGTATAGGTTCAAAGTCTCATCTGAGAAGACCAGAATTGTATGCAGTTTTGCTCAATCGCGTGGCATTTTTATTCTCGATTTGACCTTTCTAGTCCGTAAGAACTCCGCTCCAACTCAAAAGCGGATCAAGCCGGAGGATGGGACCCATATAGGGGAGCCGCAGGGGGCTGCGCTAATGGGGCTTTAACAACGATTTTTCAGATGACGACTTTATAAGTCGTTGCTAAAAGTGTATGTTTAGCAACGAAAACTTGTCCTTCGTTGAAGATTGTGTCACGCTTTCACTTTTTACCTTGAACGAAATTCATAAGTAGTTGCAAAATTTAGAAACTAAATTCGTTAGAAATTTGTTGCAAAATTTCTAACCACTTGATTTCTCCTCATCGTGGGCAACGAAAGTTTTATTATTGCTATATTTCGTTGCCTAATATGGACCACATTCATTGGCAACAATTTTAATTTTCTTTGCATATTTTATACAACTTTTTGCAACGACTATTAACATGTTGTCTTAAATTAAGATAATAATAATAATAATAATAATAATAATATATTATTATTATTATTATTATTAAATTCTACTTTTATGCTAAAGTGAACAATAAATGTAAAAAATAATAATAAAAACAAACAAAGTTAAAGGGGATTAGTTATCAGGCGCAGATCATAAATCCTGCAGGCTGGTACCCACAAGTCATTTTCAACTTGTTTCGCATAGAGAAAACCGCGAGCCATCTTCAAATCTGCTGAGTTCGGGCTGCTTTCTGCAAATTTTGTCACCGTACAAGTGTTCTACACTATCCTGGTAACATATGCATGTATTTTTTCCAATTTCTGTCCGTTAGATTGTGAGTTATCGCACGAAATGCATCTAAACACATAGTAGTGATTATGATAAAAAAATTTCAACATAGTAAATGTTAGTAATAAACCATGCTGAACATAATGATGTAAAAAAATTTGACTTTTGAGATAGTCAAATTGGCACCTTTTTCTGCTATTTTTGTATTATTTGAGGTCCAATAAGCACAAGGTAGAAAGGAAAAATACTCCTAGCATTGAGGTTGGCCTTATGCATGATTTTTTTTATTTTTAATGCATATATTATGTATATTACTTTGGGACAGGTGTGCTACTGAATGGCCACCTAGACATACACAATAATGCATGTGGATAGTCCTATTTTCAAAGGGACTATGGCAAAAATTTCAAATGTAGGCATTAGGTAGTCATGCATTTTAACTCTATTATATATTAAAGTAAATGCATGCATTTATATAGTCATAAAATGCATTTTAGAAAGCTCCAGGTAAGGAAATACCACACCCTTTCTGAGGTGATTTGGAGACTTGTTCTCCAAATATTATGGATCCGGATCAGTCGAGCAGTTCCTATAGGACCACTTCTGGCGTACGGCAGAGGGCTTCTCAAGTGCCTCATCCTCGTTCTGTCAGACAGCCTCGCCGGTTGGTGGAGGCCGTGATACGTCTGTTCAGGCAGATGTGCCAGATGTTGTGGATGAGGAGGCAGATATTTTGATTGAGGATCTTGCTCCTGCTGCGCATGTCCCTCGTAGGGAGCTTCCGAGCATTCAGGTGGCAAACCCAGAGTTGTTGGGTGATTTGAGCAGACATCCATCGATGTACTTGCATACTAACGAGGTATGGCGTCAGACTTTGATTTTCCTTCTTTCCTATTGATGAGGATTAAAGGGTTTTGATATTGATCTGCATTTCATGCAGGTTCCAGGTTTTACACAGCCTCGAGGGAACTGGTTCAGCATTCACTCCATGTACCAGGCGCTTCATCCTGACTATAGAGCAGTAGTACATGAGTGGGGATTCATGGCATTCTTCTCCATCCTCCCCCATCGTTGTCCCTGGGGTTACCTCAGGGCATTATCTGAGCGATGGTTTCATCAGACTCAGTCACTCCATCTGCTAGATTGCGAGCTGATGATGACGCCTATGGATTGGCGATTTATCACAGGTATGGAGTTTGGAGGGGAGCTAGTGCCTTGCATGGCGAATATCACCCCCACTGCCTTCAGATCCTTATTAGGAGTTCCGGCGGAGGCGCTCAAAGGCAAGACTGTCCATTTAGGTCCTTTGAGCGTAGATGTTATGAGTGGGCTTTTGAGTGAGGCCATGCCTGATGATGTCTGGATCAGGGATCGCGTTCTGCGGTGATTATTCCTGATGATCATTCGAGGCTGCTTCATAGCAGATAACTCTTCCACGGTATCTTTTGCTTTGGACAGCGCCAAACTCGATGTGGACCGTATTGGAGAGTACTATTGGGGCTCTTAAACCTTTGCCTATTTCCTCTGGGGCATGCGCATGTGCTCACAGGGATTGACTCAGGCTTGGCTAGGTTTTTACCCATTTCTGCTGGTGAGTATTTCTCTTGTCTTTTCCCATTCATAGGTTAAGAGTGTTTACTGATAGCAGATGTTTTGCCATTTTATTGGTAGTTTTGGGCCTATGAGAGGCTCTCATGCTTGCGTCCTGTGAGTGTGTTAGGTTTAGATACCTATCCACGAGGACGACGATGGCACCGTTCTATTTTACCGGAGGTACCTGTAGCCGAGGGCTTCGCTCACTGCCGTATGCAGCTGGAGCTGCTGACAGCGGACACCATCACATGGATTCCCTACTCAGGGGAACATTTGACCATCGACTTTGAGGATGGACACTCGACTAGAGTTGAGTATTTGATTTCCACCAGGAGAGTTCCACTTCTCACAGATGGAGGCTGGGAGCTCTATCTAGGCGAGCGTGTTATTAGGAGCACCACAGGGGAGATCCGTATACCGATCTTGCCTCCTGCTAAGCATCATTGGCCCGTATCACAGACACCCGTCACTGATATCCCATTGTTGGGGGTTGACGGTTTTGCATTATCAGAGGGTCCATGTACTCAGGAGATATTCCAGCGTTGGTGGTTCCCTCGTACTATTGGGGCCCAGTCCCGTGCCACACAGTTTGTGGGGGACATGGTTCCAGGATCTTTGATGATGACAGATTGGGTAACTTATATCTGAGCTCCGACTCATATGACCCAGATTGATAGCTTGACCCGGCAGTTGGATCAGGTACATATATTCATCCAACACTTGGGTAGAGATCCATTAGAGGCGGAGTCATTCGTTCCTTCCAGCTCAGGCGCTGGCCCTTCAGACGACCCATTCGGTTTTGTCGGCGCAGATCCTCCTCTTTATAGGCCTGACATCCCTATTGGTAGAGATCCAGTGACTCAGGAGGAGTTACATCAGTGGACAAGATTAATGATGTGGACATCAAGACCTGGTCTTCTTCGATGTGTATTCTCGTTATATCTTTTGATAGTCCTCATTAGATATTGGGTGGTCGTTTCCCATTCTCGCTATATCTTTTGATAGGCCTCTGTTAGTAGTAGGGCGTCCGTGCCCCATTTCCTGTATTTGTAGTTTGTCTGAAATATGTATTAGATGATGATATATTTAGGAATGTATGCAACATTTTTCATTCCTTATATCATATTGCCATCCATTATCTCATTATGCGTGTATCATGTTATGCATATGTATGTATGTCCGAGAGATATTCGGCATTGACCTGGATGGTCTTATGACATGACTCGCCTGGATGTCTTCTTCTTGACAGCTAGCAGTATAGATCATACCCCACCGTCGGTGGTGGCATTGGGTATCATGATCATGATGCGATAGCATGTCACTGCCGCAGACGAGGTGATCAGAGATCTGTTACTCTGACATACCATGACCTTTTGACTTTTCGGTTCCCGCAGAGATTTGTGGGCCGGGATGATAGAGCATTGGGTGCCGGATGGCGGTGTATTCCGATTCGGCCCCCATGAGTTGACTCCTACCCTGAGGAGTATGCATGATTGACAATCTTTGCCTTTAGACGCGGACCTTGCGTGCACATGGCTTTGGGAGACATGAGTAGATTGGTTCACGACTCTCACAGGATTAAGCGCAGAGAGTAGTGCGGAGACGGTGACATCATCCGCCACGTGATATCCCAAAGCATTTTTGTATGATATTGATTTGGCTCGGAGGATAGCTATTCATGATATTCGGGATTTCACCGCACCGGAGGATTATTGGCGTTCGGTCAGAGTCGATGTACTGATGCTATGTGTATTGTCATATGTCTATATGCCACGATATATGGACGAGATAGACATTAGTGTCATCATGGTCGTGAGAGCTCTTAGAGAGGGTCGCACTATTGTACCTATGATCGTGGTAGAGACCCCGCGGTCGACATCCTATTGTTGTACTTATCCGTCCGGAGTGTTCACTGGGAGTTCGATCATGATATATGTGTGGTTTATGTCACACTTGAGACCGGTTGGTACCCTTAGATGGCATGTATATTGGTTTACCCATGATGTTGCTATGTCACACTCCTTTCAGCCGTCGGAGTGTACATATGCTCTTTCTTGGTCCGCATTTTTGGCAGATATCAGAGATCCATTTAGCATATTGCTGTGCTCAGGGCTTTGCTCACCATACAACTTCATTACTCACGCTCCGGGCATGGATTTTCTCCCTCTGGCTGGCTTGAGGGGCGTGACTACTTATCACCCATTTGGGCCGTGATGTCACAGTTTGACCGGGCCAGGATTTTCATCCTTTCAAGGGGGTCGACAGTCGTTCTTGACTTCTCGATATCTCTCGGCGATGGACCGATCTCTTGTATACGCTTGTATTCTCGCATAGTATTCCGCTTTGGATGGAGACAGAGGTTTTATCTACCGCAGGAGTATCTGCAGTCTTGGGATAATGACGCAAAGGGTGTAGAGCCTATGGAGGACATCGATACCTACATCGAGGAGGAGCCCGCTGCTGGGTTGCCAGCATTCCTTCCGGATTCTCCTAGTACTAGTACTTTTTTTATACACATTCGAGCAAAGACCTTGAGCGAGTCTTCATCCGATGACCTTTGAGAGAGATCGATTCGATCTTTGATGTCGATCGCTCTTGATGGGAGGACGCCGCTTTCTATTGGAGAGAGACGAAGCATTGGCTCATAGAGATGTCGCCACATTCGAGGCGTGATGAGGCTACGTCGACTATAAACGCAGATGATAGTTGAGTGGGATATCGCCATATCTCGCCCGAGGATGTAGCCGTCCACGAGATAGTACTCACGATGAGGTCCCTTACCACCGATATGATTGCGAGAGATGAACACTTACATTGATGAGCATATACGTCATCATGCGGATAACTTCGATCTATTGGGTCGTGTGGATATTCTCATCTGAGAGACCACATCTTTACCTCCTTCTTCCGAGAGGGATGCCATGTTGGGCTTGCTAGCTCGCATATACCTGGACTCGTAGATGCGCTTGTATTTACCTGCACAGACTAGCTTAGCCATTTTGTCATGTATAGCTTATATTTGTATACATCAAACAACATTATATATGACAGGGAAATATATTTTTGGATCACTTCCTTTTAGATATGCCATGCTATTTGTTTGATATTTCGCCTGCTACTTTAGGGCTTTTGGTTTTGATGTATTCTGAATTCCCCCTAGGTGGATGGACATTGAGTTGTCTCTGGATAGTTCAGAATGGATCATTGATCTGTATGTATCCCTACCATCTTTGGTGTCTTGAGACTGGTTTCTGGATGTAAATGTGGAGAGGAGTGTGGCTTTCCTCTCTGAGATTGACCGCACCACAGATGGTCGCCAGTACTTCTACTTAGGAGAAGCCTAGTTAATTCCACCTCTTAAGGTTTGGTGTTGCTCTTCAAGGTATGATCGCAGCTTAGATGGTCACTGAATCTTCTATTTGGGAGGAGTTCCAGTAATCTCATCCCTTTGGTCTGAAGCCAAATGAAATGTAATGGTTTTGGAGGATGATCCCAGTACCAGTTGACAATGGTTTATGTTTTGGTAGGGGGTGAGACCGCACCATGAATGGCTGCCTACGTACTCCTATTGAAGAGGAGATTAGGTCTGCGTAGTTCAAACCTGGGGTGAGAGGTTCAAAGCTGTATATGGCTGGAATGGTGTAGGAATATTTTTGATTGTTTTTGTTTTTGTAAGAAGAAGAGGGTAGAAATGTTTTTGTTGTTTTTTGTTTTATTGCCACCGGGCCATATGAAATGGTTGCCTACGTACTCCTATTGAAGAAGAGATCAGGTCGACGTAGTTCGTCCCTCAGGGCAAGTAGAAAAGCGTGATCCCATGTGTAGGTCAGAGTGCGGGGAAGAGAAAGTTTAATCCTAGGTTGAGGATAAACTGCAGGTGAAAAGTTTGATCCCAAGAATGGGTAGCCAAACTGCAAACGCAAGAGGTTCAATCCACGGTGGGATGACCTAAGTTGTAGGGACGCAGAGGAGAAAGCCAGGCTGCTGGCTAAAAGAGTATGTTTCCCTTGGGGGCAAAGTGTTGAAAAGTTGTATATGGTAAAGGGTTAAAGAATCGGAATGACTGGTGACCTGATGATTATGCACCAGGGTGTTTGCTGGTTACTTCAGACATAATACCGTTTCACGGTGTCTGAGTTGATGAGTTGTGGAAATTCATCGCCGTCTATTTCTTGCAATCTGAGAGCGCCTCCTGTTAATACTTCCTTGACCATAAATGGGCCTTCCCAGTTAGGAGCGAATTTTCCTTTATCCTGATCTTGGTTGTCAAGAATCTTCTTCAAAACCAAGTCATGTTGCTTAAATCACCGAAGCGGACTTTTTGTTGTAGGATATGGCGATCCTTTGCTGATATAACTGACCATGGAAGATAGCCGTGATTCGCCTTTCGTCTATTAGAGACAATTGGTGATACCTGTCTTATACCCATTAGTCTTCGTCCACTTGAGCGTCGATCAATACTCTAAGAGATTCCATCTCAACTTCTATGGGGAACACTGCTTCCATCCCATAAGTTAAAGCGCAGGGGGTTGCCCTAGTTGAAGTATGCATTGAGGTTCTATAGGCTAACAGGGTAAGAGACAATAGGTCAGGCCAATCTTTAGTTGGCGGACATCTTTTGCATGATCTTCTTGATGTTCTTGTTAGTCGCTTCAACCGCACCATTCATCTTCGGACGATAGATGACAAAGTTGAGATGTTTGATGTTTAATCTACTGCATAATTCCTCCATCATCTTGTTGTTGAGGTTTTTGGCATTGTCCGACACAATTACCTCTGGTTATCCATATCGACAGACGACATTATTTCTGATGAAAGCAATGATGACTTCTTTAGTGACCCTGGGGAAGGAGGCTTCTTCTACCCACTTGGTGAAGTAGTCGATCATGGTGAAGATAAATCGGTGATCATTACTAGCTTTAGGCTCGATGGGCCCGATAACGTCCACTCCCCACATTGAGAAGGGCCAAGGCGAACTCATATGGTGGAGTTCCTGTGGAGGGGCGTGTATAGCATTCCCATGAATCTGGCACTGATAGCATCTCCTGACGTGGTCGTTGCAATCAGCTTTAAGAGATAGCCAATAATGTCCCGTCCGGAGGACTTTCTTGATAAGGAGGGAGCCACTCATGTGGGGGACACAGACTCCGCCATGGATTTCATCCATAAGCCTTTGGGCTTGATATTTGTCTAAACATCCGAGGAGACCTAGTCCTGAATCTCTTTTATAGAGCGATCTCCACTCAAGTAGAATTTCATAGCAAATCGATGGATCCGCCTTTTCTCAGTCGGGCTCACCTCGGTGGGTGTGGATCCATCTCGTAGATATTCCTTGATATGCTGATACCAAGGATATTGGATGGGAGGTAGCTCATCCGATACTTCTCCAACGTAATTCCCATAGGCTGGGGCCTTGTTCATGGAAAATACGATGCTTGGCAAGTGTTCCTTGTCTGATATGCAAATCAAGGAGGCCAAAGTTGCTAATGCATCCGCGAAATCATTCCTATTACGAGGAACATGTAGAAAGGAGATTTCTTCAAACTCCAAAGCCATCTTTAAAACCTACCGATGGTAAGGCAGCAAGTGTAGTTCCTTGGTTTGATAGATTTCGGTGGATTGTTTGATTACTAACTCTGAATCTACAAGGACAATTAACCATCTGATGCCCATTGAACGGGCAAGTTTTAGCCCAATGGGACAACCTTCATACTCACGGTAGTATTATTGGTGTTTGTTAAACTGTAATTTGACTGAGAATGGGATACTTCTCCCGTGCATACGGATACTAGAACGCTGCTCGACTCCGAGCCTTCCATATTAATGACTCCATCAAAATACATCTTCCATGGTTGGCGCGTATCGTCTTCTTTGGTGTTGTTGTCTTGTCATTACTCCTTCATCGAGGAAATATGTTTCAAGGGTTTGAAATCCTCACAAAAGTGCGGCGGCGATTGATCCTCGATTCCTTGACCTTTGATGGACTTTTGAGTAACATATATCGATGTTAAACTATTGTAGGATCAACTACCATCCGGACAAATTTAATTTAACATGGGTTTGTTGAACATGTACTTGAGAGGATCCACACGGGATATGAGATGGGTTGTGCGACCATGGAGATAATGTTGTAACCTCATGAAGGCCTATGCCAAAGCACAACATGTCTTTTCGATCAGAGTGTACTTGTGTTCACCGCTAAACCTTTTCTTTGAGGTAATAGATAGCTCGCTCTTGGCCTCTATCGTCTTTCTTTCCCCAACATGCAAATTTCATGGCATTGTCACTTACTTTACGAGATATACATGAGCAGGGGAATATCATCCTGGGTGGTACCAAGACGGAGCTTTGATTAGATGTTTCTTGATTGTAAGGAAGGCATTCGGCACTCATCATTCCATTTCATGGAGGAGTTCTTCCTTAATAGCTTGAAGATTGACTCACATGTTGTTGTGAGTTGGGGAGATAAACCACTAATAAAGTTGATTCTTCCCAAAATCCCCATATTTCCTTCTCTGTTTGAGGAATGGGTATTTCAAAGATGGCTTGGATTTTCTTTGGATCCATCTCAATCCTTTGTGGCTAACTAGAAATCCTAGCGAATTTGCGATTTAACGCCAAAGGCGCACTTAGTCGGATTCAACTTCAAGTTGTATTTACGTAACCTATTGAACAACTTTCTGAGATGGTCTATATGGACATCCTCCTTCCGGGACTTGAAAATGATGTCATCCACGTAGATCTCAATCTCTTTATGCATTAAGTCGTGGAAAGGAGCCATCATAGCTCGTTGATAGGTAGCTCCGCATTGATGAGGCCGAATGACAACCGCCTATAGTAAAAAAGTTCCCAAGGAGTGATGAAAGCGCCTTCTCACGATCTTCCTCCGAGACCATGATCCGATGGTACCCATGCAAAGTAATCAAAGAAAGGAGTACATGTCGTATTACGCAGTATTGTCAATGAGAATGTGGATAAATGGCATGGGAAAGCTGTCTTTTAAGCAAGCTTTATTCAAGTCCCGGTAATCCACGCAAACTCGCACCTTCCCTCCAGGTTTAGGCACGGGCACAATATTGGATATCCACTCGGGATCGTAGACACCATGATGATGCCGACTTGAAATTGTTTCACAATTGCTTCTTTCACCTTTAAACTCCATTCGTGTTTCAATCGCTTTGAGCTTTTGCTTGGTGGCTTAAATCCTCTTTAATGGGAAGGCGATGAAGGACAATGTCGGACAAACCCACCATGTCTTTATGAGACCATGCAAACACATCCTAGAATTGGATTAATAAGCGTAACCATGTCATTCCGCTTGGTTTGGGGTAAGGTCTCGAACCAATCTGGATTACCTTAGGGCTTTCTAAGGTTCCAGAGATTGAAAGAAGTGGTTTGATCAAGGTAGGGTTTGGGTTTGTCTTTGACCCATTCTTGAATTTCTGGAGGCACCTCAATGTCATCTTGTATATCCATCAAGGCTGAATTCATATCTACATCAAAGGTACAATCCCTGTGTAGGAGAGGCATCGTATCAGCAAGTACAGGCACATCTAAATTTAGAATCCTGAAAAATAATATGCTTTCACTTAGTATATATGAAATGTGTTGATCATACACAGTGTTAGCATATACTGGCAAAATACACTGCTAGTAATCTTGTATGAAAAAGTAAGCAGTTATTATATCTACAGGCGTAAAGAGTTTCCGCCGCTTTACCCTTGACGACCAATGCAAGGAATGCTGTCCCAATTGGCAAGGGCAAAGTCCGGTTGGACCGCAGTAATGGAGGGATTGTCATCATCCTCCCTGTCCTAAATGATGGCCATTACGTCTGGGCAATCATTGTCTGGGGTGTATCTGTTGGTATGTTCGTTATGAACGATGATGCGTATACCGGACGTCATCCATATGACGTCTTGCTTGATTCTTCGTTCCTCTTCTTCCACTGCGGGATTTGGAACAAAGATTTCTTTCTCTTTCACGGGTACCGGCTTTGAAAATAACATAGCCATTACATTGGCTGGCACCTTTACTGGAGGTTGTGCGGACTCAGAGTTTAAAGGTGAAGATAAACGCCACATGGTTGAAGTTGAAGGAATCTGCTGATGCTTATGAGGATTCTTATGACTAGAACTAGAAGAATAGCCTAGCCCAGCTGTTCCAGTTTGCCTGGTTAAGCGAATTGGGTACTTGATACCTTGGCAATCTTTACCCAACCCTTGTCCCTGCTATGACCCAACGACATCATTTCTTGAGTAGCTGACATTACTTTGGCAGAAATTTTGGTTTCGGACAATGATGCTCCAATAGCATGGTATTGGGTGTTGCTTATTTCCAAAGCATGAAAACTGACTGGTTTAACGTCTGCATTGGCATTGATGAACGACATGTCCCCGTGTTGAGGACACTCTGGCTCAGCGGTGACCGTGACCAGGCTATTATTAATAATGTACTTCAATTGTTGATGAAAGGGGGAGGGGACTGCCCCTGCCATGTGAATCCATGGTCGTCCCAAGAGCACGTTGTATCCCGAATCTATCTTGAGTACATGGAAAGATACGCATAATGTGTGAGGACCAATTTCGATTGGCAGCTCAATTACTCTGACCGAATTCCGGCGGGCTCCATCAAAAGCTTTGATGATAGTATGGCTACTCCGAATTCGGTTGAGATTAATATTCATCTTCACCAAGGTAGCGTACGGGCAGATATTCAAAGAGGAACCTCTATCTATTAAGACTCCAGCTACCATATATCCGGAGGATAAGACCGCAATGTGCAACGGTTTGCAATGACCGGTCCCTTCGGGCGGTATGTCATCATCAGTGAAGGATATCACATTGTTGTTGAAAATGTGATCAACCATATGTTGAAACTCTTCCGTATCCACTAATGTCAGGAGATATGCTTCTTCTAGAACCTTTAACAAGACCTTCTAGTGATTTTCGAAGTTAGGACCAAGTCCAAAATTGATATTTGTTGTGGAGCTTCTTTCAAGCTTAAAACCACCATAGCTTCATTATGACCCATAGCACGGAGGAATTTTTCAATCTTCTACTGGGGTATTTTCCCTTTGATTTGGTGGTGGGCTTCATCACCCGATGGGGGAGATACAGTGGATTTTCTTTCGACACTACAGCAGTTGTATGTGAGGTGGATCCTTTACCTTCTCCATAATTCCATGGAACTTTGCGCAAGCTAACAATAGGATATTGTGCTTTGCATGGCAAGTTGATTGGCTCGGGAGCGGCCACTTTCAAAGGATTGTTTCCTCCCTTAAGTTGAATTGTTGGCGTTGTGAGTAAGGTATTAATCCCATCAGTTTCAATGGATACGACCGCTACCACATTTTTCCACTTAGTAGGGCCTGCATTCTCACTTGCACGTAGCACAGTATCGTCGTCTGCTAGGCGCAGGACACCAGTGTCGATTAAATTTTGAATAAGGTGGCGGAGTGCCCAGCATTCTTCTGTGTTGTGACCGCGAGACTAGGAGTGATATTGGCATACTCCATCAGAGTTGTACCATCCTGAACGGGGGTTGATTGGAGGTAGAAGGGAACTGATCCTTCCTTTATTGATTAACATATGAAGGATTTCCTCCATAGGTTGGCCCAAATAGGTGAATTCCCTTTTGTTGGTGAAATCCCGACAGGCTTTGGCATTTGGTCTCTTTGTCACTTTATCTTCCAGCATTTCATTTTCTGAAAGTGACGAGGGAATATTCATGACAATAGGTAGGAGATTGGCATGCTTTTGGCTGATTAACTGCCGAGTCACTTGATGCTGATAAGTCACCAGTTCCTCCAATTGCTCAATTTTTCTGTAGAGAGCTTTCATCTTTCGTTCCATTGTGAATTGGAACTTGGCATAATCCCATCTGTCATCACCGTCTTTGAGGGTCTGGGAAGATTCACAGCTGAAGTTGGAACTCATCTCTTTGCTCCAATTGATCATGTTGACCTCTTCTTCTTTGTGTTGAGGAAGAGGGTTGTCTTGAACATGAGGTTTGGTCGGGGTTTGGTGACTACGATCTCCCTGTTGTCTATTAGGTCCCGGATCTTGTGTTTCAAGGCCCAACAATCCCGAGTATCATGTCCAGTGCCCCGCGTGATAAGCACATTTCCTAACAACATTGAAACCCCGGCCCATTAGTGTTGGTGGTGGAAGAAGATGCGTAATTTTCTTCCGTGTTGTCGAAGATTAAAAATGTTCTCGAGGGTATCCCCTAAGGGTGTAAACACTCGAGGGCGCTTTGACTTCTCCACCTTTTGGTATTGGAGGGTTTGTATCCCGTGTTGGAAAGGGAGTGTAGTTTCTCCTTTGAATAGGCATGTTTTGATTGCCTTTTTGCCCCAAAGAGTATCGTGGAAACATCTTCTTCTTTCTTTTTATGGATTCCTCAGGGTTGTTCCCATAATTTCTAGATTGGATGTAATCAACAATGACTTTGAGTGCAAACTAGGTCTTGAATCTTTCCCCGACTTCAATCCCATCTCACCCATCTCCCCATGCTTGACCATTTCGAAAAATTTTTTCATTGATGCCACTAAAACTCTCTCATAGAAAGGAGCTTCTTGTATGTCTATGAAAGTCATGACCTTTTCTAATTCTGTCATAGAAGGACTAAATTGGGCAGCCAGGCGTCTCCACCTTTGAGCATACTCTCTGAAAGACTCGTTAGACTGTTTCTTGATCTTGGTAATTTGATACCGATCAGGAGCCATTTGAGTTTGAAAGCTGTATTGTGTGAGGAAAACATGTTCTAGCTCTTCCCAGCTATGAATTTTGGAGTTGTCTAATCTTGTGTACCACGAACGGGCTTCTCCAGTTAGACTCTTTTGGAATAATTGCATTCTAAGTTTCTCATCCTCTGCATAGGATCCAAGTTCTCCAATACATAATTTTAAATTTGTATAAGGATCTCCTAACCCGTCATAATTTTTAAAGTCAGGAGTTTTAAATTTTTCTGGGTAATGAACACTAGAAAAATACACATATCAGCATATGAAACACTCCTGTGTGTTCCAATTCCTTTGATAGCGCGAAGGGTCTCTTCCATTTGGAGGACTTTCTTTTTGATGTCACCAGTGTCTGGATCTCTAGTGGGATGGGCAGCATCATGAGTTTTGTTGGTCGTATCCAACTGCAGTTTAGGTATTGTAATGACCGGGATTCCTCCTTGTGTGGAGGACTTAGTATGTATGGCTATTTTCTGACCCTGTGTAGACTGGTGTAATTCTTTGAGTAGAACAACCAAATCTGCAATTTGTTTGCTTAATCCGTCGAATTCTTTGCGAGAAACTAGATTAAGTTTAGTCTGGTCGGACGACGACATGATTAACAGTAGGCCTGTTGCCTTTTTGGATATTGAACGGGTAGTAGGTCCAATTGATTCCCTGTGAAAGACTTGCATAGTTTAGTCTTTAGGGGAGGTGTATAATAACATGTTTTGTGATGTGTCCATTTTAGGAATTTTATCCTGCAAAACGGATGTTAGCTGTTTGTAACATGTATGTGGACATATTGCTTCATATTTCTCATTACATGGAGATATATATGGAGTGAAAATTACAAGTAATTATGTTTACAGGTAATTTTGAAATGAGAGAGCATGAAGAGACTTTCCTCCGTTTTGGGTTTATTAGAGGCTGACCTATCTTAGGTTACTCTCGCGGCTTTTTGGCATGAAGATTCCCAAATCATCACAATCTACTTGATAGGAAGTTAATCTGGTCATTCAACTGGAGCGAATTTGGGTGGTGCCTTTCCTGAGCCTCGGAGAATTAGTCTTCTCACGAGTCCAGTAATCAAACACCGACGGGATAGCCTCCTGGTGGAGGGACCACACAACATACATTCACATACATCGCGTCTCACCATATGAAAATGATGACATGTGCGAAGCACTAACATCACAAGCAGATATTGTGCGAAGCACTAATATCATAAGCAGTTATGGTACGAAGCACTAAGTGCAATAAGGAAATTCATTCGTACACATTCATTAAATGTAAATGCAACATCCACACACAAGCGAATGTAATTTTTTTTGAAAGATTGTAATAGCGGCTTAAGTCCTCTTCTTGGAGTCCCCAAATGAGTCGCCACCCTCGACGTCGGGATTATTAGATGTCCTTTCCGTTACTTGTTCTTTGGTGTTCTCATTTTATGTGAGATTTGTTTGAAAAAACAAGTGAAAAAGGTCCGACATGTATAATGTCGACGATGGACTGTTAAGAGTCGCCAGTTGGTTTTTTTAAATAGTTATACCAACACAACCGAGAAAAGGTTTTCACATTGACCCAGTGATGTGACACTGCTATACGGGTCTGTGAACCCAAGATTCATTAGGGTCCGGGGACTTGGTTATGCGGGGGGAAGGTGTTAGGCACCCCCCGACATCGGTGTTACCATGGTGACCGCCTCTTTTCAAGAAACTATTAACTGAGTGTGTATGTGTATGGGTCAATGTGCTATTATATGAAAGTTGTGTGAGGCCTCGTTTGAACCTATATAAACAGGGTTTGAATTTATGTAAAAATTCAGTTTTTACTAAGATATGGCAGTGATGTTTTATAAAAGAGGTTTTTCAAACCCTGATGCTCAATAGGAATTGAGACCTTTTACACTCCCATTTTATTAAGTGATCGGCTTGATTGATTTTATTTGACGGATGCGAGGCATCCGTACGAAAATAATATACAAAAATAATGCCGACTTCCTCATGGGTATGGAAACCATCTGAGGAAATTCAGACAACGCAGAATAATTTACAAGTTGCTTACAGTTGAAAATGTCCATCACGGAAACCGAATCTAGATCCAATGGGATGAATCTGTGATCACATGATTCCTAAAGCGCCTGAGAATCTTGCAATTTGTATGAAAGCGATAAGGTGTATATATATAAAAAGTCAGTAATATATATATATCGCATATGATCACCAACCACAAGCACCTCCATGGGGATCGAAATGTAAATAAAGCCGTAAGAAGCGATCAACCGCCACGAAGGAAAACTCCAGCAGATTTAAAATGAATATATATATATATATATATATATATAAAAAGTATTAAATGCACCGGATGTAAAATCCAGGCTCATCGAACAGAGTTTGATCACAGTTCATATATATATAAGTATAAATATATATATATATATATAAAAGCGAATAAATGCACCGGATATAAAATCTAGGCTCATCGAACAAAGTTCGACACACAGTTAATATATATATTATATATATATTATATATATATATATATATAAAAGCAATAAACGCCTCGCATCAAAATCTAGGCTAATCGAACAAAGTTCGATGCACACTTCATATACATAAATATAAATATATATATATATATATATATATATATATATATATATATATATATATATATATATATATATATATATATATAGAAAAGCAAGTAAACGCTCCAGTCAAGTTCAGGCTCAATCGAGGCATAACTCGATAATGTTAGTCAATATATATATATATATATATATATATATATATATATATATATATATATATACAGATCGAATGAAACCACGGATCAAGTCCGCAAAAGCAAGCAACACGACTCTCAACGTGTAGAAGGGTGTGTGCAAAGATGAAGAGAAAACTCTAAAGTGTGTGAGAAGGCTTACACCGATCGCTAAAAAAGGCTTCTATATCTTTAGAGTGGTAAACACTAGCTTTGTGGGTAAAAGAGGCTATATATGAGCTCACAGTGTTTAAAAGTGGGAAAATACACCGTATGGGAGAGTGCGAGAGAATTGTGCGGGGGTTTCCCCGTTTTTTTCTCTTAAAAATCAGCACCCAAGCCCTCTATTTATAGGCATTTTAGCCATTAGGTGCAATCGCTGGTGAGCCAGCAGTGTGTATTAGAGTCGGCCGGGTTGGCCGGGTTTTTTGGTCGAATCGTCTCAAGTAATCGTGCACTCGTGCATTGTAATGTCAACTCGAACTTTCGGTGCAATCCGCATCCGCTTGAGGTATCTGAGGACCTATTTTGGACCGTCGTTGTCGAGAGTCATATGATGGCATGGGATTAGAGTTTGTCTTGAAGTCATTGAAGATGGGACGATGCCCTCCTCTTCAAGCTTCAACTTTCATCCGTTACCCCGCACAATAGTCACTCGGGATTGGTTAGTCTTGTGGAACATTGTTGCGTAGAGACGTGACATGGCATCGTGTTGACGAGATGACGATGTTGCCCCTCACCGGTGTTATCACCGGATTGGGCTGATAAAGCAGACGTTGCTCAAGCTTCGCTGAGATTGGACTGCTGCAATTATTGAAGGTCCTCATTATCATCTTTGAAGTGTGTCTGTCTTCCCAATGTTGTCGCCGGGTTGGTACAGTGGATCTCGTTGTGAGCGCCAAGATTGAAGCTGGTCACATTTGAAACAAGCATTTCCAGGGTTATTGCCGAAACTGCATTCCTTGGGGTTATCACCAAGGTTGGTGGTTATTCCCATGATTGGGACTGAGACTGGATACCTCGGGGTCATCTCCGAGATTAATCGGTCTTCTCCAGTGTGTGTTCCGGTATTGTATCTGCAGGCCTCGGGGTTACATCCGAGGTTGGATTTGGTTACTCCCAAACTGCGATCCGGGGTTTGATGTTGAACTTCCGGTAGTATCTGGTATGGATTTGGATTATCTTTCAGGGTTCCCTTTTAGAAGACGAATCTGTCCTCCTGCAATGTTAGTAACAGTAGTCCACAATTTAGTAATCCAACGATTGGGAACTATTTTAGTTTTAAGCTTTCTAAGAATTTAGATCTCATTAGATTGATCATCATCATTATTCTAAAAGCATTGCTTAAAAATATGGGTTTATCAATATTATAAAACAGCATCATGTAGATAATTAAAAGCCTTTAATTAATTAATACTTTTTATTAATAAATGAATAACATTGTTACAAAGTACATGTTTTATCATCAAATATGATTATCTCTTGTTCAACTTCCTCTACATAATCTTTTGGTCGTGCCATTTCTTGACTTTTCTTTGTATAATTTTGAGTTCTCATACGCTTGTAGTCGAAATTAAATCAAGTTCGTTCAATTGAGTAACCTCTTCTCTCCTACAAATTTGTTTGGTCAAAGTTGAGTTTTGAATGGCCCAAAAAGCCATATGTTGTAATTTCACCGGGAGGTGACACATTTTTTCCATAGATCAAATGATCACGAAGACATCCCAATTGGTGTCTTGTATGATGTCCTGCAAGCCCATAACGCGTCATCCAACTTTAGAGACCAATCTTTTCTGCTCGGATTCACTACCTTCTCTAAAATTTTCTTCACCTCTTTATTGGAAACCTCAGCTTGACCACTCGTTTGGGGGTGATACACTGTAGCAATCCTAATTGACCTCGTACTTCACCAAGAGAGTCAGAATGATCTATTGCGAAGTGACTTCCTCATCACTTATGATTGCTCTTGGCGTGCCAAACCTTGTGAATATGTTCTTTTATAGAAATTTTAGAACCACCTTGGCATCATTCGTAGGGAGCGCTACAGCTTCAACCCACTTTGACACATAATCCACGGCTAGCAAGATGTACAGGTTATTGAATGAAGGAGGAAAAGGTCCCATGAATTCCATCCCCCATACATCAAAAACCTCTATTTACATGATCGTGTTGAGCGGCATCTCATTCCTTTTTGAGATATTACCCACCCTTTGGCATCTGTAACAGTTTTTCACGAACTAGTGGGCATCCCTGAACACCATAGGCCAATAGAATCCTGCTTGAAGAATCTTGGCCACTGTCCGGTCACTACCATAATGTCCCACGTACGCAGATGAATGGCATTCATGCAATATATTATTCACTTCGTTATATGACACACATCTACTTAATCATTTTGTCTCACTGCAATCGCCTTCGCATTAATCGGCGACGTGTCGATCGGAGGAAGGATTTTGCTCACCAAGTAATTGGCAAAATCTACATACCATGGAAACTCAGATTTTACTCCAAAAAGTTGCTCATCTGGGAACGATTAATTAATTACACACTTATCTTCCCCATCCTTTTTTGGATTTTCCAGTCTCGAAAGATGATCCGACACTTGATTTTTTGTCCCCTTCCTATCCTTTATTTCCAAGTCAAATTCCTGAAGAAGTAGAATCCATCTGATTAGTCCAGGCTTAACATCCTTCTTTGAGATCAAATAACGAATCACCGAGTGATCCGTGTATACCACCACCTTTGTTCATATCAAATAAGCTCTTAATTTGTCAAAGGTGTATACTACTACAAGTAATTCCTTCTCGATGGTTGTGTAGTTTAATTGGGCATCTATAAGGGTTTTACTTGAATAGTATATGGCATTAAATATCTTCTCTCGGTGTTGACCCAAAATAGCCCCTATACTGCGTAGTCGCTAGCATCACACATTAATTCAAAAGGCATCGTCCAATCCGGTGCTACGATCACTAGAGTTGTAGTCAATTTCTTTTTCAACTGTTCAAACGTTGCTTTACACTTTTCATCAAAACTGAAAACTGCATCTTTCTCTAAGAGACTGCATAATGGTTTAGCAATCTTAGAGAAATCCTTTATAAACCTGCGGTAGAATCCGGCGTGTCCAAGAAAACTGGGGATTCCCTTAACTGAATTTGGCAGTGGAGGATTTTCTATCGTGTCCAACTTTTCCTTATCAACGTCTAAGCCTTTCGTAGAGACCTTGTGCCCCAAAATTATTCCTTCTTCAACCATAAAGTGGCACTTCTCCTAGTTTAGCACCAAGTTGGTTTCCACACATCTTTTTAGAACCATGACCAAATTCTCTAGACATATATCAAAAGTGTTTCCATAGATTGAGAAGTCGTCCATGAAAACTTCCACATTCTTCTCCACCGTGTGCGAGAAGATGGTCATCATACATCTTTGAAAAGTAGCCGGTGCATTACACAACCCAAAGGACATCCTTTTGAATGCAAAGGTGTCGTATGGGCACGTGAAAGTAGTCTTTTCTTGATCCTCAAGAGCTATGACTATTTGGTTGTACCACAAATATCCATCCAAAGAAATAGTAGTATTCATGCCCAAACCAACCAGCCCAACTTCTGATCAATAAAGGGTAAAGGAAAGTGGTCCTTCCGGGTTTCCTTATTTAGCTTCTTGTAATCCATGCAATCCCTTCATCCGGTCACTGTCCTCGTAGGAATTAGTTCATTGTCGTCGTTCTTCACTACTGTCATTCGACCCTTTTTCGGGACACACTGAACTGGACTAACCCATGTACTGTCTGAAATCGGGTAAATAATTCCCGCATCTAACCACTTCAAAATTTCCTTTTTACCACTTCTTTCATGATCGGATTTAGTCGTCTCTGTTGTTCCACTGTTGGCTTTACGTCCTCTTCCATAAGAATCTTGTGCATGCAAAAGGATGGGCTTATCCCTTTTATATTTGTAATTATGCATCGTATAGCTGACTTGTATTCTCTAAGCACCCTCAACAACTTATTTTCCTAAAGTTCATTAAGCGCATATGCAATAATAAAAGGTAAAGTATTTGAATTACCCAAATAAGCATACCTAAGGTGTTTAGGAACAGGCTTAAGCTTAAGAGTGGGTGGCTCCTCCAATGAAGGTTTCATCCGTGCTGAAGCTTTTTCTTTCGTGTGTAATGACTCGAATGGTACCTTGAACTTGCTAACTCTAGGCAATGAATCCAGCATGTGCAAGTAATCTATGAACTCTGGATAAGTGTGAACCTTATTCCTTTGTCAGCAGCTTCGTAGATTACTTGCACATCCTGGATTACTTGCACATAGGCAATGAAGGCATAAGGTTCACACTTGCCCCCAAATCACATAAACACTTGTTGAAGGTCATGTTACCGATTGTGAAAGGGATGGTAAAGCTCCCCAGATCCTTCATCTTCGGAGGTAACTTTCTCTGTAAAACTGTGCTACATTCCTCCATTAAAGATACAGTCTCGTAATCCTCTAATTTTTTTCTTCCTTGATGAGAATACCCTTTATGAATTTGGCATACCATGGCATTTTCTTTAGGGCTTCAATGAAAGGAATGTTGATATGAAGTTTCTTGAAAATTCCAAAACTTTGAGAATTGCTTATCCAATTTCATTTTTGGACCCTCCGATGAAACAAAGTGGTGGAGGATACATAACTGGGCTCGACATTTCGCCTTACTCTTGTCCTCTTGCTTTTAGTAGACACCCCAAATCTAGGTACTTCATTCCCACAAGATTCTTGTTCACTTTATCTAAAACATTAGTTTCTAACTACCCAAATATAATAAAATTTAACAATAAACCTTCCCATTAAAGGATTACATCAATAAGTTCAATAAAATCTCCCAGGTTATCTAACCTTTAAATACAAACATCAAGTGCGGAAAATTAAATAATTACACCTCAACAATTAAAACAAAGTATGACAATATAGAAATCAATAGATTTACAAGTCTTCAACACTTGTTCATCTTTCCTTTTCCTTTACTAGTGGTAGGTTCATCGACCTACTCAACTTTAGCTGTAATGGTTATATAAGCAAAAGTGAGCAAACAAATGCTCACTTGAAGTGACAATGAATAAAATATCATAACAACTGCCAAATGAATAGGCTCAATAGAACTTAATAATATTATCCATCAATGATAATCAGGAACAAAATTTGAAATATATGTATCTGAGGGTCACAAGACCACGAACTATGTCCAAAGTTATAAGTATTCTTTCAACTTAAACCTAAACAGTCATAAGACTATAGGGACTTCTCGTACTTAGGGGGATCAACCCTTTGTATAATGTATTGTGCACAAAAACATCTAAACGCTTTACGCCGTAAATAATCCCCTATGATAGGGTTGCTCATCTTAGTTTTAATATACGAGTTCGCACCAAAGGAAGTTTGGTTCGGATAAGCTTCAAGGTAATTTAGATTTCAACGAATATCAACTAAGGATTAGTTGAATCAATATAGTTTGATATCACTTCAAGTGCTCGATAATAATATGATATGAAATAGTCATTAATTATAAGTGAATTAACATTATACATCGAAGTCATGATTTAGAAATGGACTAGAAAGCATAGGCATTGAATATTATACCAAACCTTGCTTGAACAATAGTAAGCTAAGGATATTAATCTTACTCAATAAAAGAAGTGAGTTAATGAACGTGCATGATTAATAACAAGTTGAGGAATAAAACTTGTTCAACATAAGATCAACAGAATTTAGGAACATGCGTAATAAGAAACAAAATTAAAGATAGGAACCCTTCTCAAAGTAAGAGTTAGGTTGAAGAGTTTGCATGAACATAATCAAGTTAGAATAGATATATAAGTAGGTTTAGTACATTTCTCAATGCATCAATAAGGTTTAAGCACTTGCACCATCGTAAAAGTAGAGTTAGAGAACTTGCCTCGTGCGTAGGTTAAACAATCACTACTCACGTTCACCACAAGTCCTACACATACCATATGTATTGATAATACTCATTAGTTACTGATAATATTAGCTTCATGAGTTTCTTTCCCACTTTTAGTAAAGCTCACTAACTAAGTTTAAGTTTAAAAAACAACACATCTTTTCATGAGCATCACTTTTTAGCTCTATTACAACTACTTAAATTATCATGTCATTGCACCATATAAACATTAACAACTTGATACAACATCCTATTATATGTTCAACATGTTATCATTCTCTTTATATTAGGTTATACTAACACACAAAGGACTGCACTTCTATTCGTGCATCCCGACGACCTCCGATTGCCTCCTAGTGCACAACAGTCCTAACGATGGCC
This sequence comes from Panax quinquefolius, assembly GCA_020205615.1. Classification (NCBI taxonomy): domain Eukaryota; kingdom Viridiplantae; phylum Streptophyta; class Magnoliopsida; order Apiales; family Araliaceae; genus Panax; species Panax quinquefolius. Next base: position 103,573,593 of record CM035169.1, read on the forward strand.
ATTTTGAACCCTAATAACGACATCAAATTGAAAAACTTAAGGAATAAAAGTTATAGGTCTACTCGTCCTCGTTCTATATCATCTTGAATCACATCAATCGGAGTTCGTATAAAAAGGTTAGACTCATTTTAGTAAAACATATCCCAAATTAAATTTTCTTAACTTTGGCATCGTCGACTACCCCACCGAAGGACGGGGTTTTTGTACTAGGATAGCCATTTGAGGCGGGGTACCTTCTAACAATTTCGTGAACGAATATCGCGAACACTACAGAAAGCCAAATTAGGCCTAAAAACTCCTTTCTAACAACCACACTAACCTACCCAAGTTGTAATATGTTTACAGAAATATAAACTAATATTTCTAACACGTTTCTAACCATATGAACAACATAAACATCAAAATTACAACATTTAATTTCACTATTTCTATTATTTCTTCTTCTTTTGACATTCATAGCGAAATTCCTCACTGTGAATTCGTTTTACAACCAAAACAGTTTGTTTCAATTGCTTTGTTTTCGTTTCTTCATATATTTTCACAATCAATAAACAATTTACACTTATACTATGAATTGAGTGCCAATTTTAATTCTAATTTAAGCCATATTCAACATATGTTAATGAAAACTTATTGTAATATGATTTCTTCCATAATAAAATATATTACATGAATCAATTTACTTTAAATCATCTATAAACCACATAAAAACAATTTATATCAAATATTATCATATAAAATCACATAATAAACAATTAATCCTTTACACCAATTTTACAGAGAACTTTTCATGTATATAAAAACTAGAACTTTTAGAAAGTATGATTATACCTTTGATTTCCCGTTCAAACTTTGATAGATGAAAAGAATGATCTTTTAATTCTCTTCTTCCTTCTTCTCACTCTCTCAAAATATAAAGAATTTCTTCTCTTCTTTTCTCCCTCAAACTCTTTTGTGCTCTCTGTTTTCTTTCTTTTTCTAACTTAACGTAGAAATAAAAGACTAACTAATATACGTAAACGTATATAACTGAAAAAAATATAATTCTCTTCCTTTATTATATTTCAGGTTATGTTTTCTTTTATTATTATATATATATATATATATATATATATATATATATATATATATATGCAATTCAAATTCCATAAGGCCTTGTTAAATAAAACCAATTAAAATAATGACTTGATCATTCTTTAAGCATTGTTTGAAAAAACAAGATTAAAACAAGAATTTTAAAAACTCTAAGGCTTTGTTTGGTAAAACCAAATTTAAAACTCTTTTAATTTATGTTAATAACTCATTTATCATATAGTTTATTGTCACAATTTATTTAAACAAATTCTAATATTCAATTTAATTAAATCTAATAACAATTTATAAAATCAATTTACCACATAAACCCAATACAACAAAATTATAATTTTCCATATAATTATAATTTTATTTAATAAATTAATACATCACTTTAGTTATAAAAATCAAATTAAAATAACATTATAATAATTCATTTAATCATTATAAATTCTCTAATTTAATTATTATTTAAATTAGAATATTATCTCATAATAATTAATTCAAATCGAATCAAACAAATATTTATTCAACAATAAACTCATCAATTAAAATATTTATTTTATCCAATAAATATTTGAAATTATAATTAAAATTACGGATTGTTACATCCTTCCCTTCTTACAAGGTTTACATCCCTAGAATCACAAATCAAATATTTCATTCGTCACATTCTTCCCTCCTTACAAGGATTTTGTCTCCGAATCGAAGACACAATTAGACAAATAACTCGTGATAATTTCTCATTATTTTATATTCGAGTGCCCACGTAGCTTCTTTAGCATTGTGGTTCCTCCATATTACCTTCATGGAAGGTATCACTTTATTCTGAGCACTTGTTCTTTCCTCGAACTATCTCGGATAGGAATCTCCTCATTAGACAGGTCCTTATTGAACTGCAACGGTTCATACTTGATCACATGCTTGTAATCGGGTTTATACGGTAGTAACACCGAAACATGAAAAATATTGTGAACGTGTTCCAACTCTGGAGGTAGAGCTACCTCGTAAGCCACTTCTCCTACTCTTCGTAGCACCTCGAATGGTCCAACAAACCTCTAGCTTAGCTTTCCCTTTTTACAAAAATAAATTTTTCCCTTCCAAGGAGAAACTTTTAAGAACACAAAATTTCCCATATCGAACTCACGATCTTGTCTGTGTTGATCAGCATACTTCTTCTGTCTGTCCTGAGCAGCTACCAATCTTGTCCTGATGAGTTTGACAACCTCAAATGTTTGTTGTACCAGTTCCGGTCCTAATAGTTGATGTTCACCGACTTCATCCTAGCACAATGGAGTTCTGCACTTTCTGCCATAAAATGCTTCGTAAGGCGGCATGCCGATGCTTGTGTGGTAATTGTTGCTGTAGGCGAATCCTGCCAATGATAAATGTTCATCCCAGTTCCCTTTGAAATCCATGATGCATGCTCTGGGCATATCTTCCAACGTCTGGATTGTTCGTTCGCTTTGGTCGTCTGTTTGCAGATAGTATACCGTACTCATTCTCAATTGTGTTCCCATGCATTCTTGTAGTCTCTTCCAAAAGTTTGACGTGAATTGCAGATCTCTATATCGACCAATTGACACTTTGGGCCGCATGTCTTGAAATGATCTCTTTAACGATAACTTTGCTTAACTGCTCAAGATTGAATCTAATCTTTATTGGAAAAAAAGTGTCTTTGATTTCGTCGATCCGTCCACTATCACCCAAATCGCATCGTATCCTCTCTGAGTAGCTGGAAGACCTACCACAAAATCCATTGTGATGTGTTCCCATTTCCATTCCGGTATTTCCAACGGTTGAAGTAATCCTCTTGGTCTCTGATGCTTGGCCTTGACTCTTTGACATGTCAAACATTTCGCTACACATTCTGCAACATCTCTTTTCATATTTGGCCACCAAAAATGTCGCCGCAAAATCTTGATACATCTTTGTACTTCCCGGATGAATTGAATATCTTGAGTTATGAGTTTCGGCCAAGATTTCGTTTTTAATATCTGGTACTGCTGGAACCCAAATTCTTCCCTCTAATCTTAGCAGCCCTTCGGTATCGATCCTGTATTTCACTTCACTACCCTCAACCACTCTTTCTTTGAATTTTCCACAGTCTTCATCTTGTAGTTGAGCATTCTTCACTTTGTCCACTAAAGTTGGACTAGCTTCCATATAGAATAATATTTCATTTGATTCTTTTGGAAGTTTTATTTCTAACTCTAGCACTGCCATCGCTGAGATAAGTTCCTCATGTGCCGTTAACAACATCTGTATCAATCCAAATTTTTAATTAAATATTTAAATATTTATTGAATTATATAAATATTTAATGGATGTGTTTATCGTTGAATAAGTATTTGTTTAATTGATTTGATTTGATGTGATTTGATTATTTATTTGTTTAATAAATAATTAATGAGTTAAGGAAAGTAATTATTTTGAAATAGTAATCTAATTTAATTTATTAATTAAGTTAGAGAGTTTATAATGATTAAATAAATTATTATATTATGCAATGAATTGTTATTAGAATTAATAAATTAAGTATGAAAACTTAATTAAATGAAAGTGTGACAAATAACTATATTATAGTGGTTATTAAAATAAATTAAAGTAGTTTTAATTTATTTTGCCAAACAAAACTTAAATATATTAAGTCTTTAATTTTAAAGCGTTTTGCCAAACAAAGTAGTATGGCTTTTGGATTTTTAAATTTGATTTATTAGTAATATAAATTAAATAAAATAAAATATAAATAAAATATAATAATTATGCTAACCTCTGAATTAATAAGGCCATTAGTAGTGTCGGTTTTAAACGTTTGAATAAGACGTGCGTTTGGGTTAGTTTTAGTTTATGTATAATGCATTTGGCTTAAGCCTAAGAAGAAAAATAGAAGTTTTCTAAGAAGGAGAATTACAGAGGGTTTGAGAGAGAAGTATCAGAGAAAATTGAGAGAAAGGGTTCTGTAATTCCAAAACATTTCTTAGTGATTAGCAAGTAATTTCAAAGCAACAAAAGGTATGTTTTATAATCTTAACATATATCTTTTATTGTATAATTCCTTAGTCTCTGTGTTCTTGAAATTCACTCACTGAGGTATAATATGTTTACAAAAATTTTATTTAATCCATATGTTTTACTAATTGATGATGAAACCATATGTTTTGATAAATAACTAGCATATATATATGATTGTAGTTTACAAATACGTTCAAAGAGAAACGAAATTGGTTTTACAGTGGACATATGAGGATGAACATGAACATGTTTTGGAGTATAACAAAATTAGTATGTGATTGTATGCTAATTGTGAAATTAAAGCTTATGTATATTAATTGAGTATGAATTTCAGAGAATCATACTTTAAAGTAATCAAGTTTGGGTTATTATTGCTATTACAGTGTTAAACAACATTAACAATGGAGTTTTCTTAAAACAGTGTTTTCAAAGAATTAAGTTTTCTAAAGTTGTTGTTTAATTGTTGGTAATTGTTATATGGATGATTGTTAACATTTATGTGTAGTTTACGATAAAGTTATGCATGTTAATTAGTGTTAGAAATTAAGTTATAGATTGAAATTTAGTTGTTCTGTTCTTCGTGGTTGGGTTTTGCAAGTTTCGGCGCCCCAGCGCCAAAAATGGAGCCCTAGCGTCGAAATTCGCGCCCCAGCACCAAAATTCGTGCCCCAGTGCGGTTTCGCTTCAACATTGAAATTCGCGCCTAAGCGCCAATCTCGTCTTCTTGGCGCCAATTGGTTAGTTTAGTTCTCGTACAAGCAAATACGGACAGAAAATCTGAAGTCGACGACGCTTTTGGCCTCATGTAGTAAAATGGCCATAACTTTCTCATACGAACTCCGATTGAGTTGATTCAAGATGATCCTAACGAGGACGCGAATAGTCCCACAACTTTCATGCTTTAAGTTTTTTAATTTGAGGTTCTACTCAAGGCATCAGCAACTACATTTTCTTTACTCGGATGATAAAAGATCTCACAATCATAATCTTTTATCAGTTCTAACCATCTCCTCTGAAGCATATTCAGATCTTTTTGTGTGAAAATATACTTCAGACTCTTATGGTCTGTGTAGATCTCACATTTCTCTCCATAGAGATAATGTCTCCATATCTTCAGAGCAAATACCACCGCAGCCAACTCTAAATCATGAGTCAGGTACCCTTTCTCGTAGTCTTTCAATTGCCTTGATGCATATGCAATGACTTTGCCGTTCTGCATAAGGACACAACCTAATCCTTTATGTGAGGCATCACTATACACCACAAAGTTTCCTGTATTATCTGGCAATGACAACACATGTGCTACACTTAACTTCTTTTTCAAGTCTTGAGAGCTCTCTTCACACTTCTCCGTCCAATCTAATTTTATAGTTTTCCTTGTCAAATTTGTTAACGGGGTGGCAATCTTGGAAAAGTTTTGAATGAATCGTTTATAGTAGCCTGTCAGTCCTAAGAAACTCTTCACCTCCGATGGTATCCTTGGTTGTTCCCAATTCATTACGGCTTTGACTTTTGATACATCCACTGAAATCCCGTCTTTGTCAATCACATGTCCAAGAAATTGTACACACTCTAGCCAGAATTCACACATAGATAATTTCGCGTACAACTTTTCCTTTCTTAGCGTCTCCAACATCAAACATAAATGTTCCACGTGTTCTTCTTGAGATTTGGAGTACACCAGAATATCATCAATGAATACCACCACAAACTTATCTAAGAATGGTTTAAACACCCTGTTCATCAAATCCATGAATGCTGCAGGGGCATTTGTCAAACCAAAAGACATCACCAAAAACTCTTAATGTCCATACCGAGTTCTAAATGTCGTTTTAAGTACATCCTCCTTCCTTACCTTTAATTGATGATACCCACTTCTTAAATCTATCTTCGAGAAGTACTTAGCTCCCTTCAGCTGATCAAATAAGTCATCTATTCTTGACAATGGATATTTATTCTTAATAGTGACTTTGTTTAATTCCCTATAATCAATGCAAAGACGAATTGACCCATCCTTCTTCTTCACGAATAACAATGGTGCTCCCTACGGTGATAAACTCAGCTGAATGTATTTCTTGTCTAACAGCTCTTGCAATTGTACCATCAGTTCCTTCATTTCTGCCGGAGCCATCCTGTACGGGGCCTTCGATATCGGAGCAGTTATTAGCGCCAAATTGATAACGAACTCGATCTCTCTATCAGGAAGAAGTCTTGGAAAATCCTCCGGAAATACGTCCACAAACTCCCTAACCACTGGTATCTCCTCTAGTTCCATACCCTTCTTCTTTTGAGTATTGACTATTTAAGCTAAGTATCCTACACAGCCTTGACTCAATAACTTCTTGGCCTGCATAATCATCAGACATCTTGCTTGTCTAGGCGATTTGCTACCATAGAAAAATACCTTTGACGGAGTCATAAGGTTTACAATTTCTTTTGGCAATTAATTATCGCTCCATAATTGAATAGCCAATCCATTCCCAATATAACATAAAACTCTCCAAATTTAATCGAGATTAAATCTACTATCTTAGCATTCCCCTTAATATTCACCCTACAATTCTTGTATACGAATCTAACATGAATCACCTCCCTATTCGCAATTTCTATGTTTAAAGGGAAATTCAATTCTTCACTAGGCAATCCTAACCTCTTAGCAAATTCATCAGATATAAACGAGCAAGTAGCACCCAAATACAAAAATACATAAGCATTTATATCATTGATTGAGATAATACCTGACACAACATCTTTTGATTATATATCATCATGCACAGTCATGTTGAAGGTTCTGGCTGTGGGTCTGTTTGATGATGTTGGTCCAACAATAATCAATGTATCTCCGCTGCCACCTCCCTTGCTACCCGTTAGCTCTCCAGCTTTCTTTTTAGGGCACTCGCGAGCAAAATGATCCTTTGACTCGCATGTGTAGCAAACATTCTTCTTTGGTTGATGACAATTTGGGGTAATGTGACCCTCCTGGCCACAGTTGAAGCATACTCGCTTACCCCTTAAGCACATGCTAGTGTGATTCTTTCCGCATGTAGTACATGCTTCAAACTTCTTTTTCTGCTGGCTACCTTATTGGCTTCCAGCACCAACACTCGCATTCCACTTCCTCTTCAAGTTATTACGACCATTTCCACCACTACTACCACCAGTATTACCTCCACCCTCATTCTTCTTCTTTCTTTGTTCTTGATTGTACTTTGTCACAACCTCGCCTCCATCCTCAGCGATAATCGCCTTCTCAAGCACCGCTGCAAACGTCTTTAACTGGAACATGGAGACTTTGTTGTACAACTAGGGCTTCAGTCCCTATTCAAACCTCCTCTCCTTGCACTCATCCATGTTCACTTGATATGGCGTAAACCTCGCCAACTCATTGAACATTGTTGCATACTCTGACACTATCATTGTGCCTTACTTTAGCTCTAAAAACTGCACTTCCATCTGATTCTTTGAACTCTTTGGAAAATATGTCTCGAAGAATATTTTGTCAGGAATAAACATGTGAATGCTATTCCTATTTATATATGATTTGATTATGATATATATGTATACGAATGAATAATATGCAAGTATGCTTGCGTTAAGAAAAGCTGTAAAGTCCTTTGATAGATAATAGAAATATATGTACAAAGACTTAGAATGAATTGATCAAATATGTTAGGTTGATCCTACATAAGCAAAACAGCTCTGTAAAGTCCTTAAAAAGAAATGATGTACAAGGACTATAAATATAGAAAGATCAAGCTTGTTAGATTGATCTTATGATGTAATAGATAGGCTAGTCTGATCGTCACTGCACCACAAGTCGTAGTCTGCCATGTGAGTCAAGGTTAACTCGAGAACTATCGAGGCAGAATAGAAGTATACAAGATAGTAGATCTCGGAGTTTGTAGACTGCCAGGGGAAACAAAGAAGGATCATAGTGTATCGAGTAGAGCTTCCTAAGGATCGTAGTGTGCTGAGGAAGTCATGTTCAGAATCTTAGAGACACCGCCCTCAGCGAGCCCCACGGGGTCATCCGCCAAGCTAAGACAGAAACGTAGACTACACTCAGAGTCCTAGAGTCTACTAATGCTAAAGCCAAGTCAAGGATCGTAGATCATACTCTGAGTTTGTAGAGTCTATTGATTACATGCAGAGATCGTAGTCAAGCAAGATTAGATGAAGACAACAAGCACAAGGCAGAAATCGTAGTGTCAAGATCTGATCTCGAGATCGTAGTGTCTCTGCATGTCAAGTCAATTGTAGAGTGCAGAACTACGATCTAAGAAGAAGTGCTCACAATGCCAAGGATGAATCGTAGAGCATATACGGTTCTCAACAAATGAGCACTCCCCGAATATCCAAAGAAATGAAGCCTCTGGTTCAAGCTGCAAGCTACATCCAAGAAAACCAGAGAGCACTCAACGAATGATATGCAGGCTAATAGAAGATCTCAGCACCAACCCAATCAGCATTAAGATTGAGGTGTAAGGCCATTGGTGATGAAGTCTTCCACGAGGAGATCCAAAGAAGACTTCAGAAGCTGACTAAGGAAAGTCAGCTTATGCAGTAGCTATCAAGTGAACAGAAGACAACGATCTTGAAAGGAGCCAAGATCGTAGTGTTTGCAAAACAGAGAAGGAACTGATGGAAGGTGAACTGAGATACTGGCCAGCTTCTGAAGAGCAAGGCTAAAGTGATTAAGTGCAGGGTCAGTTCATTGATGATAAGTGAGCGAAAGATCACAAGGAGAAAGCAAGCTGGACGTGCCACAAATCTGAAGTGTCTTGATATTTAGAAGGGGACCAGAGCAAGGAATTAGGCCATCAGTATCTGAGAACAGTCGAAGCAAACAGAAGTATTGAAGCACTGCACAATACAATGAAGAGGTGTTCTACAGTGAAGATCCAAGCAACACTCTTCAAGATCGTAGTGTTAACTCTACTAGTCAACGAGCAACACTCAACAAGACACTACGATCAGGTCCTTGAAGACGTGCATCAGAATCGTAGAGTCCGAATAACTGAAGACTGAAGCATTGGCAAAGGTTCAATCTGAAGGATAATATTCGAACAAGTGCCTATTGAGAGCATCAATGCAATAGGACAACCTCTGATCGAGGAATCAGAAAGAGGTAATAAAGTCTTTGACCTACCCAAGACATTAAAGTGATACATCTGACAAGGTAGGTGAAATAGTAGACTGCAGTATCAGAAAAAGTATGACTAGTCACATCAAGCAATCTACCTCAAGCAACTTGAGATCTGTGAAGATATTTAATTAGCCTTCAACGGTTACTTTCCAACGGAAGGATTGGGAAGAAGTATAAATGAGAAAGAGCTTCAAAGATCAAAGGTTGCTGGAGTTTCCGCGTTTGGAGAGAAGGTGGATTGATCTAAACCATGTGAGATAGTGAGTCCCAAGGCTCACTCTACGATCCACCAAGAACACTCAGAAGTCAGATAAGAAAGAAGTAGAAGTGTGAGTTCTACTATGTAGAAGTGAGAGTTCTACTACATGAAGAGTGTTCTGAACTGCCGAGAGAAAGGAGAGCATCATGCCATCTGGATGTCCATCATGGGAAGACTCTAAGTACAATAGAGAAGAGCTTACGGTCATCTTAGCAAGTCCATCATGAGAAGGCATCGAGTAGTGAGAAGGGAGATCACAAAAGCCATCTTGGTGTCAAGCATGAGACAACTTCTAAGTACCTAACAGAAGTGCTTACAGTCATCTTAGAAGCCTCTAATGTGCAGCCATCAAGTACCAAGGAGAATGATCTTTAAGGCAGTTCATCAAGGGGTCATCCGGAGTAGTTGAGCAACCTAAGAAGCTGAGCATCATGCATCACTCTACTGCACTTCAAGGATGATCAAGCAAAGCTGCTAAGTATAGAAGATGTTCAGAGCATGAAGACATCTTAGCAGCTCAGCACCGACTCCAACAACAACGAACATAAAACTCAACAAAGCCAGGGCCAGAAGGGTCCTTGTCCAAAGGGACTAAATGAAGCAGGGCCAAAGGGTCCTTTTCCAGAGGGACTAAACAAAGCAGGGCCAAAGGGTCCTTGTCCGGAGGGATTAAACGAAGTTCCAAGGCTGTTGGCCTTGAAGAGTTCTTAGTGAACTGAAGTCCCAAGGCTGCTGGCCTTGAAAGAATCTTAGTGATTCAGGGTGCTGCCCTTCCTTAGTGGAAATCCTGCTAGTAGAAAGAAGAAGAGTGGATTAGGAGCTTGAGTCTCTAAACCACTTAAAACCCCTTGTGTCTTTTACATTATGTCATTTACATTATGTACTATAACTGCTATAACTGCTATGTATGTTTTAACTGCTTACAACTAAACTTACTCTACGAACAATGTATGAATGATTATGGATATATCAATGAAGGGGATCTTTTACTTATTCCGCTGTGCTTGAAAAGATTCTTATGTTTGTCATATGTTAATTATGAACAAAATAATATAAACCAGAAAAGTATTTGAAAGAAAAAGGATCTATTCAACCCCCCCTTCTAGATCTATTGTGCCTCTAGAACTAACAATTGGTATCAAAGCGTGTTCTCATACTATATTCAAAAGCTAATCACTTTGAGTCCGATCCTGTGCACAAACATTGTTCTAAACTTAGTTTAGTAGTAAGTAACTTGTTATATGCGTATGAGCTCACATGTTGGAAATATTGTGTATAGGTTAAATGTGTATACACACGAAGTCGCTCAGATTGGTCCATGGTCTCTATTGATACATCAATGAAGACCAATCCTAGCTCGCATCAATCTTGTAGTCCTAAGACCGCATTTAGAACACTCAAGAGACGTCAATGACAAAGAGTCAAGCACCCTCCAGTCTGAAAGATGAAGAAGCCATACATGCTAAGAAATGATTATCTAGAGAAGAAAGAAGATCTTCTCAAACTTATGTCTGGCCAACCAACAGCTGGGTGCAAACTCTGTCAGCTAAAGGATGTCAAAGATCTTAATGCTGAGATTCTCTTGGCCTACATCTTCAAGACCACTACTGATTGATTAAAGGTCAGCAAGAGCAATAAGCTGTCAGGAGCAAAAGTAAAGCCATGCTCATCAATACCTAAACTCAGTATATCCATGATAAATGACTGTTTAGTAACTGACAGTAAAAAGGTACGGTTCCTCACTATTAAATGCATTCATCATAATTACATCTCCTTATGAACTATAACAAGATTCTGTCAAGAAGTCATAATCTACCTAAAAAGGTGAAGAGAGAAAGTATCCTGAAAATGGAAACTCAAATGACTATAAACTTTCTCTCCATTCAAGTTTTAGGTTGAAGATGACATCTTGAAGGAAATCTGAAATAGGTCATAACAACATCACCGGCCAAATAAACTTTATGTGAAGTAATCGTTGCTAGTGGGTTAGTATGTATATACAAACCTATGTTCTAAGTGTTTGACAACTCATAGAGTATGATCAGTTCTATAAAAGGATCTGGCTGATCTGTAGAAACTGATCACCTCCATGGATCAACTAGATACTCATAAATCGTAGAGTTGATTCCTACTCTGAACACTCAAACACTGTAAACAGAATTCAGTAAATGATGAAACCATCATAGATAAAGAGTGTGTTATTAAATGCCTAATCCTACACACACTCACCATCATGCATCTCAAAATGTATGATCATAAGACAGGTGCATGCATGAATATGTCTGTTGGTGATAAATATGATGATTATCCAAATAAGAGGAACAGGGGTTTAGAAAACTAACCTAGCAGGACCCATTTAACTATGGGTACTAAAAATAGAAATATATTTAAACCTGCAGGTACTTGGTCAGTCTGACCACACTAAGGAATGATGAAGCAGAAGACTTCAGTCAAGAAGGCTCAACCAGCAGAAGGCTAAGGACAATTCTGAGATGATTCTGATAAAGTTCCTATATGTCCATGCCTGTCTTTGAAGACCCTCTGAGCTAACAGGAATGGAGCTCACATGGCTGCAAATCTATATATGGGAGCATGCCATACAATAGAAGATAAAGAGGATTCGATATGCTCATATCAAGAAAGGCATGCTTTATGAAAAGGATCCTCAAGGGAAGCTCACAACAGAAGATCATTGAACTAAAGACAAAAGGAGTTCATTAAGAAGCAGGACTTCTCAAACTCAAGACTGTCAAAGAAGACTACGTTCATAGTACTATCAAATGATCGTAGAGTGATTAATCCTGAAAATACTTATCTCGATGATACAAGGAAAAACTAAGAGATGATGATGATTCCAGGCAGAAGAAGACATGCTGGGCAGTCTTCAATTGAACATGAAGGAGAAGGAATCACATATATCTGAGAAGACAACATCAACAATGGGGGAGCCGTGATCTGTTAAGGAATAACAACACTAATAAACCTTGAAGAGATGTACCAGCTGCAGAGTCCCAAAACTTTGTGGCTGATGAACCAAATGAAGATCTATAGTCAGTAGGAACGTCTCAAAACGTACTATTGATAACCCTTCAGCCATCCAATCTATAATCGTGAAGTGCCTACGATTAAACATATGATCGTAGTGTAAGAAGCAGGAGGACACCACGAATTCAGCAATGCAGTTGTCTAAAGCTGGTAGAAGACCTCCCCACCAGAAAAGGTCTAATGAGATGTTATTGCAAATCATTGTCATAGCACTTCATCTGGAAAGCGCCTCAGGGACAAACCTGACCCTTAGCTCACTCTAAGAGGTTGGCCCTTCCTGAGCTACCTTATTCCAGAAGGAATGCTTGATCTAGTTCATCTCAAAAGAACCAAGTCAGTTAACCATTGTAGAGTTGAGTTTGAAGAAGACTAAACGATCGTAGTGCAACCTCAGCTATCGTAGAAGACTACTCAACAATCGTAGTCCTACAAAAGGGTACACCAGTTCACAAGGAACCGAAAGAATGAGACTTCTGCTAAGCAATTCAAGTTGAGGAGATAAGTTCGAATGCATCAATGATTGAGCTATGCTGCATCGAAGTAAGGAGGAAAGACAAAGCAATCCACTGCAGCATCTCTCAGAAGTTGATCATTGAGTCAACAAAGGAAATCGTAGAGTCTATAGTTGCCTCATCATGTTACTCTACGAATCAAAAGGTCAACGGTCAAAGCCACGTCAATTAAATGACCACTCTTCTGATAACTAAAAAGTTGTGGGGAGTTACAGCTCATTACTGGGCAACGTGCAATCAATGGACAGTTGACATCACTAAGTGTGCAGAGTTAGAAGGAACTTCCATAAAGACAATTTTAAATCTGCAGACAGTTACCAAAAGATATCGAACCTTTCTCCCTCCCATTTTCAAAACCCTAGAAAGCTTTTCAAGAGCAAAATCAGTTAACCCTCCAGAGCTTTACCAAATCCCAGTCAGCCATCTCACATAAACCTCTCTAAATCAAACACCCACAGTCTTCGAATAATTCAAATGGAGAACTGGCAAGTTATCACCGGCATTCAGCTCGGAACAAAATCGTTTGAGAAATCTGAGAAGAAATTCAGGGACATACTTGAACTCGTGAAGAAAGCTGGGTTTTCAGAATGCCTTGAGGCAAGTACTCGTGTGTACATTGCCTTGAGGACGTCTCCATAAACTTTGGAACTCTGTCTACCAAGGTTAAAGGTTAGACTCTGAAGCTAAAATCTTCTGACCTAAATCAATGCCTAGGTTTTTCGAACCAAGGGTTAAAGAACCTTGAAGAGGTCAACACTTAACAATCAAAGGAGTTGATGGGGTACCCAAGAAACCCTAGCTTCAAAGACATGAAGAAGAAGAAGGAGTTTCCTGAAGAATATGAGTTCCTAGCTGAAATTGTTGGAAAGTGCATACTGTGCAAAAACACTGCACATGATACAGTGATTGACCAACAGTTGAAGATAATGTATGCAATAGTTCTAAAGAAACAAATTGACTTTGGAGCTATCTTGCTAGATCAAATCTCCAAGTGGGTAGAGAAGGCTGAGAAGAAGAAATCCACTGAAAAGCCCTTGACCAAGGTGTTTCATGGAAGGCTGCTGAGTATCATACTGAAGAAGTAGCTAGGAGGGAAAATCAAGGATGATGAGGGGGGAAGCCTTGAATGTGCACAAAGTGATGTTTCCACAGATATTTGAGAACTGGAAGAAGAACCCTAAGGAGAACAAAAGGCTGATAGCTGGGAGCAGCAGTAAAGCCTCTGCAAAGAAGAGAAAGATAGTTTAGGAAGAGAGCTCAGAGTCTGATGACTCTGTAGAAGCAGAAATCACACTAGTCAGAAAAAATCAAAAGCTGTGAAGAAAGCTGGTGATGGGAAGAAAGACCAGGCCCCACCAAGGAGAGTCTCCTCAAAGGACAAGGATAAAGAAGAAAAAGTCCTAACTGCTAAATCTACAAAGAGAAGAAGCAGTAGGTTGCTTCAAGGGCCAATTATCAAGAGAGCTAAGATGGAAGACAAACCATCCTCAGCTTCCCAGAACAGTACATCTACTAAAGAAAGGGACGTAGAGTCAACAAAAGGAAAGAAAACAGATGTCAAGGCTCAGTCTCCACAAACAACGTCCAGCAATGAAAATGAAGCTGATGTGATGGAAAAGATTGCAGCAACTGCTGATAAAGAAAAATGCTCAAGCTCCATGGCCAATCCTCAGAGCAGTCAATCTGCTGATAAAGAGGAAAATTAAGATAACCAAAAAGCATCCCCAAATGAAATTGCTCCAACAAGCCCAGAGAATGGGTCTGACAATGCTATTCAAGAAGAAGAAGAGAATGCCCCCTCAAATTTAGAAAGCCCTCATTATGGCTCAGAAAGTGATGAGTCCAAGGAAGAAGAATCTGCCCCTGCAAGTGCTGAACTCCAAAGAAGTATGTCTGTTGAGCAAGAGGAGTCAGAGCCTGAAAAAGAAGAAGAGTCTGTGTCTCCAATAGTTGAACCTCCACGAAGAAGGAAAAGCTACAGGCTGTAAGCCCAGTTTGTCTCCAAAAGGAACATTGGGCAATCAAATGCCATCATTAAATTAAGTGATGATGAGTCTGTATCCCCAATAGAATGTGCTGAAGATGAAGCCAGCAGTGAAGAAGAAGGATCTGTGGAAATACTTGCTGAAGAAGGTTCTGATAATGAAATGCAGCAAGAAGAATTCTCTGTTGAAGATGATCAAGAAGGCTCTGGACATGAAATGCAGCTAGAGGAATTCCCTGATGAAAATAACCAAGAAAGTTCAGGCTCCGAGAGAGAAGAGATTGAAGAAGATTCTGTTCTCGCACCTCGTAGCGAGCGAATTTAACAAGAAGATTATCCAGTTCCCTCTCCTGCAAGATTTAGCAGAAGTATCACAGAGGAAGTGTCAAATGATCTAACAAATGCTTCACCAGAGAGATGGTTCTTCCAGTGGATGCCATGGCTCAAGGCCCACACTGAAAAAGATGGAAGCTCCTTCAGTTGGTGTTACAAGCAGTTTCCAATCATGGAACTGGTGGCTCAGAACTTTCCAAGAGTAAAGAAGTTTTCTACCAAACTGATCAAAGACAAGCCCCACTTCAAGGTCTATCGTCATGCTAAAAATCTCTACATCCCCTACGATCGTAGAGTGGACTTTCAAGGGAAAAAGAACATAACCAAGGAGATGATCGTAGAGTCTGTTCACTCTACTACTGATGATGTTCAAGTCCAAAACCAGAAGCCTCCTTATGATCAAGCCCTGCTATCAGAGACTCCATCATCCTCCACAAGCAATTGGTATTCCATGATTGTTCAGATTATCCAAACATTTGAAAATCTGTCCAAAGATGACAATCGTAGAGTCCAATCTATTGTTCAACTTAAAGCTGCCAACCAAAAGGATCAAACTACTTTGGAGCAGGAACTACTAAAGAGCTCTGATGATCTAAGCAAGAAGATATCTATGCTCACTGAAGAATCATAGAAGTAGACAGCAGCAGAAGATGATTCTTTTCAGCACAAGCTTCAAGCTATCTTGACTGATGTATCTCTCAAACTCCAAGAAAGAGATAACATCTATCAGAAGGCCATCCAAGATCAGAAGGTAAAAGCACTACAATTTCAGAAGGCCAATGCAGAGTAGATCGAAGTCCTCTCTGACAAGATTGATGATATGAGGCAGACCTTCTCAGTACAACTTGAGCTCGGCCAGCAAGAACTAAAGCTTAAAGTTGCCAACTCCTCCTACCTGATTGAGCACCTTATGTCCAACATGGAGCAGCTCTCTCAAATGATTGATGACAAAAAGGGGGAGAAAAAGAGGCATAGAAAGAAGAGGAGCAAGAGGCACTCAAGGAAGAGCAAAGGGTTAAGGGAGAAGAAGTCAAAGAAGAAGAAAGCAGCTGTAGATAAAGAGTCATCATCTGAGGGAGAGCCAGAAGATGATGACAACAAGATTACAAAGTCTGAGGGGGAGCCAGATCAGAAAGATGCTGAAAGGGAGCAAGAGAAAGAAGTCCAATCAGATGAGTAGCTGATCAACAAGAATCCTGGAAACACACATGGAGCCAATGAGGTACATCTCTAACCTGTTAGAAATGTTCTGGATCTAGGATGTAGAATGTCTTAATGTATAAATTCCCATATCAATATAAATGACATTCATGATTAACTGTTTTAGAAATACAGCTGTTCACTGTATATAAGATTCATTCATAACATGCATATGCACTTATTGTTTTTGTCATAATCAAATAGGGGGAGATTGTCAGGAATAAGCATGTGAATGATATTCCTATTTATATATGATTTGATTATGATATATATGTATATGAATGAATAATATGCAAGTATGTTTGCGTTAAGAAAAGTTGTAAAGTTCTTTGATAGATAATAGAAATATATGTACAAGGACTTAGAATGAATTGATCAAATATGTTAGGTTGATCCTACATACGCAAAACAGCTTTGTAAAGTCCTTAAAAAGAAATGATGTTCAAAGACTATAAATATATAAAGATCAAGCTTGTTAGGTTGATCTTATGATATAATAGATAGGCTAGTCTGATCATCGAGCACTGCACCAGAAGTCGTAGTCTGCCAGGTGAGTCAAGGTTAACTCGAAAACTATCGAGGCAGAATAGAAGTATGCAAGATAGTATATCTCGGAGTTTGTAGACTGCCAGAGGAAACGAAGAAGGATCGTAGTGTATCGAGTAGAGCTTCCTCAAGATCGTAGTGTGCTGAGGAAGTAATGCTCAGAATCGTAGAGACAGCCTACCTATGAGCCTACCGATCATCTCCCGAAGCCAAGACAGAAACATAGACTACACTCAGAGTCGTAGAGTCTACTGATGCCACAGCCAAGTCAAGGATCGTAGATCATACTCTGAGTTTGTAGAGTCTATTGATTGCATTCAGAGATCATAGTCAAGCAAGATCAGATGAAGACAACAAGCACAAGACAGAAATCGTAGTGTCAAGATCTAATCTAGGGATCGTAGTGTCTGCACAAGCCAAAGCTGAATCGTAGAGTGCAGAACTACGATCTAAGAAGAAGTGCTCACAATGCCAAGGATGAATTGTAGAGCATATACAGTTCTCAACAAATGAGAACTCCCCAAATATCCAAAAAAACAAAGCCTCTGGATCAAGCTGCAAGATACATCCAAGAAAACCAAAGAGCACTCAACGAATGGCATGCAGGCTAATAGAAGATCTCAGCACCAACCCAATCAGCATTAAGATTGAGGTGTAAGGCCATTGGTGATGAAGTCTTCCACGAAGAGATCCAAAGAAGACTTCAGAAGCTGACTAAGGAAAGTCAGCTTATGCAATAGCTATCAAGTGAACAGAAGACAACGATCTTGAAAGGAGCCAAGATCGTAGTGTTTGCAAAACAGAGAAGGAACTGATGGAAGGTGAACTGAGATACTGGCCAGCTTCGGAAGAGCAAGGCTAAAGTGATTAAGTGCAGGGTCAGTTCATTGATGATAAGTGAGCGAAAGATCACAAGGAGAAAGCAAGCTGGACGTGCCACAAATCTGAAGTGTCTTAATATTTAGAAGGGGACCAGAGCAAGGAATTAGGCCATCAGTATCTGAGAACAGTCCGAGCAAACAGAAGTATTGAAGCATTACACAATACAATGAAGAGGTGTTCTACAGTGAAGATCCAAGCGACACTCTTCAGGATCGTAGTGTTAACTCTACTAGTCAACGAGCAACACTCAACAAGACACTATGATCAGGTCCTTGAAGACGTGCATTAGAATCGTAGAGTCCGAATAACTGAAGACTGAAGCATTGGGAAAGGTTCAATCTGAAGGATAATATTCGGAAAACTTTCTATTGAGAACATCGATGCAATAGGACAACCTCTGATCGAGGAATCAAAGATCAAAGTATGACTAGTAGACTGCAGTGTTAGAAAAAGTATGACTAGTCACATCAAGCAGTCTACCTCAAGCAACTTGAGATCTGTGAAGATATTTGAATAACCTTCAACGGTTACTTTCCAACGGAAGGATTGGGAAGAAGTATAAATGAGAAAGAGCTTCAAAGATCAAAGGTTGCTGGACTTGCCGAGTTTGGAGAGAAGGTGGACTGATCTAAACCATGTGAGATAGTGAGTCCCAAGGCTCACTCTACGATCCACCAAGAACACTCAAAAGTCAGATGAAGAAAGAAGTAGAAGTGTGAGTTCTACTATGTAGAAGTGAGAGTTCTACTACATGAAGAGTGTTCTGAACTGCCGAGAGAAAGGAGAGCATCATACCATCTGGATGTCCATCATGGTAAGACTCTAAGTACAATAGAGAAGAGCTTACGGTCATCTTAGCAAGTCCATCATGAGAAGGCATCGAGTAGCAAGAAGGGAGATCACAAAAGCCATCTTGGTATCAAGCATGAGAAAGCTTCTAAGTACCTAATAGAAGTGCTTACAGTCATCTCAGAAGCCTCTCATGTGCAGCCATCAAGTACCAAGGAGAATGATCTTCAAGGCAGTTCATCAAGGGGTCATCCGGAGTAGTTGAGCAACCTAAGAAGCTAAGCATCATGCAACACTCAACTGCTCTTCAAGGATGATCAAGCAAAGCTGCTAAGTATAGAAGATGTTCAGAGCATGAAGACATCTTAGCAGCTCAGCACCGACTCCAACAACAATGAACAAATAACTCAACAAAGCCAGGGCCAGAAGGGTCCTTGTCCAAAGGGACTAAATGAAGCAGGGCCAAAGGGTCCTTGTTCAGAGGGACTAAACAAGCAGGGCCAAAGGGTCCTTGTTCGGAGGGACTAAACAAAGTTCCAAGGCTGCTGGCCTTGGAGAGTTCTTAGTGAACTGAAGTCTCAAGGCTGCTGGCCTTAAAGGAATCTTAGTGATTCATGGTGCTGCCCTTCCTTAGTGGAAATCCTGCTAGTTGAAAGCAGAAGAGTGGATTAGGAGCTTGAGTCTCTGAACCACTAAAAACCCCTTGTGTCTTTTACATTATGTACTATAACTGCTATAACTGCTATGTATGTTTTAACTGCTTACAACTAAACTTACTCTACAAACAATGTATGAATGATTATGGATATATCAATGAAGGGGATCTTTTACTTATTCCGCTGTGCTTGAAAAGATTCTTATGTTTGTCATATGTTAATTATGAACAAAATAATATAAACCAGAAAAGTATTTGAAAGAAAAGGATCTGCTTCAACCCCCCCCCTTCTAGATCTATTGTTCTCTCTGGGAACTAACATATTTCCTTGAACCATTCCCAAGTCATCACTCCCTAACCTCCTCTAGTTTTATTGGCTTTCCACCAATAACTGGCTTCTGCTTTCAACATGAATGATGCAAAAGCAGTCTTCTGGTTCTCACCGACCCTAGCAACATCAAATACCTTCTCTATTTCCATGATCCAGGTCTGTGCATCAATCGGATTCATGGTTCCACGGAATTCTGGCGGTCCAACCGCCTTGAAATCCTTAAAAGTTACAGATTAATTCTGCGGTTGATTCTGCAGTGCTCCTGTCAGAAGTGTCACCAACTGCTGAACTGGGTTAGCTTCAACGTTGTTATTGTTGGTAGATCCCTCAGGGGTTTGTTGACGTCTTCTTGGAGGCATTTTTCTGATTAAAATACACTTATTAGATTATTACTCAATTTCTTTTAAGTATTTTCTACTTAACTTGCACCTCATACAAGATCATCACATAACACATAACATCTTGAATAAAAATTAAAATTTTATCCATTTATCATCTTTAGAAAACTTAAGAACAATAACATCACTACTATTTACATTACTTTCCTGAACAACTAAAGTTTCAGGATAACATCATCATCATATCCCATTGGTTACATAACACTTGAGATTTATATCTTATTTGTCATATCATTAATCACATATCAATTAGATTCCCTACGATGACCTACTAAAACGTTGCATAGCCTTACGACGCTCCTCTTCCATAATACGAAACATTGTTCTGCGATCTAACATGTACGGTGGCAGCGTCTCGAACTGAATTGGATAATACATAACTCGACCTTGAGCTCGATTAATCATAGTGTTGAATACGCCATTCATCTCTTCCATCTTGATCTTCTTTGCTTGTGCTTCCCCCGCTGCTACTCTTACACGTTGAGAAGATTTCTCATACGCGTCTTCGACTCTTGTTCTCTTGCCAGATTCTTCTTTTAATTTGTTCTTCAACTCTACAATCTCCTCTGTCATTTGCTCGTTCTCTCCTTCAGTGTGAATCAGCTTTCATTCGACATTACTCAGATGCTCATCTAGATCTCGGATATCATCGTCCTTCTGCGCCATCGAAGTCTGTTGTTCAGCTACTACCTCCTCCTACTCCTCGACTCTATCCTGAAGTTCCACATTGCGGTCATATACTTTGTCGTACATACGGGCAGCGATTGAGTTTGGTGAAATCTCTTCCTCATCGTCACCCTCATCCCCATCCGACTGTGGCAGCTCAACAGGGTCCTCCTCATCCATCTCTACCTCATCATCCTCATCAGGTAAACCCTCCTGATCAACCACTGTAACCAACGGAGATGATTCTTGTGGCAGTAGTTGTTCCCATACCACCTGAATATCTCGAGGCTCCTCCTCTCTAGGCATCTGGGGTCCTTCTGAAAGTAGTATACACACAAGCTAATCATGTTTGATGATAAAGCATATACTTTGTAACAATCTTATTCATTTATTAATAAAAAATATTAATTTATTAAAGGCTTTTAATTATATACATGATGTTGTTTTATAAAATGTGATAAATCTATAGTTTTAAGTAATGCTTTTAGAATAATGATGATGATGATCATTCTAATGAGATCTAAATTCTTAGAAAGCTTAAAACTAAAATAGTTCCCAATCGTTGGATTACTAAATTGGGGATTAGTGAATTCGGATAGATTGGTACATATGTTGTTTGCCCATAGGAAGAGGATGATTGATCTCATGATCATTTGTGTGGAGACACTAAAGCAAGTATGTAGGTGTTTATTAGAGAATAAGTTCACTGAACGTGACTCGCTAAGGAATACCTAATGAAGTTTTACTTACCTATCAATAGGAATTCCTGCAGTGATAGTAGTATAAGTGATCATTGGACTTGAGATCATCATAGTATCATGTGTATGATGAGTTATACTTTGACTTATTCCTTAAGACCCTTAGGGTATATCAAAGGGTATGTTTGGGTATAATAAGTTGTACGCGGAGATAATGTATGATCAATAAAGAATCTACCGTTTCTAGTAAAATAAGAGAAATGTCATATCTGATTCGATAAATGACAACCTAGTAGTCTTTGGCCAAGGCAGAATGAAATTAGAAATGAGTTTCTAATTTGCATTATTTGGAGTTGTGCATTTAAGAGTCGAAATACATATAATTAAATAAATTAAGACTTGACAGTAATTACATGTCTTATATTTAATTGGGACATTACATGGTGGAAGGATTGAATTGTACGGTAACTATTTACTCAAAAGTTCTTTTATGATTAATGTTGAAATCTATATTATCTGGAAAGTCGTTAATCACTAGGGAGGCTTATCCATATTGTAGAATAAATTTTATTTAATTAAATAAATTAATAGTTTAATTTATTTATTTAAATATGATTAGAATTGTTCTAATTGATTTATTCACAACCGGTATTAATATGGAGAACCTAAAGGGTCACACTATAAAAGGAAAAATAATTATTTAAGAAGCAAATGACATAATCGTAATAATAAGTTAAGTATATTTAATTTAATCTATGGTGATGTAATAAATTAAATAGCTTAATATTTATTATTTAATGTTTTAAAAATATTAAATATAAATTAAAAGAGGAGTCTTATTATTATTATTAATATTATTATTATTTAATTCCTAAAGGAGTTTGAGAATTAATTAATAAAATTACACTCATATATCCTAATAAGATTATGAGGCTAATTAATTAAAAGAGTTTAATTAATTATTCCTAATAAGATTGGGAGCCTAATTAATTAAAGAAGTTTAATTAATTAAAACAAAACCTAATTCCTTAATTTTTAAGGAGGGATGCCCACATCTATAAATAAGAGGAGTCTTATTATGGGTGAGGTTGGTTGACACTTTCACAAAACAGGTGAATACCTAATTCCAATAGTTAATAGAGTACACCTTTTTTTATGAGAGATAAAAAACTAGAATTTTACCAAATACTCATCTTCTTGAATCATTCTTCTTTCTTGGTGGATCACCTTTAGAGGCCAAACACTTGGGTGGCTAACATTGATCAAAGGAAGGAACGAAACCCGATGGATTCAAGTTGAACGCGAAAAAGATTGGAGGTGAACTTGTATCTGAGGAAGCCCGAATCTTCAAGGGTATGATTCTTGTTCTTCAAATTTTTCGTTTAATTAATAATTGTGCATAAAGAATGATCCGGGTATATGGTTTGTAAAATTTTAAAACTCTATTTTACCATGTTTCCGCTTATTTTATGCAATTTGATTGCGTTCATGAATATTACAAGCCTAACAGTGGCATCAGGTCAAACCTTTATGCGAATTATGAATTATTTTAATTTGATATGGATATTGATATGTGTTTAGAATACTTTAATTGGGCATAATTTATTGTATAAAATTTTAAAAAATTAAATTATAATTCAAAAACTTGTTATACCGTGAATTGAATTTCATTTTTTTTCCTCACGATTCGCGATTAATGCGGTTACATAAAGCTTATCAAGAATCTGATTATGGGATATCCTATTCATTTTATGTATATAATAGTTAGTGTATTATATATATATATATATATATATATATATATATATATATATATATATATATATATATATATATCCCATTATCCTTTTTTTAACTAACTAATTAATATATATATATATATATATATGTTAAGTATTATATTATATATATAATATATACGGATAATATATGTAATATTATTCTAACTGCATTTGCAGTTATATTAATATATATATATATATATATATATATTTATATTATATTCTTAATTATTTTATAATTAAAATAAAATTATATTTTACTCTTAAAATTAGATTTCATGCTAACTAATTAGAGTTGAAATTGGATTTCATGATAACTAATTGAAGTTAAAATTGGATTCCGTGTTTCCTTAAATAAAGGAATTTATTTAGATATGAAATAAAATTTCATATTATTCAAAAGAAAAGAGTTTATTTGGGAATAGGGAAGAGATTCTCGCATTTCTTTAAATAAAGGAGTTTATTTAGATATTAAATAAGATTTCATATTATTCAAAATAAAAGAGTTTATTTGTGAATAAGAAAGAGAATTCGTGTTTCCTTTAATAAAAAGTTTTTTTACTTGGAATTAGATTTCATAATTAATTAAAATAAATGAGTTTATTTTGATTAAAGAATTTGATTAAAATAAAATAGTTTATTTTATTCAAAATTAGATAAATTAAAATAAAAGATTTTTTTTATTATTAAAATTTAGATTAAAATAAAGTAGTTTATTTTGATTCAAAATTAGATTTTATGCTAACTAAATTTGCTCATTAAATGATATCAATATATATTGAATATTTATTATTCATGAGATGAATGTTATTTATTAATGCATATGGTGATGCGTATGATAATAAACGGGATTGATTATGGACTATTGACCAATGTGATTGGATTTTATTTTAGTTGGATGCGTGAATGTATGTGTTTTATTAAATGGGGTCTGCATACCTCGTATTCTCTCATTTTTTTTCTTAATATAAATTATATCATCCTCCTATGTACTTCCTCTTGATTGTTGATCAAGGTTTCTATTTATTTTAAATTGTTTTGTAATAGGAATAGTTAGAATTAATTTTGAAGAATTGGAGATCAAGGAGCAAGGAGCGCTTGAAGACCCGTTTGTAATGGAGCCTGGGTTTAAATGTAATAATTATATTTAAATATTAATTCTTGCACCCCTATGTTTTGACCTTTTGGTTCACTTGGTGGCTCTAGTGAACCAAACTAGAATAAAAGTCCACAATCAATTCGGGTAGAATATAGTATTCTATATATGCATGCTTATACTATATATATATATATATATATATATATATTATTATATTATATTATATTATATTATGCAAACATGCTTCATATGTTAATTAATATGACACGTATTTTATATATATGTGCATGCGCGCTAAACAAGATGAGACAAATTAATAACATGCAAACCCCTCAAAATTTTTATATTAAGTCCTAAGCGTTCAAAGATATTTGGAATATCGAACGTCGCCTTCTAGCATGATAAAAATAATAGAGTATCAAATAATTATTATAAGTTTGTTGTGTCACCACAAAGCTTATTTTAATTCTTTGAGATGTTAATTTTTTCACATTTGATGCTTATAAAGAAAATTAAACAATGTTATTTTGTTGTATCACCACAAGGACAATATATTTTTTTTAATATATGGAGTGCTAGGTTGGACTTAACTTGGATAATTTTGATTCGGATGTGCCACAACTTGATCAAAATAATCTAAGAGGCAAAATACAAGGAGTTGTATAGTTGATGTAATTGACAAGAGTTGTCTACCTATTTATTTATATATAGTTTGTTGTGTCACCACAAGGCTATATACATTTGAAATGAGATCCTTATTCTCACTAGAATATCTTTAATTAGATTTTGTCGAACTATATAAATGAGGGTAATATAGTTTGATGAAAATAGTGGGAGATACCAATTTAAAACAAGACCTAAATTATTTTGGCAATTAATAGAAGAATGTATGCTAAAATGGTGTTAATTATAAATTTATTTACAGAATTTTATAATGTCTAAAATTACTATCACTGCGTAGCGTATTAGATGCTAAATTAACCGGACCGAATTAAACGGATTGGTAAAGGAATTTGAGAATAGTTCTCATGGCTGAAAATCTATCTTATGTCCTTAATATGCCTATCCCTGCAATGGTTGCAGACAATGCCTCTGAGGAAGAGATTGCTACTTTTAGAAAATGGCAAATTGATGCACAGTTGGCTCAATGCATCATGCTCGCATCCATGAGTAACGAGCTTCAGCGTCAGCATGAAACTATGGATGCTCCTACTATACTCCTACACATCAAGTAGTTGATGGTGAGAAAAGTAGGACTAATAGATATCAGATATCTAAGGAGCTCTTCCGATCTAGAATGACCAACGACACTACAGTACAAACACATGTCCTAAACATGATCAATTTGATTGAGCAATTAGGACAACAGGTTTTGGCATGGATGGAGAGTTGAGCCAAGATTTGATCTTGCAGTTACTCCTGGACTCCTTCTCATAATTGTTGTGAATTTTTTATATGAACAAGCTAGATATCAGATTCACTGATTTGCTTAACATGTTGAAAAATGTTGAGAGTCACTTTCCAACCAAGAAAGACTAAGTCTTACTGGTAGGGGCCAAAGGATCTTCTGAAAAGAAGAACGATTCTAAGAAGGTAAATAGAAAAAGGCAAAAATAATGGATAATAAGAACAAAACTGATACGGATAGCAAAAGAGTTTGCTTCTACTTCAATAAGTCTTAACACTAGAAAGGAAACTACGAGAAACATGTTGTAGAGGCTAACCAGAAGAAGCTGAGTGAATCTTCGGTTGCAAATATAGTTTTTTTTTTGTTAATGATTGAAATAAAATTTTCTTTAGGTCAAGGTTCTACTTGTGTATTGGATACCGACTTTGGTTATAATAAATATAGATTTATGAAGGGACCAAGCAGATATAGAAATCTAAACCAAGATAAGTAATCATATATGTGGGAAATGAAGTAAAGATTGCTACATTAGCCATATGAACTTATTGTTTAGCATTGCTTACGGGCAAGTCTATTAAGTCAATAAGTTGTTATTGTATTCCAGTTCTTGCTAGAAACATTATTTTCATTTTGTTGTTGGACAACAAAATTTTTGGTATTATATTTCAGAACAAATGTTTTTATAGAACTTGAATATTACTTATGGATTTTTTGTACTTGACTTACATGAAAAATTATTTTGCAAATTGAACAAACTAGTATAAGAAAATGAGATGATCATTCAAAGAGTTGAATGTTTGTATTTGATGAAATACAAGTATGAATTATTTGAAAGGTTCAAAGAATTCAAAAGTGAAACTAATTGAAAAGTATTTGAATTCTTCAATCGGATTGAAGAAAGGATACTTGTGCAATAAGTTTCTAGATCATCTTAAATGGTTTTCTCATAATGGACGCCTCCTGATACGCAATAATTGATTGATGTATCTGAAAGAAAAAATCGTACCTTGTTGGACATGGTGCGGTCCATAATGATTTTACCAACATTCTAGTATCCTTCTGGGATAATGTCCTAGAAATGGATGCATATCTACGAAAAGGTAACCTCAAAATCCGACCCCAAGACTCTATAAAAGTTATGGACAGGGATGATTCTTAATCTTAAGTATGTTAAGATAAGGGGTTGTCCAGCTTATGTGAAAAGGTTTCAAAGGATAAGCTTGGGACAAGATTTGACAAGTATAGATTTGTGGGACATCCTAAAGTAAGTTTAAGATATATGTTCTATAATCCTACTTAGCAAAAGGTGTTTGTTGCGAAACATGTTGCCTTCTAAGATAAAGATGTTTATCATTGAAGAGGCTAGTGGGAGGATAATAAATCTTGAAGAGTTCAAGAACCACAAAACACTATAAGTCAAATAAGAATAACCTGTAGATAGACCTTTTTGTACCACAACCGAATTGTAAATCTGGAATAGTACCAAAGATACCTGAGAGGTATGGATTCATCATGGGTGATAATAATGAGGTACACATCATAAAGATGATTATCCAGTTACATACAATGGGGTAAAAGTTGTAGACACTCAGAGAAATGGATTGTAGCAAGCTTATCAAATATGGAACATTCGTTTTGATGAGACAATCAAAAGAGTTTGATTTCATCACAAATAAGAATGAACCTATTGTGTACAAAAGGGTCCGTGGGAGCGCCGTGACATTCCTAATATTATATGTTGATATACTATGCATAAGGAATGACATACTAATACAACAATCAGTAAAGATAAAGTTGTCTAAATATTCCTCCATGGATGATTTGGGAAAAGTATCTTAGTTGGGGATACAAATCTATATAGATATATTCAAGAGGATGCTCGACTTAACCCAAGGAACGTATATTCATTTGATGCTAAAGTCGTTTAGCATGGCAAACTCCAAGAGATGTCTCATGTTGATGAGCCATGGAGTGTATCTCTCTTAATAGTCCCCATAGACTCCTGAAAAGAGAGATCGCATGAGTGACAATCATGTATACAATGAAATATACGAGACTTGATGATTATCGGTCATATTCTGGAGAAGATCACTGTAAGACAGTGAAAAACATCTTAAAGTACTTAACTGACACTAAGGATGTGATTGAAATTTATGGTGGATCTAAATTAAAACTAGAGGGCTTAACAGACTCAAGTTTTTCGCATGCACTCAAGACGACAGAAAATCCACTTTAAGGTAAAGGGTTACCTTGAGCAATTAGTGCAATTGAATTGAAAGGTTTCAAACAAAGAAAAAGTTCTTGGTTTAATGATAAGGACAAAGTATATAACTATAAATGAAGCTGCAAGTTGATTGTTTAGATGAAAAGTTATTATAAAACTAGGAATAGTTCCTAAGTCTCATCTTGGATCTAAACATGTGTTGTGATACTTTTATTTGATTATAGGAATTATTGAAAGATGGGAAATCACTATAGAGATAGTGGACTCTCAAGAAAAACATTACATATTCATTAACTAAAGCTTATCCAACAGTAGGATAATTGTCACTTGTAGAAAAAGGGTATGAGATACCATGGCTATTGGCTTTAGTGCAAGTGGGAGATTGAAAGTAGTATGCACACAAGCCAATCATATTTGATGATAAAGCATATACTTTGTAACAATCTTATTCATTTATTAATAAAAAGTATTAATTTATTAAAGGCTTTTAATTATCTACATGATGCTGTTTTATAATATATGATAAACCCATAGTTTTAAGCAATGCTTTTAGAATAATGATGATGATCATTCTAATGAAATCTAAATTCTTAGAAAGCTTAAAACTAAAATAGTTCCCAATCGTTGGATTACTAAATTGGGGATTAGTGAATCTGGATAGATTTATACATATGTTGCTTGCTCATTAGATGAGGATGATTGATCTCATGATCATTTGGCTTATTTTAACTGACATTGGGGTTTTAAACTGATGTACGTGAGAGAGAGGGGATATCAGTTTATTTCTACGCATTTTATTTCTTTGCATCAGACTAGATAACAGGGATATATAGAGAGAGAAAGCTTGGTGAGGAATAGAGAAAATATAGTGGTTTGAGAGAGAGTTTTCTGAGATTATCAAGAAGAGGGAGAAGGATTGCTAAAGCTTGTGACCATCTTGCAAAGAAATCAAGCATTGAAGGTATAAAAACCTAAGTTTATGTTCCAAATTTCTAATATATGATTGTGTGAATTCGATATTATAATTGTTAAATTAGTTTATGTAATTAATTAGTTGTTATCTATACATGATTGTATTAAGAGAATTCATGGAAAATGGGTTTAAAGAAGAAAAGTAAATATTAATGT
Organism: Panax quinquefolius; assembly: GCA_020205615.1. NCBI lineage: Eukaryota > Viridiplantae > Streptophyta > Magnoliopsida > Apiales > Araliaceae > Panax > Panax quinquefolius. The sequence continues at coordinate 103,602,766 of CM035169.1, forward strand.
ATATTTATGTGATATGGCTTAAGAAAGTACAAAATTTTATGTTCAATATGTGTTATAATCTGTAAATTGATGTTGGATTGTGTTAGTATGTTAAGAAACGAAAGCGGCGTAGTTTGAATCGTGTCAATAGGTTGAGAAACGAAGTCGTGACGATCGAATTCGCTAAAAGTGTAAAAATTGAAGAAATTTTGAAAATTGTGGTTTTGAATCTTTAAAATTGAATTTATGTTATGTTTATGTAATTGGAATGATGAATAGCATAATTAACTATGTTATTACAAAGTTTTAGATGTTTAGGTTTGTGAATTTCTGTGGTTTTGGGTTGGTTGTGAAGTCGGTAGTGTAGCTAGCTTCTCTTAGCTGTGTTTCTGTCATGCGTAGCATGCGTTACACTTTTGCATTACCGTAAGAAATTCTGCAAATGCCGCACCGTAGGGCCTTCTCTTAATCTGCGTGATTAGTAATGCTACTGCGTGTGAGGCTTGGGACAGTAGCAGTGCCATGACGCACTCTGAGCCTAGATAGAGAGTTCTGTTTATTTGCAGACCGTAGTATGTGGACTTAATCTAGTTTGGCATGCATGTTAATGATGTTAAGACAACGTGGACTACAACAACAGATTGTAATGTGTTGTAATATAAAGTGTGAAGATTTTAAGGGATTATTTAATTAAGTTATGTAATGAACCAAATGTGATGTTTTCAAAAGTTAAAGATAAATGATAAGGTTTATGTTAGTTTATAGTGTGATTTCAGATTCGTTAAGGATATTAACCAACATGATTAGACGTTAAGATAAGGTTATGCCTTAAATGGTGGGTTAAACCCCTAAAGATAATATTAATACAACTAATTATTATTGCGATTTCAATGATATGTGTAGGGTAATTGGCAAACATTATTATACTTGTGTAGCTTACATACAAGGCAAGTTTCCTAACTTCATTCTCTTTATAAGAATGCAAGCTTTCTATTCCTAAATTATCATTGTACAAGTTTCTAAATTCTATGTTAAAGTTGAGCAAAACTAATCTATCTTGTGTATGATTATACAAGCTCTTGTAACCTAATTCGTTACATCGAGCAAGTTTCACTTTCCTTAATATTATTCGAATTATATATTGTTCTAATACATCGATTCAAAGGAGATTGTTCTAACTATGTTGAATATAGTACTTTGCATTTATATCATGTTTACTCAATTATATATTGTTGTTATTCGATGTTGGGTAAAATCTAATTACGCACAACAGGCAAGTATACGTGGTCAACAAGTAATAAAGTGAAAGTAGAGTATCGTTCCCACGATGAATTGTTTAATAAAAATAACCAAGTACTAACCCGTAACCAACTCACTCTTATTTAAACGAATGAATTTCAATTTATAAGTAAACTACTATTAAATTCCACTAGTTAAATTAAGATAACGGAGATTTAAGATCACAACTTCACTTATTGCTTTATTTAAGTTAACACACTTATCATCAATTATTCTTTATCGTGAATTGTTAATCAAGAACACTAAAGTAGATAAAACCACCTCTCGATGCATAATACCCATACTCACTTAAATCCACAAATGATAGAATTAAGCAAGACACCCTAATTAACTAATTCACTATATCTCTATGTGAAATACAATTAAAAAGATTTAAAGCACAAGTTCTCTATAAGATTACATATGGCGTAAAGGCATATCTCTATCCTAAACACGAATCATGAATTCCATCTATGCATAAATCACAAACACATGCTATCTGTAGGGTTTTCGGCAAAAAAACGCAGCGAAAATATAATATAATCAAAGCAATTTCTGAAACCCAAAACAGGATCCATGCAAAACAGAAATTAATTCAGTGGTTTAGATATTATACCGATTATGAAAGCTAGAAACGATGCGGTCGAATCTCCAACGCAATCCAACGGGACAACGTCTCTATGATATACACACAAACGCCCCGCGAACCGTCGTACGATCTGCAGAAAAAGGAATTGCGGTACTAGCCACCAAGGATGAGGATTTTTGAAACTGTTTTCTCTAGTCTCTCTCTAAGAGCGGCTAGGGTTTTAGGTTATGATTAACTTCCCTAATACGCTAATATATCATATATATAGCAGTAAATCGGAATTAATCAAAACCCTAATCTCATTAAAATAAAATCCGAATTTATATATATATATATATATATATATTAATTAAGTCTTACTTAATTAATATACTTATATATAAATCATCCTATTAATTTAAATTCGTAATTTTAATACTATTAATCATATTGATATACTTAAATCTTTACAATTTAAATTAATTCCATTTTTTAATTACGTTCTATGTGTGTGACCTATAGGTTATTATTACGTTGGCAATAAATTTAAAATCATATTATAAAATTATAAAGAGTGAGCGGCATCTAGTAATGCATCATTGCTACCCAAGTAATAATAAGATCGATGATTCGATGCAACCTTTTTCTGACCAATGTTTCAATGTAATTTAATCCTTTTAACCTTAATATCCTAGATTTTACTCGAGTCATGGAATGTGTCATACTCTTCATAATTTAATCTGAGTGTTTCTTGATCAATGAGTAGACTATATGAAACAAATCACTATTTGAGCATGGCCATGCATTTCGTAGTCCTACTCAATCAAGAGGCCTATGGATATCACCCCTAATATATAGGATGGTTAAATTCTATCTAGATCACTCATATTCCTCACACGATTCATGATGTACCCATAATCACCTTTATAGTCCACCTTATTAAAGGTGACATTTGATGATATCAAAGTACATAAATTCCCGTGTAGAAATATAGTGATTTCAGGTCGGAGGACTATTACATCATTGTCACTATATGAATTGCTAATGACACTTAGCATAATGCTCCACATAGAATTCTCATGGTGGGGTCCATCCAAAGACATCGTTTCTCTAACATGTACCTATGCATTGACTTAATATCTCATATATTTATGACCAATGAGATTTGGTCATCATCGATCAATCCACATACTAGTCTTAATGCATCATTGTTGTCCCATCAACAATGATACTCAACTAGGACATTTAAGAACAAAGTTGATACTAATTATAAATATATAATCTCATGTTCAAGTCACATACTTGAAACTATATAATTTGTATCAATATTCTAAGGATTTTATTATGTTAACATTTATATAACGCAAAGAAATAAAACCATAATAAAATCATTCATATATTCAATCAAATATAATATCAAAACGCGTTAAGCAATTATATCAAATAATTGACCTCTAGGGCATAAACTCTAACACTATCATGATAAGATCTAAATCTATACTTCATCTCTCGAGTTCATATAGATTATCATGGTAATTGTTAGCTAGGAAATTAAGCAATTAAGTCCAAATCACAATAGACAATCCTCACAATAGAACATAATAATTGATAGCGAAGAATATTAAAATAAACTACACAATAAGATCCATTGTAATCTCAAACAAAGAATTAGTTCATGACTATTGAATTAAAAAAAAGAATCCACAATTGAATAATCATTAAAAGACAAAGATAGAAGAAGATAAGAAGATAGAATCTATTGTCTGTAGATTTGAAGCTCCCTCCTTGCTCCTACTTTGAATCTTCAATGGTCTCCAAGTTGCTTCAATCTCCAAATCTAACAAGAACTAGGGTTTTGGTCCTAATCTACTATAATCTAATCTAATGGAAACCCCTCTCTAATCTAATCTCTCCTCTAATCCTAAAATTCTCCTCCTTTTAAAAGTCTCTTCATATATCTTTAAGTCCTCTTGGAAGTCCTTGAGTCAATCAGATCGAAACAATCCTTCCCGAACTCAAATTTGGACAAACTTTGTATTTTCTGGGCATACCCCCGCCCCAGTGGAGGTCTAGGCTTGTAAAGGGCCCGCCCCGGCGGGCTAGGGGCCTGTTTTGTAGTTGGTATGCCCACCCCCGCGGGGGTTTTGTGAAGGAACCTTTTCTGCTCTGACGTCCTTTGGGAAAATGACCATAACGTTTGATATGGAAAGAGTTACGAGGCCTGCCACCTATCAAATCGAAGTGATCGAAGAGCTCTACAACTTTCATTCTTTTAGAATTGATAAATAACGGACGGATTGAGGTCGAAATTGGGCTGAAAGTGACTGCTATGCAAATGGCCACCCAAAACAGTGATGTTCGACGTCTGTTGGTACAAATGTCATAACTCTTGCATCCGAACTCCGATTGGAATGATTTAACATGTTTTGGAATGCTAAGAAGAAGCTCTACAATGTAATCCAAGTTCCAAACCAAGAACATGAAAATCCAAACGATGTCCAGATTGCTTTTCTTTGCGATTTCATACCAATTCTTTGCGATTTCAGCTCCTAAACATATAATCTACAAAACGAACACAAATTGCATGAAAAGTAACTAAGAAACATGAGATTAAGCAACTAATTCAAGTAAAAGATACCGGATAAGTAGATATAAAACTTACTTATCAAATACCCCCAAACTTAAATCGTTGCTTGTCCTCAAGCAAAAACACAAAACAATAATGCTATGCAATGCAACTAATCTACATGCCTACGAATCCAGCAGTAATGACATAAACAAGTCTATTCAACCGACCTTAGAGAAATCAAGTAAACATGATAATACATCATATCAAAACAAATCATTAACTTCCCAATCAATCATCAAATCTTAGACTGTTATCACTAATATTGTGTGTGTGTGCTCCATAACAATGTTAACTGATATAAAATTAAATTTAACACATAATAAGTCTCTTCGAAGGCACTATACAATGTAAACTCAAGAAATCCAAAAACAAGATAGATCCAACAAAAATCAAACAATTACCAATATCGAGGGTCAGCATGGGATACTTATGCTTTATTTTTCATCTACGGGGGCTTTTTGCTCTTATTTCCCGTTTTATTCTTTTTTTTTTCTTTTTGTTTATATACACAAATCTATTCAATGTCTTATTCCCTTAGGCTTTTCAATGCTACCTTAACGAGCTTTCGACCAATGACTCCCAGACCATTAAGACCTTAGGGCGCTAGGTGTAAAGACAATCCCCTCGGGCTTACTTACTCAAGTAACAAAGGCCACAAAACTAGACAAGCATGTCACGGTGTTTATTCATATATTTTTTTCTCTTTCTCTTTTTCTTTTTTTTATAGCTTATATACCCCAAATATTCCCCCAAACTTAGGTTCTTGTCTAACTTTAGCCATCACTACTTATTCTTGTTATTCTTTTATTCAAACTAGCATTATCCTTTAGAATCCCATTATGTATCAATTTAAACTCAATTAATCAACCAGTTGTTTTTACTGTGCTATCCTTATTATACCAGTTTCAAATAGAAAAAGACTCAATTCATAACAAGAAATCACATCAAAGCTCTAATAGTCAGTACTATACTTGTCTACCCAATTCTAATCTCATCATTGGCCAAAGCAAACTATAAATATCAAACAGCTGGACTCATGCAAGATGAACATAGTAACTAACTATTTTTTTTTTAATTTTTTAATTTTTTAATTTTTTAATTTTTTAATTTTTTTTTTCAAGAAACTGAATATAATGCTATTCAAACTATACTACTATGCAACTACTTATGCAGTTGTACTACATGAATGCAAACCTAATGAACCTAAACTAAATTAACAACATATGCAAAATAACATAACATAAACATGAAACTAAACATGTAATAATGAACTAAACTAAACTCTCCCAAAATTAGCAATTACAATGTCCTCATTGTAAGAATATAGCGGTAAGTAGAAGAGAACTTCCCTGTAATCAACTAAGCGTGAGGTGATGGTGGCGATGGCGGCAACGATCATTTTCCTATCCATTGAACCTCTAATACCTGCAATGAAGAGAGACAACATGGATTAGAATATAACTTTGGATTGGTAAGAGAACTTAATATGCAAATTAATTTTTATCTACTAAATAAACTAGTAAAGCATATAAATATAAAAATTACTGGGTTGCCTCCCAGTTAGCGCTTAATTTCCAGTCTTTCAGCCTAACTTTGTCTAGTCAACGCTATCCAATTCCTCTTCGAAAGTTGAGGAACCCTCCATCCATAAAAAATAATGTAGCTTTTGGTAGGTTCCCATTTGTGATAGCCATTTCATTAAAGTCACCTAGCATGCTTTGTTTAAATAAGATCACATTCAAGAACGTCCAACATCTAGGTGTTTTCTCCATTGTGTCTGCGAATAGATTCTGGCATTGAAGCTTGTCAGACACAACAATCTCTTCTTCTATCTACTCCAGCTCATCGCACCATGGCTTCGAATTTGTACTCGCTTTTACGTCACAAGGAGTATTGTCGACGACATGACTACCTAACGGACAAGGTTTTGCAAATCTAACCAGATCCTTGAACTTTGGTGGAGAAGGAACTTGAGGCATTAATAACAACGGCTCATCCTCGCTAGTACTCATAGTTAGTTCATCCCTACTTGTCTCCTCTTTTTCAACATCTCGTGTCTCATCCAGTTGTAGATTTGGTTTGGGCACTTCATCAATCTCGGAATCCTCATCATAACACCAATTGTTTTGAGGACAGTTGTTCAAGGCTTTGAGCATTTGATCCATCTAGTTCTGTAGATCTGGAATTGATATCTCTTGATTCTGAATTGCCCGCTTTTGATTAATTGTGACACCCCCAAATCCTGGTACTTCATTTCCTCAAGATTTGGTGCTCACTTAATCAAAACATTCATTTATAACTACCCAATTATAATAAAATTGAATAATAAAAACCTACCCATACATGATTAAACTCAAATAAAAATCTCCCTAGGTTGTCTAACCTTTAACAACAATCATTCAAATGCGGAAATTAAATAAACTTCATTACAATCTTTAAACCAAAGTCTAATAATAATACTATCAAATCTATTACAAGTCTTCAGTACTTATTCATCTTTCCTTTTCCTTTACTGGTGCTTGGTACGTCACCAGTTTCAACTTTAGCTGTAAGAAATTTTATAGGCAAGAGTGAGAAAACAAGGCCCACTTGAAATAACAATAAATAAATCTTTAAACTTTTACATCAATTGCCAATACTAGGCTCAATAGAACTGAACAATATATTCTATTAACTTTCTGAAAATTATAACATTCACTGAGGGTCTAATGACCACGAATCATGTCCACGCTTATAAGTAATCTTTCAACTTTAACTTTAACAAATATAACACTATAAGGACTCCACGTGCTTTTGGGGGATCAACCCTTCGTACAATGTATTGTGCACAACCATTTCAACGCTAAGCGTAAACCTCTATTAAAAGAGTTGTTCATCTCAGTATTTAGAATACAAGTCCGTGCAAAAGTAAGTTTGGTTTGGATAAGCTTTCAAGGAAATTTGGAATTTAACGAACATCAACTAAGGAGTAGTTGAATAAGACCAATAACACTATACTACAGAATAATAGTGATTGAATCAATTATAGTAACTAAAGTCATGCATTAGGAATAATCTATTAGCATACAATTTGAATAAATATAGCATGGCAATTCAGTTATGCATGTTAATCAATAATTGAAATACAAGAATAACTTATTCAACATCAAACCAAAGTTTAGACCACTTACATCATTGTAGACACTCAAAATTTTCTGTACCACTGTTACTAACATTGCAGGAGGACAGATTCGTCTTTTAAGAGAGAACCCTGAAAGACAATCCAAATCCATACCGGATACTACCGGAAGTTCAGCATTAACCCCGGATCGCAATCTGGGAGTAACGGTTTCAACCTCGAATTTAACCCCGAGACCTGCAGATACAATACCGGAACATACACCGGAGAAGACCAATTAATCTCGGAGATAACCCCGAGATATCCAGTCTCAGTCCCAACCATGGGAATACCCACCAACCTTGGTGATAACCCCAAGGAATGCAGTTTCGGAGATAACCCCAGAAATGCTTGTTTCAAATACCATCAGCTTCAATCTCAGCACTCACAATGAAATAAACTGTGCCAACACGGAAATCACATCGGGAAGACAGGCACACCTCAAAGATAACAATGAGGATCTTCAACAAATGCAGCAGTCCAATCTCAGCGAAGTCTGAGCAACGTCTGCTTATCGGCCCAATCCGCCAGTAACACCGGTGAGGGGCAACATCGTCATCTCGTCCAACACGATGCCACGTCTTGTCTCTACGCAACAATGTCCCACAAGGCTAACCAATCCCAAGTGACTATTGTGCGGGGTAACGGATGAAAGTTGAAGCTTGAAGACCGGAGGGCATCATCCCATCTTCAAAGAATTCGTACAAACTTTAATCCCATGCCATCGTACAACTCTCGACAACGGCGGTTCAAAATAGGTTCTGAATACCTCAAAACGGATGCCCGAATTGCATTTCTCAAAATTCGAGTGGATGTTACAGTGCCTGAGTGCACGTACTTCGAGACGACCCAACCCGATAGAACCGGGCAGACCCGACCCGCCTCTGGTACACCTGCGGCACCTTTTGCCTATAAATAAGTGGCTTGGGGTGCTGATTTTTAAGAGAAAAAAGACGGGGAAACCCTACACAATTTGCTCTGCACTCGCCATACAGTGTATTTTCCCACTTTCAAACACCTGTGAGCTCATATATAGCCTCTTTTGTACCCACAAAAGCCCAATGTTTACCCACTCTAAAGATATAGAAGCCCTTTTTATCAGTCAGCTGTAAGCCTTCTCACACACTTTATACTTTCTCTTCATCTTTGCACACACCCTTCTACACGTTGAGAGTCGTGTTGCTTGCTTTTGCCTGGACTTCTGTCCATGGTTTCCTTCCAGTCTGTATATATACATTATATATATATATATATATATATATATATATATATATTTAACTAACATTATCGAGTTATGCCTCGATTCACTGAACTTGATGCGGAGCGTTTACTTACTTTAATATATATATATATATATATATATATATATATATATATATATATATATATATATATATTAATTGTCATGTCAGACTTTGATCGATGAGCCTAGACTTTGAGTCTATATATATATATATATATATATATATATATATATACTTATATATATACACATGTGTGTTTGACTTTGTTCGATGAGCCTGAACTTGATGCAGTGCGTTTACTAAGCTTTTATATATATATATATATATATATATATATATTATATATATGAACTGTGGTCGAACTATGTTCGATGAGCCCAGATTTTACATCCTATGCGTTTATTTTCTTTCTTATATATATATATATATATATATATATTTTTTTTTCTCTGCTGAGTTCCTTCATGGCGCTTTATAGTTTTTAAACTTTCTTTACATTTCATCCCGCTTTGAGTTTATTTCGTGGCGATTGACCGCATTTTTACTGACTTTATTTACATTCTGTCCCGCCTAGAGTTTCCTTCGTGGCGGTTGACCGTATCTACAGCTTTATTTATATTTCTGATCCCCCATGGAGGTGCTTCGTGGTTGGTGATCCTGTTTGTATATATATATTTACCGCTTTTATATATATACCTGCTTATTGCTTTTATACAAATTGCAATATTCTGTGCGTCTAGGAATCATGTGATCACAGATTCATCTCATTGGATCTAGATTCGGTTCCCGTGATGGACATTTTCAGCTGTAAGCAGCTTGTAAATTATTCTGCGATGTCTGTATTTCCTCAGATGGTTTCCATACCCACTAGGAAGTCGGCATTATTTTTTTATATATATTATTTTCGTATGGATGCGTCATATTCGTCAAATAAAATCATCCAGCCGCTCACTTAATAAAAATGGGAGTGTAAAAGGTCTTAATTCCTATTGAGCAGCAGGGTTTGAAAAACCTCTTTTATAAAACATCATTGTCATATCTTGCAAAAAACTGAATTTTTACATAAATTCAAATCCTGTGTATATAGGTTCGAAAGAGGCCTCACACAACTTTCATATAACAACACATTGACCCACACACACACACATACACACACTCAGATAATAGTTTCTTGAAAAGAGGCGGTCACCGTGGTAACATGGATGTAGGGGGGTGCCTAACACCTTCCCCCCCGCATAACCAAGTCCCCGGACCCTAAATGAATTTCGGTTTCGCCGACCCGTATATCAGTGTCACATCACTGGGTCAATGTGCAAACCTTTTCTCGGTTGTGTTGGTACAACCATTTAAAAAACCAACTGGCGACTCTTAACAGTCCCATCGTCGACATTATACATGTCAGACCTTTTTCACTTATTTTTTCAAACAAATCTCACCTAAAATGAGAACACCAAAGAACAAGTAACGAAAAGGGACATCCAAAAATCCCGACGTTGACAGGTGGCGACTCTGCTGGGAACCTCCAGTAAGAGGACTTAAGCCGCTACTACAATCTTTTCAAAATTGTTATCTGCTTGTGTATGGATGTTGCATTTACATTGGATGAATGTGTACGAATGCATGTCTTATTTGAGCTTAGTGCTTCGCATCATATCTGCGTGTGATGTTAGTGCTTCGCACTATAAACTGCTTATGATATTGATGCTTCACACATGTCATCATTTCATACGGTGAGACGCGATGTATGAGAATGTATGTTGTGTGGTCCCTCCACCAGGAGGCTATCCCGTCGGTGTTTGATTACTGGACTCATGAGAAGACTAATTCTCCGAGGCTCAGGAAAGGCACCACCCAAATTCGCTCCAGTTGAAAGACCGGATTAACTTCCCGTCTAGTAGATTGTGATGATTTGGGAACCTTCATGCCAAAAAGCCGCGAGAGTAACGTAAGATAGGTCAGCCTCTGATAAACCCAAAACGAAGGAAAGTCCCTTCATGCCCTCATTTCAATTACTTGTAAACACAATTACTTATAATTTCATTCCATATCTATCTCCATGTAATGAGAAATATGAAGCAATATGTCCACATACATGCTACGAATAGCTGACACCCGTTTTGCAGGATAAAATTCCTAAAACGGACACATCACATAGCATGTCATTATACACCTTCCCTAAGGACTAAACTATGCCAGTCTTTCGCAGGGAATTAATCGAACCTACTACCCGGTCAAAGTCCAAAAAGGCAACAGGCCTACAGTCAATCATGTCGTCATCCGACCAGACTGAACTTAATCCAGTTTCTCGCAAAGAGTTCGACGGATTAAGCAAACAGATTACAGATTTGGCTGTTCTATTAAAAGAATTACACCAGTCTACACAGGGTCAGAAAATACCCGTATATACTGAGCCCTCCACACAAGGAGGAATTTCGGTCATTACCATACCAGAGCCACAATTGGATACGACCAAAAAAATGCAGGATGCTGCCCATTCCACTGGAGATCCAGACAACGGTGACATCAAAAAGAAAGTCCTCCAAATGGAAGAGACCCTTCGCTTTATCAAAGGAATTGGAACACACGGGAGTGTTTCATATGCTGATCTATGTATTTTTCCTGATGTTCACTATCCAGAAAAATTTAAAACTCCTGACTTTGAAAAATATGACGGGTTAGGGGATCCTTATACACATTCAAAAGTCTTTATTGGAGAACTGGGATCCTATGCAGAGGATGAAAAACTCAGAATGCAATTGCTCCAAAAGAGTCTAACTGGAGAAGCTCGTTCATGGTACACAAGATTAGACAACTCCAAAATTCACAGTTGGGAAGAGCTAGCACATGCCTTCCTCACTCAATACAGTTTTCAAACTCAGATGGCTCCCGATCGGTATCAGATTACCAAGATCAAAAAATAGTATAATGAGTCTTTCAGAGAGTATGCCCAAAGGTGGAGACGCCTGGCAGCCCAAGTTAGTCCTGTCATGACAGAATCAGAAATGGTCATGACATTCATAGACATACAAGAAGCTCCCTTCTATGAGAGAATTTTAGCCGACATCGGCAAATCGTTTTCTGAAATGGTTAAACACGGGGAGATGGCTGAAATGGGGTTGAAGTCAGAAAAGATTCAAGACCTAGCCGCACTCAAAGCTATTGCTGATCACATCCAATCTGGAAATTATGGGAACAACCCCCAGAGGGTCCATAAAAAGAAAGAGGAAGATGTTTCGCTGATACTATAGGGACAAAAAGGCAATCAAAGTATGCCCATTCAAAGGAGAAACTACACTCTCTTTCCAGCACAGTCTGCAAACCCTCCAGTACCAAAAGGTGGAGAAGTCAAACGCCATCGAGTGTTACACCCTTAGGGGATACCCTCGAGAACATTTTTAATCTTCTGACAACACAGAAGAAAATTACGCATCTTCTTCCACCAGCCAGTCCTAATGGACGGGGTTTCAATGCTACTAGGAAATATGTTTATCATGCCGGGGCACCTGGACATGATACTCAGGATTGTTGGGCCTTGAAACACAAGATCCAGGACCTAATAGATAATGGAGAGATCGTAGTCACCAAACCCGATCAGCCTCACGTACAAGACAACCCTTTTCCTCAACAAAAAGAAGAAGAGGTTAACATGATTAATTGGAGCAGTGGACAGAGTTCCAACTTCAGCTGTGACTCCCCCCAGACCATCAAAGATGGTGATGACAGATGGGATTATGCTAAGTTCCGATTCACAATGGAACGAAAGATGAAAGCTCTCTCGCAAAACAAATTGAGCAATTGGCAAATCGGTGACTTATCGGCATCAAGTGACTCGAAGAATTAATCGACCAAGAGCATGTCATCTCCTACCAATCGTCATGAATATTCCTCGTCCCTTTCAAAAAATGAAATCTTTGGAAGACAAAGTGACGAAGAGAGAAATGCCAAAGCCCGCCGATTTCGCCAACAAACGGAATTCACCTATTTGGGCCAACCCATGGAGGAAATCCTTCACATGTTAATCAATGAAGGAAGGATCCGCTTCTTCTACCTCAATCAACCCCGTTCGGGACGAGTACAACTCGATGGAGTATGTCAATACCACTCCCGCCTCTCATGGTCACATCACAAAAGAATGCTGGGCACTCCGCCACCTTATTCAAAATCTAATCGACAGTGGTGTACTGCGCTTGGCAGATAGCGACACTGTGTTACGAGCAAGTGAGAATGCGGGCCCTACTAAGTGGAAAAGTGTGGTAGCAGTTGTATCTACTGAAGGTGAAGGGATTAATACTGTTCTCACAACACCGATAATTCAGCTCAAAGGAGGAAGGAATCCTTTGAAAGTGGCCGCTCCCGAGCCAATCAACTTGCCATGCAGAGTGCAATACCCTATTGTTAGCTTGCGCAAGGTTCCGTGGAATTATGGAGAAGGTGAAGGATCCACCTCACATACCACTGCTGCAGTGTCGAAGGAAAATCCACTGTATCTCCCCCATCGGGTGATGAACCCCACCACCAAATCAAAGGGGAAAATACCCATGGATAATATTAAAAAATTCCTCCGCGCTGTGGGTCATAACGAAGCCTCGGTGGTTTTAAGCTTGAAGGAAGATCCACCACAAATATCAATTTTGGACTTGGTTCTAACTTTCGAGAATCACCGGAAGGTCTTGTTAAAGGCTCTAGAAGAAGCCTATCTTCTGACATCAGTGGATACAGAAAAATTTCAACACATGGTTGATCACATTTTCAACACTAATGTGATATCCTTCACTGATGATGACATACTGCCCGAAGGGACTGGTCATTGCAAACCGTTTCACATTGCGGTCTTGTCCTTCGAATATATGGTGGCTGGAGTCTTAATAGATGGAGGTTCATCTCTGAATATCTGCCCATATGCCACCTTGTTAAAGATGAATATCAATCTCAACCGAATTCAGAGTAGCCATACTATCACCAAAGCTTTTGATGGAGCCCGCCGTAACTCGGTTGGAGTAATTGAGCTTCCAATCAAAATTGGCCCTCATACATTCTGCGTATCCTTCCATGTGCTCAAGATAGATTTGGGATACAACCTGCTCTTGGGACGACCATGGATCCACATGGCAGGGGCAGTCCCCTCCACCCTTCACCAACAACTGAAGTACATTATCAACAATAGCCTGGTCACGGTCAATCTTTGAACGAGAGATTCCTCAAAGATGGGGATATACCGCTCATCAATGCCAATGCGGATGTAGAACCCGGTCGGTTTTTCATGCTTTGAAATAAGTAACACCCAATACCACGCTATTGGAGCACTAATGCTCGAACCCACATTTCGATGAGGTGATGTCAGCCACTCAAGAAATGATGTCGTTGGGTTATAAGCCAGGACAAGGGTTGGGTAAAGATGGCCAGGGTATCCAGTACCCCATTCGATTAACCAAGCAAGTTGGAATAGCTGGACTAGGCTATTCTTCCAGCTCTAGTCATAGGAATCCTCATAAGCATCAGCAGATTCCTTTGGCTTCAACCATATGGCGTTTGGCTTCCCCTTCAAACTCCGAGTCCGCACAACCTCCAGTAAAGGTGCCAGCCAATGTCATGGCCATGTTATTTCCTAAGCCGAAATCGGTGGAGGAAAAGAAAATCGTTATTCCAGATCCCGCAATCAAAGAAGAGGAGCGGAGAATCAAGGAAAACGTTGTCCGAATAATGTCGGGCATGCGCATCATAGTCCATGATGAACATACCAACAGATACACCCCAGATGATGATTGCCCTAACGTAATTGCCATCATTCGGAACAAGGAGGATGATGACAATCCCTCCATCACTGCAGTCCACCCGGACTTTACCCTTACCAATTGGAACATCATTCCTTGCTTTGGTCGACAAGGGTAAAGCGGGCAGAAATCCTTTTCTGCCCTATAGATACAATAACTGCTTACTTTTCTGTACAGTATTAGCAGTTTATTTTGCCAGTATATGCTAACACTGTGTATGATCAACGCATTTTATATATACTAAGTGAAAGCATATTTTGTTTCAGGACTCTGAATTTAGATGTGCCTGTATTTGCGGATACGATGCCTCTCCTACACAAGGATTGTACCTTTGATGTAGAGATGAATTTAGCCTTGATGGATCTCTAGGATGACATTGAGGTGCCTCCAGAAATTTAAGAATGGGTCAAAGACAAACCCAAACCCAACCTTGATCAAACAACTTCTTTCAATCTCGGAACCTTAGAAAGCCCTAAGTTCATCCAGATTGGTTCAGACCTTACCCCAAACCAATGGAATGACATGGTTACGCTATTAACACAATTCCAGGATGTGTTTGCATGGTCTCATGAAGACATGGTGGGTTTATCCACTAACATTGTCCTTCATCGCCTTCCCATTAAAGAGGATTTAAGCCGATCACAAAAAGCTCAAAGCGATTGAAACCTGAGTGGAGTTTAAAGGTGAAAGAAGAGATTATGAAACAATTTCAAACCGGCATCATCATGGTGTCTACATATCCTGAGTGGATATCCAACATCGTGCCCGTACCTAAACCTAGAGGGAAGGTGCGAGTTTGCGTGGATTACAGGGACTTGAACAAAGCTTGCTTAAAAGATAGCTTTCCCGTGCCATTTATCCACATTCTCATTGACAATATTGCTCAATACGACATGTACTCCTTTGCTGATTGCTTTGCGGGGTACCATCATATCATGATTGCCGAGGAAGATCGTGAGAAGACTTCTTTCATCACTCCTTGGGGAACTTTTTGCTATAGACGGTTGTCATTCGGCCTCATCAATGCCGGAGCTACCTATCAACGAGCTATGATGGCTCTTTTCCATGACTTAATGCATAAAGAGATTGAGATCTATGTGGATGACATCATTGTCAAGTCTCGAAAGGAGGATAACCATCTAGACCATCTCAGAAAGTTGTTCAATAGGTTGCGTAAGTACAACTTGAAGTTGAATCCAGCTAAGTACGCCTTTGGCGTGAAGTCAGGCAAGTTGCTAGGATTTCTAGTCAACCACAAAGGGATTGAGCTGGATCCTACCAAAATCCAAGCAATCACAGAAATGCCCATTCCTCAGACAGAGAAGGAAGTACGTGGATTTTTGGGAAGGATCAACTTCATCAGCAGGTTTATCTCCCAACTCACGGCAACCTGTGAGCCAATCTTCAAGTTATTAAGGAAGAACTCCTCCATGAAATGGAATGATGAGTGTCAGAATGCCTTCCTTACAATCAAGAAACAGCTAGTCAAAGCTCCTATCTTGGTACCACCCAGGGATGATGTTCCCCTATTCATGTACCTATCCATAAGTGACAATTCCATGGGCTGTATGCTGGGACAGAAAGACGATAGAGGCCAAGAACGAGCTATCTATTACCTCAGCAAAAGGTTCAGCAGCAGTGAAAACAAGTACACTCTGATCGAGAAGACGTGTTGTGCTTTAGCATGGTCTTCCATGAGGTTACATCATTACCTCCATGGTCACACAACCCATCTCATATCCCGCGTGGATCCTATCAAGTACGTGTTCAACAAACCCATGTTAAACTGCCAGCTGTCCAGATGGTAGTTGATCCTACAATAATTTGACATTGTATATGTGACTCAAAAGTCCATCAAAGGTCAAGGAATCACAGATCAACTGGTCGCTGCACCTTCAGGGGATTTCAAACCCTTGGAAACATATTTCCCCGATGAAGGAGTAATGATGATGATAAACCACACCATCCGCATAATACACACGCCAATCATGGAAGATGTATTTTGATGGAGCTGTTAACATAGAAGGTTCTGGAGCTGGAGCAATTCTAGTATCTGATACGATGGAGCAGTATCCCGTTGCCGTTAAATTATAGTTTATCAAAGCACAACAATACTACCGAGTATGAAGGGTCATCTCATGGGGCTAAAACTTTCCCGTTCAATGGGCATCAAGCGGTTAACTATCCTTGGAGATTCAGAGTTGGTAATCAGATAATCCACCGGAGTCTATCAAACCAACGAACTACATTTCTTCGCCTTACCACCATCTGGCGCGGTTTTGAAGATGGCTTTGGAGTTCAAGAAATCTCCTTTCTACACATTCCTCGTAATAGGAATGATTTCGCAGACGATTAGCAACTTTTTGGCCTCCTTGATTCGCATATCGCATAAGGAACACTTGCCAATCACAATTTCCTAACAAGGCCCCAACCTATGGGAATTACGTTGGAGAAGTATCGGATGAGCTACCTCCCATCCCACCTCCTTGGTATCAGCATATCAAGGAATATCTGCGAGATGAATCGACACCCGCTGAGGCGAACCTGACTGAGAAAAGGCGGATCCATCGACTTGCTATAAAGTTCTACTTGAGTGGAGATGCGCTCTATAAAAGAGATGCAGGACTAGGTCTCCTCAGGTGTCTAGACAAAGATCAAACCCAAAGGCTTATGGATGAAATCCATGGTGAGTCTCGTGGCCCCCCACGAGTGGCCCCTCCTTGTCAAGAAAGTCCTCAGGACGGGACATTATTGGCTATCTCTCAAGGCTGATTGCCATGACCACGTCAAAAGATGCTATCAATGCCAGATTCATGGGAATGCTATACACGCCCCTCCACGGGAGCTCCACAATAAGAGTTCGCCTTGGCCCTTCTCAATGTGGGGAATGGACGTTATTGGGCCCATTGAGCCTAAAGCCATTAATGGTCACCGATTTATCTTCAGCATGATCGACTACTTCACCAAGTGGGTAGAAGAAGCCTCCTTCCCTAGGGTCACTAAAGAAGTCATCATTGCTTTCATCAAAAACAATGTCGTTTGTCGATATGGACAACCAGAGGTGATTGTGTCAGACAATGCCAAAAACCTCAACAACAAAATGATGGAGGAGTTATGCAGTAAATTCTACATCAAACATCTTAACTTTGTCATCTATCGTCCAAAGATGAACGGTGCTGTTGAAGCGGCTAACAAAAATATCCAGAAGATTATGCAAAAGATGTCAGCCAACCACAAAGATTGGCCTAACCTGTTGCCTCTTACTCTGTTAGCCTATAGAACCACAATGCGTACTTTAACTGGGGCAACCCCCTATGTTTTAACCTATGCGATGGAAGCAGTGCTCCCCATAGAAGTTGAGATGGAATCTCTCAGAGTGTTGATCGACGCTCAGTTGGATGAAAACCAATGGGTACAAGATGTATCACCAATTGTCTCGATGAGATGATTTAAAAGCGAACCGCTGGCTATCTTCCATAGTCACTATATACCGCAAAGGATCTCCGGATCCTACAACAAAAAAAGTCCTGGCTCTGGCGGTTTAAACAACATGACTTGGTTCTCAAGAAGATTCTTGACAATCAAGATTAGGCCAAAGGAAAATTCGCTCCTAACTGGGAAGGCCCGTTTATTGTCAAAGAAGTATTGACAGGAGGTGCTCTCAAATTACAAGAAATGGACGGCGATGAATTTCCACAACTCATCAACTCGATACCGCGTGGTATTATTTGAAGTAACCAAAGAAACACCACAGTGCGCCATCATCGTGTCACCAGTCATTTCGGTTCTTTAACCCTTTACCACCTATAACTTGCTACACTTTGCCCCTCAGGGAAACATACTCTTCAAGCCAGCAGCCTGGCTTTCTCCTTTGTGCTCATACAACTTAGGTCATCCCACCGCGAATTGAACCTCTTGCGTTCGCAGTTTGGCTACCCATACATGGGATCAAACTTCTCCTGCCTGCAGTTTATCCTCAACCTAGGATTAAACTTTCTCCTCACGCACTCTGACCTGCACATGGGATTACGCTTTTCTTCTCGCCCTGAGGGGCGAACTACATTGACCTGATCTCCTCTTCAATAGGAGTACGTAGGCAACCATGTTACATGGCCCGATTGCAATAAAACAAAAACAACAAAAACATTTATACCCTCTTCTCCTTCCAAAAATAAAAACAACCAAAAACATTCCTACACCATATCAACCATATACAGCGTTGAACCTCTTACACCAGGTTCGAACTACGCAGACCTGATCTCCTCTTTAATAGGAGTACGTAGGCAGCCATTCATGGTGCGGTCTCACCCCCTACCAAAATACAAACCATTGTCAGCGGGTATTGGGATTCTCTTTCAATCCACTGCATGTCATTCGGCTTAAGACCAAAGGGATGGAATTACCTGAACTCCTCCCAAATAGGAGATTCGGCGACCATCTAAGCTGCGGTCATACCTCGAAGAGCAATACTAAACCATAAGAGGTGGATTTAACTAGGCTTATCCTAAATAGAAGTACTGGCGACCATCTGTGGTGCGGTCAATCTCAGAGAGGAAAGCCACATTCCTCTCCACATTTCCATTTAGAAACAAGTCCCAAGACACCAAAGATGGTAGGGATATACATAGATCGATGATCCATTCTGAACTATCCAAAGACAGCTCAATGTCCATCCACCAAGGAAGAATTTAGAATTCATCCAGATCACAAGCCCTGAAGCAGCAGACAAAATATCAAGCAAATAACAAGGCATATCTAAAAGGGAAGTGATCCAAAAATATATTTTCCTATCATATATAATGTTGTTTGATATATATACAATGTGAACTATACATGACAAAATGGAAAAGCTAGTCTGTGCAGGTAAATACAAGATCATCTACGAATCAGGGTACATGCGAGCTAGGAAGACCAACATGGCATCCCTCTCAGAAGAAGGAGGTAAAGCTGTGGTCTCCTGCATGAGAATATCCACGCGACCTAATAGATCAGAAGCTGTCTGCATGATGACCATATGCTCATCAATGTAAGCACTCATCTCTGCGATCATACCAGTGGTAAGGGACCTCGTTGTAGTACTATCCGTGATGTACCACATCCCAGCAAGATATAGCACTATCTCGCTCAACTATCAACGCATCTCTATCCGACTGACCTCATCATCCCGCCAACAACAAATACATCTCTCTACGAGCTAATGCCTCGTCTTTCTCTAATAGGGTGGCATCCCTCACATCAAGAGCAGTCGACATCATAGATTGAATCTGGTCTTTCTCAAAGGTCATCAGATGAAGACTCTGCTCTAAATATTGTGCCGAGTGCTGGATCACAAAAGTACTGGTACTAGGAGAATCCGGAAGAAATGATGGAAACCCAACAGCGGTATCCTCCTCGATGTAGGTATCAATGTCCTCTATAGGCTCTACATCGTCTAACTCAATCTCTGGTACTGCAAATACTGCTGCAGCCGATAAAACCTCCGTCTCCATCCATGCGGAGTACTCTGTGGAATAACCGTGACGACTGGCATGAAAAGAAGCTAGCTCACGCTGATCCCAGCAAGCGTATACACGAGATTGGTCCTCAGCTGAGAGGTAACGAGAAGTTGAGCGCTGACCTGCCGCCCCCTCGAAAGGATGAAAATTCTGGAACTGGTTAAACTGCGACATCACGGCCGATGGATGATAAGTCGTCACGCCCCTCAAGCCAGCCAAAGGGAGGAAATCCATGCCTGGAGCATGAGTAATGAAGCTGTATGGTGAGCAAAGTCCCGAGCACAACAATATGCTAAATGGATCTCGGATATCTGCCAAAAATGCAGACCAGGACTGAGCATCTACACACTCCGATGGCTGAAAGGAATACGACATAGCCACCTCATGGGAGAAACAATACCCGTGTCGTCTAAAGGTACCAACTGGTCGCAAGTGTGACATAAACCACACATACAGCATGATCGAACTCCCAGTAAACACACATGACGGGTAAGTACGGTAGTAGGATACTGATCGCAAGGTCTCTGCCACGATCATAGGTACAATGGTATGACCCTCCCTGAGAGCTCTCACCACCAGGATAACACCTATATCTATGTCATCCATGTACCGCGGCATGTACACGTATGACAGTACACGTAGTATCAGTACATCAACTCTGGCCGAACGCCAATGATCCTCTGACATAGTGAAATCCCCTGAATGTCGTGAGTAGCTATCCTCCGCACCAAATCTGTCACACAGAAAACGCTAAGAGATCACATGGCCAGATGTCAGCTCATCCTGCACCACTCTGCGCCTCAATCCAGTGAGAGTCATGAATCGTCTACTCATGTCTCCCAAAGCCATGTGTACGCAAGGTATGTCTAAGGGCAGCATCGTCAAACGGGCATACTCCTCTAGAGTAGGAGTCAACTTATGGGTGCCAAAGCGAAATACCTGCTTATCAGCTAGCCAATGCTCTAGCATCCCATCTACAAATCCTGCAGGAACCTAAAATGCCAAAAGGGTCATGGTATGCTGCAATAACAAATCTACAGTCACCCTATCTGGTGGTGACATGCTATCGCATCACGAAGATACCCAATACCACCATTATCGGTGGGGTATGATCTATACTGACTAACTGTCAAGAAGACATCTGTGCGGGCCGTGTCATAAGACCATCCAGGGGTCAATACTGAGTATCTCTGGACATACATACATATGCATAACATGATACATGCATAACAGATAATGGATGTTAATATGATATAGGAAATGAAAAAAAAAACGGTGCATACATTCCTAAATATATCATCATCTAATACATCAGCTCTATACAGCTACCAGTATATGAAAATGGGGCACAAACGCCCTACTACTAACAGAGGCCTATCTAAAGATAAAGCGAGAATGGGGAACAACCACCCAATATCTAACAGAGGCCTATCAAAAGATATAGCGAGAATACACATCAGAAGAAGACAATGGTCTCGATGTCCACATCCGCAATCCTGTCCACCTGATGTAATTCCTCCTGAGTCACTGGATCTCTATCAACAGGAATGTCAGGCCTATAAAGGGGAGGATCTGCGCCAAAAAAACCAAATGGGTCGTTTGAGGGGCCAGCACCTGAGCTGGAAGGAACAATTGTCTCCGCCTCTACTGGATCTCTGCCCAAATGCCAAATAAATATCTCGTGCTGATCATCCAACCGCCGTCAAGCTATCAATCTGGGTCGATGAGTTTGAGCTCGAACATAAGCCACCCAATCAATCATCATCATCAATGATCCTGGAACCATGTCCCCCATAAATTGTGTGGCACGGAACTGGGCCCCAATAGTGCGAGGGAGCCACCAGCGCTGGAATATCTCTTGAGTACATGGACCCTCAGATAAATCAAAACCGTCAACTCCCAACAAAGGAATATCAATGGCTGGTGACTGTTATACAGGCCAATGGCGCCTAACATGAGGCAAGATTGGTATACGAATCTCCCCTGTGGTGCTCCTGATAGCACGCTCTCCTAAATAGAGCTCCCAGCCTCCATCAGTGAAAAGAGGAAATCTCCGGGTGGAAATCAAATACTCTACTCCAGTAGGGTGTCCATCCTCAAAACCGATGATCAAATGATCCCCTGAATATGGAAGGCATGTGATGGCGTCGGTCGTCAGCAACTCCAGCTGCATACGGCAATGAGCGAAGCCCTCAGATACAGGGACCTTTGGCAAAATAGAATGATGCCATCGTCGTCCTCGTGGATAGATATCTAAGCCTAACACACTCACAGGACACAAACATGGAAGCCTCTCATAGGCCCAAAACTGCCAACACAATGGCAAAACATCTGCTATCAGTAAATACTCTTAACCCATGAAAGGAAAAGACAAGAGAAATACTCACCAGCAGAAATGGGTAAAATCCTAGCCAAGCCTCGGTCAAACCCTGGGAGCGCAGACGCATGCCCCGGAGGAAATAGGCAAAGGTGTAAGAGCCCCAATCGTACTCTCCTATACGGTCCACATCACGTGTGGCGCTGACCAGAGCGAAAGATACCGTGGAAGAGTTATCTGCTATGAAGCAGCCTCGAATGATCATCAGGAACAATCACCGCAGAACGCAATCCCTGATCCTGACATCATTAGGCATGGGCTCACTCAATAGCCCGCTCATAACATTTACGCTCAAAGGACCTGAACGGACAGTCCTACCTTTGAGAGCACCCACCAAAACTCCTAACAAGGACCGGACAACAGTAGGGGTGATATTCGCCATGCAAGGAACTGGCTCCCCTCCAAACTCCATACCTGTGATAAATCGCCAATCCATAGGCGTCATCATCACCTCGTAATCCAGCAGGTGGAGTGACTAAGTCTGATGAAACCATCGCTCAGACAATGCCCTGAGGTAACCCCAGGGACAACGACGGGGAAGGATAGAGAAAAATGCTCCAAATCCCCACTCATGCACTACCACTCTATAATCAGGATGAAGCGCTTGGTACATGGAGTGGATGCTAAACCAGTTCCCCCGAGGCTGTGTAAAACCTGGAACCTGCATGAAGCACAGATCAACATCAAGACCCTTTTAATCCTCATCAATAAGAAAGAAGGAAGATAAAGTCTAACGTCATACCTCATTAGCATGCAAGTACATCGATGGGTGTCTACCCAAATCACCTAGCGACTCTGGGTTCACCACCTGGATGCTCGGAAGCTCCCTGCGAGGGATATGTATAGCAGGAGCGGGATCCTCAATATCCACCTCCTCGTCATCAACGTCTGGAACCTCTACCTAGACGGGACGAATCACATCCTCCACCAACTAACGAGGCTGTCTACAGAATGGGGACGAAGCACTTCAGAAGCCCTCCGCCGTACGCCAGAAGCGGTCCTGTAAGAACTGCTCGGCTGATTCGGATCCATAATATCTGGACAACAAATCTCTAAATCACCTTAGAAAGGGTGTGGTATTTCCTTACCTGGAGCTTTCTAAAATGCATTATATGACTATATGCATGCATGCATTTACTTTAACATATAATAGAGTTAGAATGCATGACTACCCAATGCCTACATTTGGAAAAATTTTGCCATAGTCCCCTTTGAAAATAGGACTATCCACATGCGCACAGGCATGTCTAGGTGGCCATTCAGTAGCACACCTGGCCCAAAGTCATATACATAATATATGCATTAAAAATCAAACTCATCATGCACAAGGCCAACCTCAATGCTAGGAGTATCTTGCCTTTCTACCTTTTGCTCATTGGACCTCAAATAGGACAAAAAATAGCAGAAAAAGGTGCCAATTTGACTGTTTCAGAAGTAAAATTTTTCACATCATTATGTTCAGCATGGTTTAATACTAACATTTACTATGTTGAATATTTTTTATTAAGTCATTTGTGCATACATAATCACTACTATGTGTTTAGATGCATTTCCTGCAATATCTCACAATCTAACGGACAGAAACTGGAAAAAATACATGCATACGTTACCAGGATAGTGTAGAACACTTGTATGGTGACAGAATTTGCAGAAAGCAACCCGAACTCAGCAAATCTGGAAGTGGCTCGCGGTTTTTCTAAAGTGAAACAAGTTGAAAGTGACTTGTGAAATGAAGCCTGCTGGATTTATCATCCACGCTTGGCAGCAGGCCCACCTGCAGCTGTAGCAGGTGCACTGTGGCTCCTCTATGTGGGTCCCACCCCTCCGGCTCGGTCAAGTTCGAGTTAAAGTGGAGTTCTTACGGGCTAGAAAGGTCAAATCGGGAATAAAAAAGCCACGCGATTGAGCAAAATAGCATACAATCCTGGTCTTCTTAGATGAGACTTTGAATCTTCACATCACTCATTGGTAGTCGCCTGAACACAAGGTATACTCTGCCGATGACCTCATTTGTACAAATTCCATACGGCAATACCTTATACAGGTCCGATGCCGCCGACTCCAGGTCGTTACCCTACGTGGATCCCCGACGGGGGTTACAACGTGAGTCCCCGACAGGGGTTACAACGTGAGTCCCCGACGGGGGTTACAACGTATATCTCTAGTGGGAGTAGCAACGCATGCTCAGCCGGTGCACACATATCAACGAAGGTCAAGCAACCTTGACATCATTTCAGCCGATAGCGTTTAAACCTGTCAGCTATGGAGCTGTTCGAGGTTCTCATACCTAGATGCTCATATTCCCCAGTGGATCCCCGGCGGCGGTCACAATGCAATGCTCCGTTGATCTACACGTCAGCAAATGTCAAGCAACCTTGACAATCTCCTCACAGAGTTTCAGCCGTTGATTCACACATCAGCAAAAGCCAAGCAACCTTGACAGTATATCCCACAGGATGTTTCAGCCGTTGATTCACAAGTCAATGAAGGTCAGGCATCCCTAACAGCATTTGCTGTTGGTAGTAAATCCAACAGAATCATGACATATTCTGGCGATACTAACCAGGAGAGGTCAACATTATCCAAGAGGATAGATGATGGAATATGTTATACACATCCTCAAATAGATCAAGCTTTATCCCCATATATTTCTTACACATAAGAGATACCCCTTCAGCATCAAGTCGTTATCAAGAACACATGAATTTGGTGATAACTCCAACACCAATATCCTAACAGATTTGGCTTGCACATCAGATCTGGTCAGTATTTCCAATCCCGGTTGAAGCAACCGGAACCAAAGAATCATCCCCAAAGATGTTGGGCCACAACCCGCATACATGCATCATACATTTGCATCATGTTGCTACCCTTAGCACCATGTTTATCTTGTTGCGTTTCAGTGTGTAGGATTCTTTATCCTACCCATGCATCGCCATGCATGAGTATGATAAAGATGGGCATCTCAGAGACACTCAAAATTTTCTCAGACTCATCATTATTAACATTGCAGGAGGACAAATTCGTCTTTTAAGAGAGAACCCTGAAAGACAATCCAAATCCATACCAGATACTACCGGAAGTTCAGCATTAACCCCAGATCGCAATCTGGGAGTAACGGTATTAACCTCAGATTTAACCCCGAGACCTGCAGATACAATACCGGAACACACACCGAAGAAGACCGATTAATCTCGGAGATAACCCCGAGGTATCCAGTCTCAGTCCCAACCATGGGAATAGCCACCAACCTTGGTGATAACCCCAAGGAATGCAGTTTTGGAGATAACCCCGAAAATGCTTGTTTCAAATGCCATCAGCTTCAATCTCAGCACTCATAACGAAATACATTGTGCCAACACGACAATCACATTGGAAAGAAAGGCACACCTCAAAGATGACAATGAGGATCTTCAACAAATATAGGAGTCCAATCTCAGTGAAATATGAGCAACGTCTGCTTATCGGCCCAATCCGGCAGTAACACCGGTAAGGGACAACATCGCCATCTCATCCAACACAATGCCACGTCTCGTCTCTAGGCAACAATGTCCCACAAGGCTAAACAATCCCGAGTGACTATTGTGCGGGGTAACGGATGAAAGTTAAAGCTTGAAGACCGGAGGGCATCATCCCATCTTCAAAGACTTCGTACAAACTCTAATCCCATGCCATCGTACAACTCTCGACAACGGTGGTCTGAAATAGGTCCTGAATAACTCAAAACGGATGCCTGGATTGCACTTCTAAAAATCCGAGTGGACATTACAAAGGCTTCGAGTGAACGTGATTGAGAGACGACCCGACCCGGCTGCAACCCAGCCGACCAACTTCCTCTGGTACACTGCACACCTTTTGCCTATAAATAAGAGGCTTGGGGTGCTGATTTTAAGAGAAAATAGATGGGGAAACCCTGCACAATTTGCTCGCACTTTTCCACATCAAAGATGTATTTTCCCACTTTCAAACACCCGTGAGCTCATATATAGCCTCTTTTGTACCCACAAAAAGCCCAATGTTTACCCACTCTAAAGATATAGAAGCACTTTTTATCACCACCGTAAGCCTTCTCACACACTTTAAAGTCTTTCTCTTCATCTTTGCACACACCTTTCTACACGCTGAGAGTCGTGTTGCTTGCTTTTGCCCCGGACTTCTCATCCGTGGTTTCCTTCCATCTGTATATATATATATATATATATATATATATATATATATATATATATTTGTATATATATATTGACTAACATTATCGAGTTATTCCTCGATTGAGCCTGAACTTTACTGCAGTGCGTTTATTCGCTTTTATATATATATATATATATATATATATATATATATATATATATATATATATATATATATATATTATATATATCAACCGTGTGTTCTGACTTTGTTTGATGAGCCTAGACTTGATGCAGTGCGTTTATTATTTATATATATATATATATATATATATATATATATATATATATATATATATATATATATATATATATATATATATATATCAATGTGTGTCGAACTTTGTTCGATGAGCCTGAACTTCATCTGGTGCATTTACTCGCTTTTATATATATATATACTTATATATATGAAATGTGGTCGAAATATGTTCGATGAGCTTTTACGCCTTTATTTACATTACATTTCGTCTACTGAGTTTCCTTCGTGGCGGGCGGTTGATCGATCTCATGCTTTTTATTTATATTTCGATCCCCATGGAGGTGCTTCGTGGTTGGTGATCCTGTACGTATATATATATTTACCGCTTTTATATATATACCGCTTATTGCTTTTATACAAATTGCAATATTACATGCGCTTATGAATCATGTGATCACAGATTCATCTCATTGATATAGATTCGGTTCCGTGATGGACATTTTCAATTGTGTAGCGACTTGTGTAAATTATTCTGCGATGTCCGTATTTCTCGAGATGGTTTCCATACCCACTAGAAGTCGGCATTATTTTTTTATATATATTATTTTCGTACGGATGCGTTGCATTCATCAAATAAAATCAATCCAAATTAGCCGCTCACTTAATAAAAATGGGAGTGTAAAAGGTTTTAATTCCTATTAAGCAGCAGGGTTTGAAAAACCTCTTTTATAAAACATCATTGCCATATCTTGCTAAAAAGCTGAATTTTTACATAAATTCAAATCCTCGTATATATAGGTTCGAAAGAGGCCTCGCATAACTTTCATATAACAACACATTGACCCACACACACACACACACACGGATAATAATAGTTTCTTGAAAAGAGGCGGTCACCGTGTAGTAACACAGGATGTCTGGGGTGCCTAACACCTTCCCCCAGATAACCAAGTCCCCGGACCTAAATGAATTTCGGTTTAACAGGCCAGTATATCGATGTCACATCATCGGGTCAATGTGCAAACCTTTTCTCGGTTGTGTTGGTACAACCATTTAAAAAACTAACTGACGACTCTTAACAGTCCCATCGTCGACATTATACATGTCGAACCTTTTTCACTTGTTTTTTCAAACAAATCTCACCTAAAATGAGAACACCAAAGACCAAGTAACGGAAAGGGACATCCAAAAATCCCGACGTCGACAATCATTATAAGATAATCGAATTGAAAACAATAATTAGCTCGATAAGACAAAGGATTAGAAAACTTGCATCGTCATGAGTAACTAGATACAATGACTTACTCAATTATAGGAAATCTAGCTCTACGAAAGTGTAGAAGTAGTAACTTACAACAATTGTAATTGAATTTGAAAACAATAATGTACCAAATGAAATTAAACTCGCACAATGAAGTTTTGAGTTAGAAAACTTTTCTTGCTCGTAGACTAAACCGAATCAATTTGAATCACAATATCCTATATACATATGTCATCGTGACATAGTTAGTCATTATCACATAACTAATACATTCATCACATAGGTTTGAATATTTAATCATATAATCAACTTATAACACAAGTTAATCCTTAATAACATAATTATTCATAGTATAGAAATACTAAAATCTATATTTTACAGTCCTACTATCATCATAAAAATGTTTTCTTAAAATTTTGTGTACAAAAAGTACAATCGTCGAGACCATTCTCGCTAACTTCAAGGTCATGGCCCACAATTTACACATGTGGTTACACATTGCGGCATGGTGATGAAAGTCATGCGCACATTAAACTATGAAGCCACGTTGGACGCCACTTAATCGTCTCTTCTTGGTTGGTATGTAAAAACTCTAGCTTCGATTCGACAAATTTCGGCAACAGTACCAGAAAAAGCCAAATTGGCCTAAAAGCTCGAATCTAATAGACTGATTATCATGTAATTTACATATAGACTTCATATAAACATATTGTGAAGACTTCTAACATGTTTATACTTATAAAATAACACAAACATCAAATATACAACACTCAATTTCAATGTTCTTGGCAAAAACTCCATTTTTTATACTTTCAATGAAAATCAACATTGTGATTTTGTTTTTCAACCAAAACAGTAAATTCAAAACATCATGATTATGATTTTACATACTCTATCAATTCTAACAATCAATTTATCAATTTAACAACAAATAAAACCTTAATTTCTACTTTAAACTAAGCCATATTCATATATATATATTTTCATATGAACTCACTGTGATATATTTCTTCACAATTTACATACATACATAAAGTAATTGATTATAATCATACATAATCTCAACAAAATAGTTTTATAACAATAATCATCATCTAAAGCTATATACACAAGAATTCATCATCCATAATTATTTACAGAGAACTCTTTGGAGAAGAAAACTAAACTTTAAAAATAAAATACAAGGATTAATATCCTACCTTTGATTAAGAAGATGATACTCTAGAGTTTAGAAGAAAATGGTTATGATTACAATCTTCTTTTCCCCAATTCTTTTCTCAATTTCCTCTAAGTTTCTCTCAACTTTTCTCTCTGTATTTTTCTTCTTCTTCTTTTTCTTCAACTGAGCCTTCTTCTCTTCCTAACTCTAACTACGTAATAAAAATATAATGTATATGATATAATATCTATTAATGATATAATATAAATATAGATATAATTATATCAGTTATATTTTGTTTGAAAATTAAAAGCCATTTGGCTTGTTTGACTAAGCTAATAAAATAACTCTTTAATCCTTACACCTTGTTTGGTAAACTGAATTAAAACAAATGGATTAATCCTTATACCTTGTTTGATAAAACACTATTAGATTAAAGACTTATTATGCAATAAGACATGTTTGGCAAAACTAAATTAAACTCCCTTAATTTATTTTAATAACTCCTTTATAGCAAGGTTATTTGTCACACTTCTATTTAATGTACAATCTTGCCAACTAATCAAGATTGAATCTAATCTTTATTGGTAGAAAGTGTGCTGATTTCGTCAGTCTGTCCACTATCACCCAAATTGCATCGCATCCTCTCTGAGTAGTTGGAAAACCCACCACAAAATCCATCGTGATGTGTTCCCACTTCTATTCCGGTATTTCCAACGGTTGGAGTAATCCATTGGGTCTTTGATGTTCGACTTTTACTCTCTGACATGCCAAGCATTTCGCTACGCATTCAGCAACATCCCTTTTCATGTTTGGCCACCAAAAATGCCAGCGCAAATCATGATACATTTTCGTGCTTCCTGGATGAATTGAATATTTTGAGCTGTGAGATTCGGTCAAAATTTCTTCTTTCAGTTCTAGCACTGCTGGAACCCAAATTCTTCCCTCGAACCGTAGTAATCCTTCGGTATCAACCTTATATTTTACATCACCGCCTTCAACCAGATTCTCTTTGATTTTCCCACACTCTTTATCTTGTAGTTGAGCATTCTTCACTTTGTCCACTAAAGTTGGACCAACTTCTATCTAGAATAGTTGTTCGTCATATTCTTTTGGAAATTTGATTTCCAACTCCAGTTTTGTCATTGTTGAAATGAGCTCCTCCTGAGTTGTTATCAGCATCAGCTTATCTCGACCTTTCCTGCTTAAAGCATCTGCAACCACATTCGCTTTTCCCAGATGATAAAAAATCTCACAATTGTAATCTTTTATCAGTTCCATCCACCTTCTTTGACGCATGTTCAAATCCTTCTGAGTGAAAATATACTTCAGACTTTTGTGGTCAGTGTAGATCTCACATTTCTCTCCATAAAGATATGTCTCCATATCTTCAGAGCAAATACAATCTTCTTTTCTCAATTTCCTCTAAGTTTCTCTCAACTTTTCTCTCTGTATTTTTCTTCTTCTTCTTTTTCTTCAACTGAGCCTTCTTCTCTTCCTAACTCTAACTACGTAATAAAAATATAACGTATATGATATAATATCTATTAATGATATAATATAAATATAGATATAATTATATCAGTTATATTTTGTTTGAAAATCAAAAGCCATAAGGCTTGTTTGGCTAAGCTAATAAAATAACCCTTTAATCCTTACACCTTGTTTGGTAAACTGAATTAAAACAAATGGATTAATCCTTATACCTTGTTTGGTAAAACACTATTAGATTAAAGACTTATTATGCAATAAGACATGTTTGGCAAAACTAAATTAAACTCTCTTAATTTATTTTAATAACTCCTTTATAGCAAGGTTATTTGTCACACTTCTATTTACTTAAATAATCAATTTAATCAATTCAAATATTAATCTATTAAATTACTTTAATACATAAATCATTATCACAAAACTATAATTTCTTTATCATTATAATTTTATGTAACCAACTAATATTTTAAATTACAATTTCCCATTTAAAATATTATAATTTATTTAAATCACTATAAGCTCTCTAGCTTACTTATTAAATTACATTGTATATATAATCTCATAATAATTAATTTATTTAGCTCCTTAATTATTTATTCAATAAATAATTAATTAAACCACATCAACTCAAATTGCCATATAATTCAATAAATATTTAATATTGCAAATAAATATTTAATATTTAATATTTAATTATTTATTCAACAAATAATTAACTAAATCACATTAACTCAAATTGAACAATTATTTATTCAATAATAAACATATCCATTAAATATTTATATAAATCAATAAATATTTAATATTACACTTTTAAATTCTGGAATATTACATTAATCATCCTCTCCTAATTTGATGCTACGAACTTGGACAACAATTCCTCCAACCTTGAATTATCTATCTCAGTCTCGGAAGCCATGTATTGAGGACCATTGGTTGAGGTAGTGACGAGTTGTTCCATCCGATTATTAAAATTTTGAGTTAACAGCTCTTGGCTAATCCACATCTCCTCTAGGTTTGCTATGCCCTTCAATATTACATCCCTCGGATTTGGCTTTTCTTCTTGTGGCAATGGATGTAGACATGAAAATTTTGGTGTGTATGTTGGATTTGGAGCGTAGTATTGGTCTTCATAAGTATAGCTTCATGACGAATCCGGGTGATACCCCCAAACTTGATGAATAATTAGCATATGTATTCTGGCTAGTAAACTTCCATATCTATAACTTGGCAGTTTAAAGTTTCTTCAAATTTAAAACACACAAATTTATATGAATTGTTCAAAGTCAGAAATCGTAACAGTTTTGATTTTCTGGGCAGATTATTTTCCCTTCATACCAGCCTTACTAAAATAGATATTGCAAGAAAACTACAAAGAGTTTGCATGTGATTCCACTTTCAGAATATAGCTTACTTCTATATCTTCGATTTGATATAAGGCTCACTTTCTAACTCATTATACCCAAAGAGCTATGAATTTCACAAGATATGTCCACAATTACTAAAAACCTACGAATTTTGTTCTTCAAATTTTCTTTCTATTTCATTTTCTTTCTTGAATCCTCTTGTTTGATTCTTGATAATCCAAGATTAAACCAATACAAACAGATTAAGCATGATCTACTACCCTAGAACATAAATCTACCCAAAAAAATCAAGGATTAAATAAGAGTTTAGAAGTTACCTTCTTCTAGCTTTTTTTTTCCTTCTTTTTCTTCTTCTTCTAGCTCATCTCAATTCCTCTATTTCTCTCTATCTCTCTAAATTTCTCAATACAACTTCTACATAACAATTATCTACATTATGAAAAACATAAAAATATAATTAAAATAAGGAATTTAGATTATAACTTTATTAGTATGAATATAAGAGAGAGATGGAGATGATGATGATGATGATGGGGCTTGTTTTGTCTTCTCAAAGCTTTCCCTTCTTCTTCTTTTTCTTCATCTTCTTCTTCTCCTACAACTCTCTATAACTCTCTTCTTCTTTCTTTGGTTTGTTTTCTAAAACTAACATACTAACTTGTAGTATATACATATAATATACAATACTAGTAATATATAATATATGTAACTCCTAGTAATTATTAGATATACTAATTACTAGTTAATACATAGGTTACACTAATTTGAACTTGAAAAGCCTAAGACCATGTTTGGCAAATACTCATTATTTTAATTAATCAATAGCTTAACATCAATCAATCTCATCAAATTGTCACATAATTATATTTACTTGTTAATTATAATTTTGTGTAACAATCATCACATAACTCATTTAATTTAATTATCTCAATTAAATTAGAACTAAACATAAAATTATTATATTAATTAAATTAAATACTAAATATTCATTTAATTAATCTGCTACACTTAATTACATTATTCTATAATCAAAACAAAATTTATTTATTTAACTCAATAAATAATTCAATTAAATATTTATATATATTAAAATTAATATATAACATTCTCTTCACATCAATTCACATATTCTACAATTTATGACATACACATACTCACACCCAACATATCTCATAAATAATACTTTTATTTATAAAATTCACATTTCAATAAATAATTCAATTCAATATTTATATATATTAAAATTAATATATAACATTCTCTTCACATCAATTCACATATTCTACAATATATGACATACTCATACTCATACCCAACATATCTCATAAATAATAAATTTATTTATAAAGTTCTCATTTATAATTTCTAAAAATCTGGGATGTCACATCCTTCCCTCCTTCCCTCCTTATAAGGATTCAGTCCTCGGAATCACCGAAACCCTACCTTACTCAGGTTTTCCTCAAATCTATTCATTGAATAACTTCAACACATCCTTAATATAGGTTTTATATTTTCTGCTCTCACCATTCTTGATAATAAATTCTTATAAGTTTTATTTCATAATATTTACTTAGACTCAATTATATTTGAGTATTACATATTCTTTGACCCGTTCATTATCTTTCTCTAAGGATCATTATCATATATTATATGATCAAACTCTCGGGACATTACATTCACCCCTTCTTCTAAGAATTTCGTCCACAAATTTTTTTTATTTCTTATTCTTTATTCATTCGATCTATCAAAGTAGATTTTTACGTCACTACTTCATTCATTCATTGGTTTCTATAACCACTTTCTTTCCACAAACATCATTCTACAATTATTAAACTTTTTCTATTAAAAGTTTCGCATTATTCTTTGATAACTCACATCCTTCTCACTTCAAAATTTATTTTCTCACTTATTCAACATATCCATCATTCAGTGTCGTATTTTACAACTTACTTCTTTCTAAGGAATACTTTCCTTTTTCACTTCCATCTTGCAGAATAACAAGAATCCTCCACAATTGTTCAATAATTGGGAAGTAGTGTGAATAACTCAGGAATTTAAAAGATTCCAATCATGCTGAGGGGTCACAAGACCGTGAACTCTATTCTTGGTTTAGTAGTGCTTCAACTCAATCCTTCACACTGCAAACCAGAGTGTTTATCAATCACAAAGACTGAAAACACCCTCCTCACGTACACTAGGTGGCCAGCCTATTGTACCACTACATTGGGCCACAACGTAGTGTTTTGTAACGATTATATGCGTTACGCTCGGAACCATTGTCCCCGAAAACATGTCCCCTTATAGGGTTGTTCACCTCAGCTTTTTAACATCTGAATCCGCACCAAAACAATTTGGTTTGGCATAACTTTTCAATGAACGTTTAAATTTCATGAACATCTTTCAATAATCGTCTAGCTGAATCAAATAACATATACTTCTACAACAATTCAGACATCAATCGAAATATATATATATATATATATTCTCATATCTTAAAGAAACCTCAAAAATCTTTTTATGACGTCATGATACCGCACTGTATTTACAGTCCGTTTGAGGATTCCGTCATTTTGTGACTTTGTCATACTACATCATACCATAGTGGGCTGACGATCCTTAGATCACATCCAACACTAAGAAATTCTACATTGATAACTCCATTATTTTTATCATCTTTGCACCAGGTTCCATGATGCATTAATGATATAAAATACATTTTGATATTTTTAAATCATTTTTCGTCTAGCCGAAACAATTAGCACAGACTATTCTTTAAATAGTTCAAAAATCTTTGAAAATCGGTTTTAGTGATATCATATCTCAACAGGTAACGATGTGTCAGTGTCCCGAAGTCCACACATACACATTTGTCACCATGTGTTGAGAGTAAAAATTCATTTTAAAAAGGCACATAGTGCGAATTTAGCTTGATGTCAAAAATTTGAAGTCTAGCATAGCTAGAAGATTTGGAAAAATTTATGTCTCCACTTTCTATACTGATCCATTGCTTAATAATTCTATCTATTCCCATAATCCTCAGTTCTTCATTCATAACTTAATTATACCCCAGTTCATCAAACTTACCGCACATTGGAAGTTCAGGACTTGCCACAATAATATGAGTTTAAGAACTTATCCTAGTCAGACCATAGGCGTCCATTCGTTGAGGGGTTCAAAACATACCATATTATTATGAGTCACGAACTTATCATATGCATTAGTTTTAAGAACTGCTCCTAATCCTAATAATATTTGTCTAATCTTAATAGTTTCTAACTATCAAACATACACATGAGAAAAGAATCACCTTTTCGTCACATATACATTGATAGCGCGACACCAACATTCCAATGATTTTCAATATGATAAATCGAGTGCAAGCACAAAACCCTCGCCCATACAAAGATTTGTACAACTCAGCCATCACATAGGTCCTCAATTGAAATCCCACCTAACTCTATATTACTCTTAACTTGCTCTTTGCTCGATACGAATTCCTCGTATCACATTATCTATAACTCCTCATGAGTTATCTCGTACTTTTTCATAGTACACCATCTTTATAGCATTAAGCTATAATTATTCAAATATTATAGACCATCTTTCTTTTATAACTTAAACAGACCACGTCGTGATCTTATTCTATAATCATCTCCCTTAAAATTCTTTTCTTAACTCGTGATCGTTTTGTTTTATGATCCTTTTTCTTTCTCTTTTTCATCATTTACGACATTATTCGTTATCTTAGCTTTTGGATTTAGGAATCTCCCATTTCTTATCTTTATAACTCTTCAAGATTCTTCTTTGAGTCTTCTTGTTTATATAACAATTCTTCCTTTAAGAATTTCTAACTTCATTTACGTTGCTCAACATTTCATTCAAGTTCTACACTTTCATCATACGTATCCACTTTCTATACTTGGTACACATCAAGTCTCTACCAGTTTCAATATGGTACACTGAGTGGTTTCCCACAAACAACCAACAAACTAGGTTCCGAGTTGCTAGTTCGTATATACCTCCGCTCTATGAAGGAATCGTTTAGCCCAGATACCATACATCAACTACGAAAGAGTACAATTGCACCACTTAGATATAACTCTCTATTCTTAACTTCTTTATCATTCTCTTTTTATTGACATTGTCTATTTATTTTCACCTTTCATCCTTATTATTGGAGTTGGGTAACCCCACATTCTTATTCCTTATAACTTTGCGAGATTCTTCTTTGAATCCTTTCACGCAAGTTTTAATCCCTTATTGTTCATACTCTATTTGAGCTTATTCGTTCCTTATCTTCACCTCCCGTCTCTAAGGTTATAGCATAAGGTACTCTTGCCTAAGGTTTCTAACCTATCAGCTTTGATACCAACTGTAACGACCCCAAAATTCATATAATTTAATTCTCGACTTCGGTCGTTAATAATACATTCAACCTCTAATTTTCCATCATTAAACGATAATACAACCATTGAAATTTGCGGAATAATTAAAATTTTCTATTAAAAACTATCCTCATTCCCAAAACCTTCAACCTTTACATCTAAATATCTCAGAATCATTTTAATACTACAATAGTTTACATTCGCAAATCAATATTACAATTCAACATTAATACATTATTCGAAACGTTAGACATGGTTTACAAGAATAAAAACTTAGCTAGGATATTAAATCTTCATATATCACTTTTGATCCATAACAATCAAGTAGCACATAGCGTTACCTTCAATTCTTGAATCTGCAAAAATGGTTATTTGCAAGAATGAGCTCGACAGCTCAGCAAAATCTAACAGTTTTCATGCATCACGTAGCACATAATAACATACTCAACACATAAGAATAATCATAAACAAACATAGCATACATGTTATAGTTCACATATCAACTATAAAGATTGAGTTCTTTACTCAATCAACATTCATAGTTCAATCATCATAGTCATAGATTGACTTTCACATTTCATACTTTTGACATATATAATACATCATACACTAAAATTTTACAGCAGATCACCATCAAGTTCACATAGGAAAAAGGAACTGAAAGACTTGCCTTTATCGGCGTTTTACCAACACGCAAATACTTCGCGTCCTTGTACAACCTACACTGTATGTGAGATTGATAATAAATAAAATCAATACTCAATCTCATGGTCAAATTTATTCTAAGACCTTACTTTATCTTATTATCCTTTATAATGTCTTTATAGACATCTAACTATTTTATATGCAACTCAGTTTTATTTTCATTACCACACATGCTAGACTATCGCACTTGTAGTTTAATGTGCGTATATAACACCATTTTATTATACCACTTTGGTTTCAAAAATGCATATTCAACACATTGTTTACAAGTTTAATTTTCCTTCAAAAATCAAAAATCGCCCTTTTCAATTTCTTTCCATTATTATTCTTGTATTATCATCTTTTCATACTCAGATGCACATAACATCCAATATTAGTCATTAGATAGACACTTTGTATACCAAAGTTTAGAAACACTATTACTCTTAGGCATTTTATCGAGCACGTTATGTGCACACATTAACTTATCTCAACTCTTGATCTTAAATGGTTAATTATGCATAAAATATGATAACACATATCTATACTCATTACATATGTCAAAACATATTTTTAATCATCAAAATATACAATCACCCAAAATCTTAATTCAAACATAATTATAAAACTCATCTTCATAATTTCTTTAACAAAACGTTGTTTTTGTTTTTAACATAACTCCTTCGTTACATGTCTGTTTTTGTTCCTTCTTATATAGAATTAACCCTTACAAGTGTACTACAACCTCATCTAGGCCTTAAAGTCAGACCCTTATCCATCTAAACCAGATTCTGTAATTCATCAACTAGTCTAGAAAATTTAATTTTCTGGACATCCTTACTAAACAATTTATTTCGGACATAATCCGGTTCATACAATGGCTCAATCTCGCGAGTCTGGCTAGTAAACTTCCATATCTACAACTTTACAGTTTAAAGTTTCTTCAAATTCAAATCACACGAATTTATATAAATTGTTCAAAGTCAGAAACCGTAACAGTTTTGATTTTCTGGGCAGATTATTTTCCCTTCGAACCAGCCTTACTAAAACAGACATTGCAAGAAATCTACAAAGAGTTTTCATGTTATTCCACTTTTTGAATATAGTTTACTTCCATATCTTCGATTTGATATAAGGCTCACTTTCTAACTCATTATACCCAAAGAGGTATGAATTTCACAAAATATGTCCACAATTACTAAAAACCTACGAATTTTGTTCTTCAAATTTTCTTTCCATTTA
Organism: Panax quinquefolius; assembly: GCA_020205615.1. Lineage (NCBI taxonomy): Eukaryota > Viridiplantae > Streptophyta > Magnoliopsida > Apiales > Araliaceae > Panax > Panax quinquefolius. The sequence continues at coordinate 103,641,242 of CM035169.1, forward strand.
ATTTTCTTTCTTGAATCCTCTTGTTTGATTCTTGATAATCCAAGATTAAACCAATACAAACAGATTAAGCATGATCCACTACCCTAGAACATAAATCTACCTATAAGAATCAAGGATTAAATAAGAGTTTAGAAGTTACATTCTTCTAACTTCTTTTTTTTTTCTTCTTCTTCTTCTTCTTCTTCTTCTTCTTCTTCTAGCTCATCTCAATTCCTCTATTCCTTTTTATCTCCCTCAATTTCTCAATACAACTTCTACATAACAATTATCTAATTATGAAGAACATAAAAATATAATTAAAACAAGGAATTTAGATTATAACTTTATTAGTATGAATTTAAGAGAGAGATGGAGATGATGATGATGATGATGATGATGATGATGGGGCTTGTTTTGTTTTCTCAAAACTTTCCCTTATTCTTCTTTTTCTTACTCTTCTTCTTCTCCTACAACTCTCTATAACTCTCTTCTTCTTTCTTTGGTTTGTTTTCTAAAACTAACATACCAACTTGTAGTATATACATATAATATACAATACTAGTAATATATAATATATGTAACTCCTAGTAATTATTAGATATACTAATTACTAGTTAATACATAGTTACACCAATTTGAACTTGAAAAGCATAAGACCATGTTTGGCAAATACTCATTATTTTAATTAATCAATAGCTTAACATCAATCAATCTCATCAAATTGTCACATAATTATATTTACTTGTTAATTATAATTTTGTGTAACAATCATCATATAACTCATCTAATTTAATTATCTCAATTAAATTAGAACTAAACATAAAATTATTATATTAATTAAATTAAATACTAAATATTCATTTAATTAATCTGCTACACTTAATTACATTACTCTATAATCAAAACAAAATTTATTTATTTAACTCAATAAATAATTCAATTAAATATTTATATATATTTAAATTAATATATAACATTCTCTTCACATCAATTCACATATTCTACAATATATGACATACACATACTCACACCCAACATATCTCATAAATAATACTTTTATTTATAAAATTCTCATTTATAATTTCTAAAAATCTGGGATGTCACAGGTACCTTCTGTAATTTTGCGAACGAACATCACGAACACTGCAGAAAGCCAAATTAGGCCTAAAACTCCTTTCTAACAACTATACCAACCTACCCAAGTTGTAATATGTTTATAGAAACATAAACAAATGTTTCTAACACGTTTCTAACTATATGAACAACATAAACATCAAAATTACAACATTTAATTTCACTATTTCTATTATTTCTTCTTCTTTTGACATTCATAGCGAAATTCCTCACTGTGAATTCGTTTTACACCCAAAATAGTTAGTTTCAATTGCTTTCTTTTCGTTTCTTCATATATTTTCACAATCAATAAACAATTTACACTTATAATATGAATTGAGTACCAATTTTAATTCTAATTTAAGCCATATTCAAAATATGTCAATGTAAACTTACTATAATATGATTTCCTCCATAATAAAATATATTACATGAATCAATTTACTCTAAATCATCTATAAACCACATGAAAACAATTTATATCAACAATTATCATATAAAATCACATAATAAACAATTAATCCTTCACACCAATTTTACAAAAAACTTTTAATGTATATAAAAACTAGAACTTTTAGAAAGTATGATTATACCTTTGATTTCTCGTTCAAACTTTGATAGATGAAAAGAATGATCATTTAATTCTCTTCTTCCTTTTTCTCACTCTCTCAAAACACAGAGAATTTCTTCTATTCTTTTCTCCCTCAAATTCTCTAGTGCTCTCTGTTTTCTTTCTTTATCTAACTTAACGTAGAAATAAAAGACTAACTAATATACGTAAACGTATATAAATGACAAAAAAAATAATTCCCTTCCTTTATTATATTTCGGTTATATTTTATTTAAGGCCTTGTGTGACACCCCCAAATCCAGGTACTTCAATTCCACGGGATTTGGTGTTCACTGTACAAATATCATCTATCTATCTACCCATAATAAATGCAAGCTATGCAATAAATAGAATAAAATCTTCCCCTTAAGGGTTACAACATCTGAATAATAATAATACAATCCCAGGTTAAACTAACCTTAAACATCTGTGCGGAATCATAAACAAGTAAGTCTTAACAACATAATTAACTCAAATCTTAAACATAAATACATCATCTAATAAAATAACAAGTCTTCATCACTTGCTAACTTTGCCCTTGCCCTTACTAGTAAAAGGTTCATCAGTTCTTTCGTTCTTAACTGCAATGTTATTATTAAGCAAGAGTGATCACTATTTCCCACAAGTATAATAATGAAATAACAGTATAACAACATGCGAGAGAAATAATAACTTCTGAAATAAAAGCTCAACTTTTTAATCAAGAATGAATAGCAAGAATCAAAAGATTTCTGAGGGTCATAAGACCTTGAACTATGTCCTAGGTTATCAAGGGTTATATTTGAAACCTTTAACGACCATAAGACTATGGACCTTTCTACTGTACTTGGGGGGATCACTTTTAAAACCATACTATGCACAATATCTTAACGCTAACGCATAAGTAAATCCCTTTGCAGGGTTGTTCATCTCAGTTTGACATTCGAGTCCGCACCACAGGAAGTTTGGTTTGTATAATTCATCAAGGGTTTTGAAATTTAGAACGCTCATCAACTATGGAATAGTCGAATTAATAAGGGTTTGCTAGTCTAATAAGGTTCAATAATAATTATATTCAAATTGAATAATAATCTTAAGGAGTATACAATAGAACGATTATTGTATAACAAAATCATACTTTGAAAAGATAATCAATCTTTAATATAATAATTTGAACTTGAATTATTATACACCACTTATTCTCAAGGCACGAGTCGTGCCATAGTGCCGAGGCTCGATTTCGGTCTATGCATTCAAAAATTGCATAACATGGCCAAGGAACTTCAATAAAATTATTACTACTCGAATTTAATCATATCCATATGATATAATTCATGTATAATCATAACCCAACATTTATATACTGACATTAACCAATTTAAACACTTAATAACAGATTTAAAGTATGTGAATTTCACTGATTTTGATGTTCTTGGAGGTTTGGAAAATAAAACATAAAAATTGTCACTACGGATTCGTTATAACACCGAATCCGTTCATTTAAACTTTGGTCTCTTCGTATCAACATTCATAACAACATACAAGTGTAAAATTTAGGGATAATATACGATCAATACATATAAATATCACGTATAAGGCCATAAGACCAAAACCCATACTCTGTAATTTTGTAGAAATCATATACGACATGTTTTCATGAATTTGATGATATGGTTTACATAATATATATAATTAAACACGATTTGATATGTCATAACACACATACAACCCATAATCATTACTCCTATCCCAATTACAGAGGTTAAACCAAAAACTTTAAAAGCCATTTTCATGAAAACTAAAATACGTAAAGTAGAAATTGGGAAGGAGGAGATTACCCTGAGTATAATTTAGAAGAGGTGATCAATGATGATCCTTTCACAACAACCTGTTGATTACACACTTACAAGTTTCTCTCAAGCTTCTCAATTTTCTCTCTATAAGTTTTCTATTCTCTCTGGCTTGTTTTCTAGACTTAGGCAATAATGAAGAATGAAAAGAAGAATACGTATGATAAGAATTCAACAGACGCGCATAATGGTCAGTTACTCCAGTAGTGGGTAACTGCATCCAACTCCCCATAGGACCTTGTTTGGCTAGATTAATAGATTTCAAAAATCATTTAATTTAATAAAGTTTTATCATATAGTTTAATTCATGTCACACCCACTTGCACAATAATTCATATATCTTATTTAATATAAATAAAATATAATAACTTCTCGTAAATTCACATAGTCATATATTTAATTTTTCTCATTAATTAATAATGTCAAATTATTAACTCTCTAATTAATAATTAATTTAATTAAAATAACATCATGCTTAATTAAATATTTCATTTAATTCAATAAGCTCAATTAATTACATACTTGAATAATAATTATTATCCACATTAATTTAATAAATGTAACACATATAATTAAATTAATCTACCACAATTGTATCAAATAATTATTTAATCCAATAATTAAATCATCGAAAAATATTTTTTTAATTCAATAAATATTAAAATTAAATTATAAAAATCTCGATCGTCACATCTTCCCCCCCTTAAAAGGATTCTATCCCCAGAATCACGACTCAATAAATTCGACCCGTTACATTCTCCCACCCTTACAAAGATTCTGTCCCCAGAATCGTTTACAAATAATTAAGTAAATAAATGAGGGTAATTCTTCATCATATTCTCTTCGAGTTCCCACGTAGCTTCTTCAGCGTTGTGGTTCCTCCAAATTACCTTAACAGAAGGTATATTTCTGAGAACTTGTTCTTTTCGGTCGACAATTTGGACAGGAATTTCTTCGTAAGATAAGTCTTTCTCAAAATGCAGGGGTTCTTATTCAATTACATGTTTGTAATCAGCTTTGTATGGTTGTAATACAGAAACATGGAAAACGTTGTGGACATTCTCTAGTGCTGGAGGTAAGGCTACCTCGTACGAAACTTCTCCGATTCTTCTCAGTACTTCAAAGGGTCCAATGAATCTTGGGCTCAATTTTCCTTTCTTTCCGAACCTGATCTTCCCGTTCCAGGGAGAGACTTTCAAGAAAACATAACTACCTGATTCAAACTCGGTATTTTTACGATGTGAATCAGCGTATTTCTTCTGTCGATCTTGAGCCGCTACCAGTCATGCTCGGATCACTTTGACTATTTCTGCTGTCTGCTATACCAATTCTGGCCCTAGCAATTGTCTTTCACCAACTTCATCCTAGTAAAGCGGATTTTTTCACTTTCTGCCGTATAACGCTTTGTAAGGAGACATGCCAATACTAGCGTGGTAACTATTGTTGTAGCCGAGCTCTACTAATGGTAGGTGATCATCCCAATTTCCTTTGAAGTCCATCACACAGGCTCTTAGCATATCTTCTAACGTTTGAATTGTTCGTTCGCTCTGTCCGTCTGTTTGAGGGTGGTATGCTGTACTCATTCGCAATTGCGTACCCATGCATTTCTGAAGACGTTTCTAGAAATTTGATGTAAAGCGCAGATCTCTATCAAAAACAATTGACACTGGCATTTCGTGCCTCGAAACAATCTCTTTCACCTATAACCTAGCCAACTGATCTAAGTTGAATCTGATTTTGATCGGAAGGAAGTGTGCATGTAAGACCCCGAATTTTATGAAACAAAAGTATTCAATTTTTCTTATAATTACAATTCAGTAAATGATTAAATTGATAAAAGTTTAAATTTAAGGGTGAGATATGAATTTTTTTTCAAAATACACAAGTGGTTATAAAATATTCATTGTTGTCGGGGAATATTCCTTTGGTCGTGGAATATTCTTTCTGTCGGGGAATATTTGTACGACGGCGCAACCATTTGTGGGCCCCATAACGGATAACCTGTCTTGATGAAGAAAATGACAAAAATTAAATAAATAATGGCAGTAGTTATTCTCAATTAACACTTGTTGGAATACCCGTGGTTAAAATACGAATACACGTGGTTGCACAAGAAGACACCTGCAGATTACACAAAGATTGTTGAATTATTGATTCTTACGTAGAAAGGCACTACTCAATAATTGTTAAAGTAATTACTGTTCAATATTTTATTTTATTGATTCAATAATTGTTGCGTTGATATATTATATTATTGTTGTTTCAATAATTATCATTGCACAGTATCTCCATTATTAGATCAATAATTCATATTATTTGAATAATATTATTAGATAGCATTATTGGCAATGTCTAGAAAGTTCTGTCAAGGAGAGGTTTTGGTCACCTAATTGCACACCAGTATGGAGAAATCCTTATTAGAAAGCTCCCTCTTTCATGGGAACGGCCTGGTTGTCATAATTTTGATTCTGTAATATTATTTGTGAATAATTAATTATTGATTTATATGATAAGGAAATATTTATTTTATGTGGATCTAAATGATGGATATATTTATTTTTATGTGGATAAAAATGAGGGAATTATTGCTGAGGTGTTTTATCAGTATTTTGTCGGTGTTGAGGTATTAAAAATTATCCGTTTGTGGATTTCGGATATTTTTGGTTTGGAATTTGGAAAAACTCAAAGCTACAAAGTTGTAGAGAATTCGATTTCAGTCAGAATGGACATAAAATTTGTATTTTTCTGATAACCGGAATATTTTCTATGAATTGTTGAAGTTTTGATAAATAAAATGATTTTTATTAAATTATTGGGTGAGACCCACTTTTATCAATTGTTGAAACCATGTGCTGAATTCTTGTTCAAACATGAGGGCTAGTTGGTGGTTGATTTCTAGTCAAGGGAATGTGCGGGAGAAAAATAAAAAGAATATAATATTTTATTAAATTAGTCTCTTTTGGCGTTCTAGCATTTTCCTATAAATAGAAGCTTAAGTTAGAATTGAAAATCACACCAGAAACAAGTTTTCTTTCTCTCTATATTATCAAGCATATTTTTGTGAGTATTTAGATATCTTGAGTGTTGCTCAGTAGAAGTTTCCTCCGATATTCAAGTCATATTCAAGCTACTCTTTTTTGAGGTAAAGGATTTTAAGGTTATTATGTTTTTCATTTCATTTTCTTCCGACCTTCGTAAAAATTCTGAAAAATTTGAAATGATATTTTGATGAGTTTTATTGATTGTGTCCAAAAATGGTGATTTTTGGATGTATAGATTAAGAGTTATGAATTTTATGAGAAAAGACTATTTTAAAATTAACCGCTTATAACTTCTTGTGGTTAACTCCAAAATTGATGAAATTTTTATTGGAAGTATATATATATAATATCATCGTACTACTGTGAATTTCAAATTTTTGGATAAAAGTACAATTTATGATAAATGTCTAAATATTCGGCGGTTTTGGCCATATGAAAAATAGTAAATGAATTTTAAAAATTCTGAGAAAAATATATGTTCAATATGGGACTATATTCTGCTAAATCCCATAAAAGAAATATTTTTGGAACTGATTTGGTATTTTTCATGAAAATGGACTAGTTATGAGTAAATGAATTAAATATGTTATGTGAAGTAAGAAAATTGGAAAATATGATTTTATGGCTTGAGAATCATACATGAGTTATATGCAGATTTTTGATGAGGGTTTTGGTTATTGGTGATGAAATCTTATGAGTTTGGCATTTTAGAATGATTAAATGCATTATTTAGTAAAATGTAAACAATTAAAATAAATTGTTTATAAGTTTAAGAAATGTTATTTCAATATCATTATACCGAAATATTGGTATGGATTTTATTGTAGAATTTCTACCTTTTTTGTGTCGGGTTTACTATTCATGAGTTACTATTCCCGAGTTACTATTCATGAGTTACTATTCATGGGTTATTATTCACAAGTTACTATTCATGATAAAATTGGTTTCTTTTTCTAACCAAATTATAGTTGATTTATGAATATTACTCTTGAGATTAAAACTATATGTTGATCATATTATTTTTATTATCATATATAACATTTTTATAACCCTAATGATGATATTTCTCTTTGACTTGAGTGTAAAGATGGGTAGATTTTTGGTATGATCATGAATATGGGTTCTCTTTGGCCAGTAGTGCAAAGTTGAATTGTTGACTGGTATGATCATGACCATTGAATTTATAATTGAATATCTTTAGCTTAAGTGCAAAGGTGAAATGATCAACATGGTTATAATTATTGCTTATAAAAATTCTAAAATGATTATATATTTCTTTGAGATAATAATATATTTGGCCTATAGTGCAAATATGAACTGTTGATGAATATATTTGGCCTGTAGTGCAAATATGAACTATTGATGAATATATTTGGCCTGTAGTGCAAATATGAACTGTTGATGAATATATTTGGTCTGTAGTGCAAATATGAACTGTTGAGGAATATCTTTGGCCTGTAGTGCAAAGATGAATTGTTGATGAATATCTTTGGCCCGTAGTGCAAAGATGATATTTTGTTGAATATCTTTGGCCAGTAGTGCAAAGATGAACAGGTGTTGAGATGAACATGACCAACTGGTGATACAAATGAATATCGTTGGCCGTAGTGCAAAGATGAAGTTATTAATATAATTATGAACAGGAAATGTTATTTGGTGTAACCATGATCTTTGATGTTTCAGGTAAAGATAGGTGATGAAAATTATCTTCGTCCTGGATGAGAAGAGGAATTTAGAACTACAATTATGATTATGAGTTATTCATATGATTGTGGAAAGAAACTGTTGATTGATGTTACAGGGATAAAACATTGTTGGTGGATTTTTAACATGGAGAAGATAATTGACTTTATAGTCTATTTGACTCTTCTAATGGATAGCTCGTTCCGCTGCAACTATGGTTGAAATTTTTATCATCTACCATATGTTCTAAATCTCTGATTTATTATTGATGAAGGCTATTGATAATTTAATTATCTTTAGTCATGATATTCTTTATCGAAGCTAGTTGTGCTCACCCTTTTGCTTCACAATTCCTTTTGTGTAATAAGAGTGTAGTCGGGTCGAGCGGGGTAATGAGGGAATAGAACTATGGTCATCATTTAGTAGTTATATTTGGTGAATCAACTAGGGTGAGGGAACCCAACGTTGGAAGGGTGTTTTGCCACTATCATACAAGATGTCTAATGACATACAACCTCGTGTCATCATAAGATGTGGTTGTGCTCATCCACTTATTGAGTATATCTACGAGCACTACCTATATAATCTTGGTGTTTATTTGAAGTATAATTCTCAATTAGAGACAAGAGAGATAATTATATGTCAAGAGAAGACTCACCATTGGGAAGAATATGATAGTAATCTTCTCGTTTTTCTTTTGGGGTCTATTGTGTCAACCAAGGATAATTCTCGTGGCCATATGATATCTATCATAACCTGTAGACGCACGGCCTCCCATGTATGAAGGTTTCTCTTGAGCACTTCCCAAAGATTCTAATTTCTAAAACAGTTTTTGACTATACCTTTATGTAAGGTGTCATTGTGACGTGCTATCCAAGGTTGGGATGAGAGTCACAGTTGGTATATATTTGTATCCAAACTCACATCATATGTGTTGTTGTATTTTGCACGACAATTGTGTAATAAAGTTGTAGTTGTTTTCTGTACCATGTATTTGGCGACTCAGAATGGGTTGGATAGAATGGACCTTTTTTGGGGTTGTCACATTTGGTATCAGAGCTTAGGGATATTATCTATGGCGGAGATCGGGGAATATAACTAGGAGGGGAGAGATGAGTAAATCCTTCGCTAGTGTGTCCTACCTAAGCTTATTTTTTGGTCAGTCATAATATCGGAATATTATGTGATATGTTAATTTGTTTAATTAACCCTTGTTTTATGGCGATTTGAGAATGGTCACGAGAATGTTAACAATGGAGTGAATGAGACCGTGGGGATACCTCTAATCACCTACCAGGATAATGTGATGTCAGGCGAAGAAGGAATTAGAGAAATCCATGTGGTGAGTGAAGAATTGATAGTTGCACCCGAGATGGTCGTAGAGGTAACAGCTGAGAGTGAGGAAGAAGAGGTACCTTAGGAGAATTTATTAGAGGTATTATATGATTAAAATGTAGTATTACAAAATCTTATTCATGAGTTAGAAGAGCAGGCTGAAGAACGACAGGTGGCCGTAGAACAAAAGGATGCAACAATTCAAGCTTGTGTTACCCGATATGTGATGCTTGAACAGAAGCATTCTTCGGCAGAGTATAAGATGATAAAGATGGAATTTGAGCTGAAAGAAGAAAAAACTGAATGAGTGAGAATAAGTGGTGTATGGGCAAAAGCCGCATGACACGTGGATATTGTGGAAAGAGATGTCCGATCTAAGAAGGCTAAAATAGATGATATGAATTTCTCTTTTTGGAAAGCAATTGGGAGAACCCAACATCGAGTTTTGAATTACCCTATACATAGCGGTCAACCTGAATCTGATATGGATCGAAGATTGATGATTCAGATCATGAATCAGGAGTACGACGAGGTAGTTGAGGGAGGAATATGTCCTATAGAAAAGTATATTCCAACGATAGTGATGACGCCAAATGTTGCCCCAGACAAGTCAAAGCCGGGTAGTTCGAGGGATGGCGGTTGTCATGACTTCCCAACAAGTGAAGAACCCAAATGAAGTTATCACGGGAGATGAGCAATGGAGAAATCATGATGACCCGGAGATAGAATCAAATGAAAGCAAGGTATTCTCAACTCTTCAAATACTGTGCACGTAAATTTTGGGGACGAAATTTCATAAGGAGGGAGATTGTAAGACCGAATTTTATGAAATAAAACTATTCAATTTTTCTTATAATTACAATTCAGTAAATGATTAAATTGATAAAAGTTTAAATTTAAGGGTGAGATATGAATTTTTTTTCAAAATACACAAGTGGTTATAAAATATTCATTGTTGTTTTGGGAATATTCGCTTTGGTCGTGGAATATTCTTTCTCGTCAGAATATTCGTATGACTAAGCACAACCATTTGTGGGCCCCATAACTAATAACTCGCTTGGATGAAGAAAATGACAAAAAATGAATAACTAAATAATGGCGTAGTTATTACCGTTAACAACACGTTGGAATACCCGTTGGTTAAAATACGAGAATACGCGTGGTTGCACAAAGAAAGACACACCTGTATTGCACAAGATTTTGAATTATTGATTCTTACGTAAGAAGACACTACTCAATAATTGTTACGAAGAATTATTTGTATAATATTTTATTTTATTAATTCAATAATTGCTACGCTGATATTTTATATTATTGTTGTTTCAATAATTGTCATTTACACAAGATCTCCATTATCGATCAATAATTCATATTATTTGAATAATATTATTAGATAGCATTATTGGCAATGTCTAGAAAGTTCTCACAAGAGAGGTTTGGTCACCTAATTGCAAGCCAAGATGGAGAAAAATCCTTATTGAAAGCCCCTCTTTTCTGAGAACTACTTTTGGTTGTCATAATTATGATTCTGTAATATTATTTGTGAATAATTAATTATTGATTTATATGATAAGGAAATATTTATTTTATGTGGATGTAAATGATGGATATATTTATTTTTATGTGGATAAAAATGAGGGAATTAATGCTGAGGTGTTTTATCAGTATTTTGTCGGTGTTGAGGTATTAAAAATTATTCGTTTGTGGATTTCAGATATTTTTGGTTTGGAATTTTGAAAAACTCAAAGCTACAAAGTTGTAGAGAATTCGATTTCAGTCAGAATGAACAAAAAATTTGTATTTTTCTGATAACCGGACTATTTTCTATGAATTGTTGAAGTTTTGGAAAATAAAATAATTTTATTAAATTATTGGGTGGGACCCACTTTTATCAATTGTTGAAACCATGTGCTGAATTCTTGTTCAAACATGAGGGCTGGTTGGTGGTTGATTTCTAGTCAAGGGAATGTGCGAATAAAAAAAAAATAATATATTTTATTATTTTAGTTCCTCTCCTTTTTGCTTCTAAAGATTTTCCTATAAATAGAAGCTTAAGTTAGAATTGAAAATCACACCAGAAACAAGTTTTCTTTCTCTCTATATTATCAAGCATATTTTTGTGAGTATTTAGATATCTTGAGTGTTGCTTTAGTAGAAGTTTCCTCGGTATCCGATATTCAAGTCGTCAAGTACTACTCTTTTGAGGTAAGGGATTTTAAGGGTTATTATGTTTTTCAGTTCGTACTTCTTCCGACCTTCAAAAAATTCTGGAAAAATTTGAAATGATATTTTGATGAGTTTTATTGATTGTGTCCAAAAATGGTGATTTTTGGATGTATAGATTAAGAGTTATGAATTTTATGAGAAAAGACTATTTTAAAAGTAATCGCTTATAACTTCTTGTGGTTAACTCTAAAATTGATGAAATTTTTATTGGGAGTATATATATATATATCGAAGATACTGTGAATTTCGGAAATTTTGGATAAAAGTACAATTTATGATAAATGTCTAAATATTCTACGGTTTTGGCCATATGAAAAAATAGTAAATGAATTTTAAAAATTTCGAGAAAAATATATATTTCAATATGGGACTATATTCTCGCTAAATCCCGTAAAAGAAATATTTTTGGGCCCGATTTGGTATTTTTCATGAAAATGGACTAGTTATGAGTAAATGAATTAAATATGTTATGTGAAGTAAGAAAATTGGAAAATATGATTTTATGGCTTGAGAATCATACATGAGTTATATGCAGATTTTGATGAGGGTTTTGGTTATTGGTGATGAAATCTTATGAGTTTGGCATTTTAGAATGATTAAATGCATTATTTAGTAAAATATAAACAATTAAAATAAATTGTTTATAAGTTTAAGAAATGTTATTTCAATATCATTATACCGAAATATTGGTATGAATTTTATTGTAGAATTTTTACCTTTTTTGTGTCGGGTTTACTATTCATGAGTTACTATTCCCGAGTTACTATTCATGAGTTACTATTTATGGGTTACTATTCACGAGTTACTATTAATGATAAAATTGGTTTCCTTTTCTAACCAAATTATAGTTGATTTATGAATATTACTCTTGAGATTAAAACTATATGTTGATCATATTATTTTTATTATCATATATAACATTTTTATAACCCTAATGATGATATTTCTCTTTGACTTGAGTGTAAAGATGGGTAGATTTTTGGTATGATCATGAATATGGGTTCTCTTTGGCCAGTAGTGCAAAGTTGAATTGTTGACTGGTATGATCATGACCATTGAATTTATAATTTAATATCTTTAGCTTAAGTGTAAAGGTGAAATGATCAACATGGTTATAATTATTGTTTATATAAATTCTGAAATGATTATATATTTCTTTGAGATAATAATATATTTGGCCTGTAGTGCAAATATGAACTGTTAATGAATATATTTGGCCTGTAGTGCAAATATGAACTGTTGATGAATATATTTGGTCTGTAGTGCAAATATGAACTATTGAGGAATATCTTTGGCCTGTAGTGCAAAGATGAATTGTTGATGAATATCTTTGGCCCGTAGTGCAAAGATGATATTTTGTTGAATATCTTTGGCCAGTAGTGTAAAGATGAACAGGTGTTGAGATGAACATGACCAACTGGTGATACAAATGAATATCGTTGGCCGTAGTGCAAAGATGAAGTTATTAATATAATTATGAACAGGAAATGTTATTTGGTGTAACCATGATCTTTGATGTTTCAGGTAAAGATAAGTGATGAAAATTATCTTCGTCTTGGATGAGAAGAGGAATTTAGAACTACAATTATGATTATGAGTTACTCATATGATTGTGGAAAGAAACTGTTGATTGATGTTACAGGGATAAAACATTGTTGGTGGATTTTTAACATGGAGAAGATAATTGAGTTTATAGTCTATTTGACTCTTCTAATGGATTGCTCGTTCCGCTGCAACTATGGTTGAAATTTTTATCATCTACCATATGTTCTAAATCTCTGATTTATTATTGATGAAGGCTATTGATAATTTAATTATCTTTAGTCATGATATTCTTTACTGAGCTAGTTGTGCTCACCTTTTTGCTTCACAATTCCTTTCAGGTAATAAGAGTGTAGTCGGGTTTGAGCGGGGTAACAATGGGAATAGAATCTATGGTCATCATTTAGTAGTTATTTTGGTGAATCAACTAGGGTGAGGCGAACCCAACGTTGGAAGGGTGTTTTGCCACTATCATACAAGATGTCTAATGACATACAACCTCGTGTCATCATAAGATAGGGTTGTGCTCATCCACTTGCTGAGTATATTTACGAGCACTACCTATATAATCTTGGTGTTTATTTGAAGTATAATTCTCAATTAGAGATAGTAGAGATATTTATATGTCAAGAGAAGACTCACCATTGGGAAGAAAATGATAGTAATCCTGTCGTTTTTCTTTGAGGTCTATTGTGTTAACCAAGGATAATTCTGTGGCCATATGATATCTATCATAACCTAGATGTATTGCCTCCCATGTACAAAGGTTTCCTTGAGCACTTCCCAAAGATTCTAATTTCTAAAACAGTTTTTGACTATATCTTTATGTAAGGTGTCATTGTGACGTGCTATCTAAGGTTGGGATGAGAGTCACAGTTGGTATATATTTGTATCCAAACTCACAAATATGTGTTGTTGTATTTTTTGCACGACAATTGTTGTAATAAAGTTGTAGTTGTTTTCACTACCATGTATTTGGTGACTCGAGAATGGGTTGGATGGAATGGACCTATTTTGGGGTTGTCACATTTGGTATCGAGCTTAGGGATATGGTCTCCATGCGGAGATCGGGAATATAACTAGGAGGGAGAGATGAGTAAATCCTTCACTAGTGTGTCCTACCTAAGCTTATTTTTTGGTCACCATAATATCGGGATATTATGTGATATGTTAATTTGTTTAATTAACCCTTGTTTTATGGCGATGTTGAGAATGGGTCTGCGAGAATGTTAACAATGGAGTGAATGAGACCGTGGGGATACCTCTAATCACCAACCAGATAATGTGATGTCAAAGAAGAAGAAGAATTAGAGAAATTCATGTGGTGTGTGAAGAATTGATAGTTGCACCCGAGATGGTCGCAGAGGTAACAGTTGAGAGTGAGGAAGAAGAGGAAGAAGAGAAAGAAGAGGTACCTTAGGAGAATTTATTAGTGGTATTATATGATTAAAATGTAGTATTACAAAATCTTATTCATGAGTTAGAAGAGCAGGCTGAAGAACGACAGGTGGCCGTAGAGCAAAAGGATGCAACAATTCAAGCTTGTGTTACCCGATATGTGATGCTTGAACAGAAGCATTCTTTGGCAGAGTATAAGATGATAAAGATGAAATCTGAGCTGAAAGAAGAAAAAACTGAATGAGTGAGAATAAGTGGTGTATGGGCAAAAGCCGCATGACACGTGGATATTGTGGAAAGAGATGTCCGATCTAAGAAGGCTAAAATAGATGATATGAATTTCTCTTTTTGGAAAGCAATTGGGAGAACTCAACATCGAAGTTTTGAATTACCACATACATATAGCGGTCAACCTGAATCCGATATGGATCGAAGATTGATGATTCAGATCATGAATCAGGAGTACGACGAGGTAGTTGAGGGAGTAATATGTCCTATAGAAAAGTATATTCCAACGATAGTGATGACGCCAAATGTTGCCCCAGACAAGTCAAAGCCGGGTAGTTCGAGGGATGGCGGTTGTCATGACTTCCCAACAAGTGAAGAACCCAAATGAAGTTATCACGGGAGATGAGCAATGGAGAAATCATGATGACCCGGGAGATAGAATCTGAAATGAAAGCAAGGTATTCTCAACTCTTCGAAATACCAGGTACGTAAATTTTGGGGACGAAATTTCATAAGGAGGGGAGATTGTAAGACCCCGAATTTTATGAAATAAAACTATTCAATTTTTCTTATAATTATAATTCAGTAAATGATTAAATTGATAAAAGTTTAAATTTAAGGGTGAGATATGAATTTTTTTTCAAAATACACAAGTGGTTATAAAATATTCATTGTTGTCGGGGAATATTCGTTTGGTCGTGGAATATTCTTTCTGTCGGGGAATATTCGTATGACGGCGCAACCATTTGTGGGCCCCATAACGGATAACTGTCGGATGAAGAAAATGACAAAATTGAATAACGGCGTAGTTGTTACCGTTAACACTGTTAGAATACCCGGTGGTTAAAATACAAGAATACGCTGGCGTGGTTGCACAAAGAAGACACCTGATTGCATGATATTTTTGAATTATTGATTCTTACGTAAGAAGACACTACTCAATAATTGTTACGATAATTACTGTATCAATATTTTATTTTATTGATTTAATAATTGCTTTGCGTTGATATATTATATTATTGTTGTTTCAATAATTGTCATCAGACAATATTCCATTATCGGATCAATAATTCATATTATTTGAATAATATTATTAGATAAAGCATTATTGGCAATGTCTAGAAAGTTCATCAAGGAGAGGTTTGGTCACCTAATTACGTGCAAGATGAGGAGAAATCCTTATTGAAAAGCCCCTCTTTCTGGGAACTACCGGTTGTCATAATTGTGATTCTGTAATATTATTTGTGAATAATTAATTATTGATTTATATGATAAGGAAATATTTATTTTATGTGGATATAAATGATGGATATATTTATTTTTATGTGGATAAAAATGAGGGAATTAATGCTGAGGTGTTTTATCGAGATTTTGTTTGTGGTGGTATATTATTAAAATCATTCGTTTGTGGATTTCATATATTTTTGGTTTGGAATTTTGAAAAACTCAAAGCTACAAAGTTGTAGAGAATTTGATTTCAGTCAGAATGGACATAAAATTTGTATTTTTCTGATAACCGGACAATTTTCTATGAATTGTTGAATTTTCGGAAAATAAAATAATTTTATTAAATTATTGGGTGGGACCCACTTTTATCAATTGTTGAAACCATGTGCTGAATTCTTGTTCAAACATGAGGGCTGGTTGGTGGTTGATTTCTAGTCAAGGGAATGTGCGGGAGAAAAATAAAAAGAATATATTATTTTATTAAATTAGTCTCCTTTGGCGTTCTAGCATTTTCCTATAAATAGAAGCTTAAGTTAGAATTGAAAATCACACCAGAAACAAGTTTTCTTTCTCTCTATATTATCAAGCATATTTTTGTGAGTATTTAGATATCTTGAGTGTTGCTCAGCGTTATATCCGATATTCAAGTCAGAAGTACTACTCTTTTCAGGTAAGGGATTTTAAGGGTTATTATATTTTTCAGTTCGTACTTCTTCCGACCTTCAGAAAATTCTGGAAAAATTTGAAATGATATTTTGATGAGTTTTATTGATTGTGTCCAAAAATAGTGATTTTTGGATGTATAGATTAAGAGTTATGAATTTTATGAGAAACGACTATTTTAAAATTAACCGCTTATAACTTCTTGTGGTTAACTCTAAAATTGATTAAATTTTTATTGAAGTATATATATATATAATATCAGTATACTCTGTGAATTTAGAAATTTTTGGATAAAAGTACAATTTATGATAAATGTCTAAATATTCGGCGGTTTTGGCCATATGAAAAATAGTAAATAAATTTTAAAAATTCTGAGAAAAATATATGTTCAATATGGGACTATATTCTGCTAAATCCCAAAAAAAAATATTTTTGGAACTGATTTGGTATTTTTCATGAAAATGGACTAGTTATGAGTAAATGAATTAAATATGTTATGTGAAGTAAGAAAATTGGAAAAATATGATTTTATGGCTTGAGAATCATACATGAGTTATATGCAGATTTTTGATGAGGGTTTTGGTTATTGGTGATGAAATCTTATGAGTTTGGCATTTTAGAATGATTAAATGCATTATTTAGTAAAATGTAAACAATTAAAATAAATTGTTTATAAGTTTAAGAAATGTTATTTAAATATCATTATACCGAAATATTGGTCTGGATTTTATTGTAGAATTTCTACCTTTTTTGTGTCGGGTTTACTATTCATGAGTTACAATTCACGAGTTACTATTCATGAGTTACTATTCATGGGTTACTATTTACGAGTTACTATTCATGACAAAATTGGTTTCCTTTTCTAACCAAATTATAGTTGATTTATGAATATTACTCTTGAGATTAAAACTATATGTTGATCATATTATTTTTATTATCATATATAACATTTTTATAACCCTATAGATGATATTTCTCTTTGACTTGAGTGTAAAGATGGGTAGATTTTTGGTATGATCATGACTATGGGTTCTCTTTGGCCAGTAGTGCAAAGTTGAATTGTTGACTGGTATGATCATGACCATTGAATTTATAATTGAATATCTTTAGCTTAAGTGAAAAGGTGAAATGATCAACATGGTTATAATTATTGTTTATATAAATTCTGAAATGATTATATATTTCTTTGAGATAATAATATATTTGGCCTGTAGTGCAAATATGAACTGTTGATGAATATATTTGGCCTGTAGTGCAAATATGAACTGTTGATGAATATATTTGGCCTGTAATGTAAATATGAACTGTTGAGGAATATCTTTGGCCTGTAATGGAAAGATGAATTGTTGATGAATATCTTTGGCCTATAGTGCAAAGATGACATGTTGTTGAATATCTTTGGCCAGTAGTGCAAAGATGAACAGGTGTTGAGATGAACATGACCAACTGGTGATACAAATGAATATCTTTGGTCGTAGTGCAAAGATGAATTATTAGTATAATTATGAACAGGAAATGTGATTTGGTGTAACCATGATCTTTGATGTTTCAGGTAAAGATGGATGATGAAAATTATCTTCATCCTGGATGAGAAGAGGAATTTAGAACTACAATTATGATTATCTGTTATTCATATGATTGTGGAAAGGAACTGTTGATTGATGTTACAGGGATAAAACATTGTTGGTGGATTTTTAACATAGAGAAGATAATAGACTTTATAGTCTATTTGACTCTTCTAATGGATTGCTCGTTCCGCTGCAACTATGGTTGAAATTTTTATCATCTACCATATGTTCTAAATCTCTGATTTATTATTGATGAAGGCTATTGATAATTTAATTATCTTTAGTCATGATATTCTTTACTAAGCTAGTTGTGCTCTCCCTTTTGCTTCACAATTCCTTTCAGGTAATAAGAGTGTAGCTGGGTCGAGCGGGGGTAACAGGGGAATAGAACGGTGGTCATCATTTAGTAGTTATATTTGGTGAATCAACTAGGGTGAGGCAAACCCAATGTTGGAAGGGTGTTTTGCCACTATCATACAAGATGTCTAATGACATACAACCTCGTGTCATCATAAGACAGGGTTGTGCACATCCACTTACTGAGTATATCTACGAGCACTACCTATATGATCTTGAAGTTTATTTGAAGTATAATTCTCAATTAGAGACAGTAGAGATATTTATATGTCAAGAGAAGACTCATCAGTGGGAAGAATATGATAGTAATCTTCTCATTTTACTTTGGGGTCTATTGTGTCAACCAAGGATAATTCTGTGGCCGTATGATTTCTATCATAACCTAGACGCATGGCCTCCCATGTACGAAGGTTTCCTTGAGCACTTCCCAAAGATTCTAATTTCAAAAATAGTTTTTGACTATACCTTTATGTAAGGTGTCATTGTGACTTGTTATCCAAGGTTGGGATGAGAGTCACAGTTGGTATATATTTGTATCCAAACTCACAGCATATGTGTTCTTGTATTTTGCACGACAATTGTGTAATAAAGTTGTAGTTGTTTTATGTACCATGTATTTGGCGACTCAGAATGGGTTGGATGGAATGAACCTATGTTGGGGTTGTCATAGTGCAGATTTCATCAGTCGGTCAACGATAACCCATATCTTTAACGCGTCAGTTTCTCGAGTCGCTTCTAAGGCCAACCACGAAGTCCATTGTAATATGCTCCCATTTCCATTCTGGGATTTCTAACGGTTGTAGCAACCCACTTGGTCTTTGATGTTCTGCTTTCATTTTCTGACAGGTAAGATACTTGGCAACACATTCTGCAACATCTCGTTTTAAATTTGGCCACCAGAAATGTTGTCGAAAATCTTGATACATCTTTGTACTTCCAGGGTGAATCGATTATCGCGAACTATGAGCTTCGCTTAAAATTTCTTCCTTAATCTCTTGTATTGGCGGTACCCAAATTCTACTCTCAAATCTCAGTATTCCTTCCTTATCCATCTTAAATCTCGGTTCAGTTCCTTCAAATATCTTCTTTGTCACCTTTTTACATTCTTCATTCTGAAGCTGAGCCTCTTTAACTTTATCCAGTAGGGTTGTACCAGATTGCATCTGAAATAACTTCTCATCAATTTCTATAGGATACTTCACCTCTAACTCCAGTTTCTCCATTTCTGAAATTAGCTCCTCCTGAGCAGTTAACATCATTAATTTCTCACGACCCTTTCTACTTAAGGCGTTGGCAACCACATTTGCCTTACCCGAATGGTATAAAATCTCCTTAATTAACTCCAACCACCTTCTTTGATGCATATTCAAATCCTTCTGCGTGAAAATATATTTCAGACTCTTATGGTCCATATATATTTCACACTTCTCCCTGTAGAGATAGTGCCTCCAAATTTTCAAAGCAAAAACAACTGCAGCTAACTCCAAATCATGGGTCGGATATCCCTTCCCGTAATCCTTCAATTGTCGTGATGCATACGCAATGACTCTACCATTTTGCATAAGCACATAGCCAAGTCCTTTATGCGACGCATCACTAAAAACAACAAAATTTCCTGTATCATCCGAAAGACATAACATAGGTGTCGTACTTAATATCTTCTTCAATTCTTGAAAACTTTCCTCACACTTATCCGTCCAAACAAATTTCACAGCTTTTCGAGTTAAATTTGTTAACGGAGTTGCGATCTTGGAAAAGTCTTGTATGAACCTTCTATAATATCCCGTCAATCCAAGAAAACTTCTTACTTCCGACGGCGTTCTCGGCTGATCCCAGTTAATCACGGCTTCTACTTTGGATGGATCTACCGAAATTCCATTTTTATCGATTACGTGACCAAGAAATTGTACTCGCTCGATCCAGAATTCGCATTTCAAAAATTTAGCGTACAACTTCTCCCTTCTCAATACGTCCAACGTTAACCTCAATTGTTCTTCGTGTTCTTCTTTGGTTTTGGAATATACCAAAATGTCGTCTATAAATACCATCACGAATTTGTCCAAAAACGGCTTGAACACACCATTCATTAATTCCATAAATGCTGTAGGAGCATTCGTTAGACCAAACAACATTACTAAAAATTCGTAGTGACCGTATCGCGTTTTAAACGCCGCTTTCTAGACATCCTCCGCCTCACCTTCAGTTGATGATAACCGCTTCTCAAGTCTATCTTGGAAAAGTATCTCGCTCCCTTTAATTGATCAAACAGGTTGTCGATCCTCGGTAATGGATATCTGTTCTTAATCATGACCTTATTCAGTTCTCTGTAGTCAATGCAGAGCCGCATCGATCCATCCTTCTTTTTCACAATCAACACCGGCGCTCCCCACGGCGATACGCTCGGTTGAATATACTTCTTATCCAGCAATTCTTGTAATTATACCATTAATTCCTTCATCTCTACAGGTGCCATTTGGTATAGTGCCTTCGATATTGGAGCGGTTTCGGGCACCAAATCGATCACGAAATCTACCTCTCTATCTGGTGGAAGTCCTGGTAAATCGTCTGGAAATACGTCGACGAAATCCCTCACAATCGGTATCTCATCTACCTTTGGATTCTCTTTTCGACTGTCGACTATGTAAGCTAAGTATCCTACACAACCTTGTCTCAACAACTTCCTGGCCTGCATCATCGTCAGAAAACTCGCTTGTCTAGGCGACTTGCTACCATAAAATACAACCTTTGACGGAGTCATAAGGTTAATTCGCTTCTTTTTGCAATCAATTACTTTTTCATGTCGGGGTTACTATTCATGAGTTACTATTCACGAGTTACTATTCATGAGTTACTATTCATGAGTTACTATTCACGAGTACTATTCATGAAGCGTGAAGATGTTTTTGTGGAATTTCTATCTTTTGGTGTCGAGTTACTATTCACGATATCGACACTATTCACGATATCTGACTATTCACGTGATACTTCAACTTATTCAATAGAAAAATAAAATTTCTTCTTTTCATCCAAAATATCTATTCGGATACTAACTCGATTGTATCCATGTTTTGATCATTCTTGAATTTTACACCACTATGATTATTTTTGAGGTATTTTTTGGACGTGGATAAAACCAAGTACGAATCCTTAATCCTTAATCCTTGTCATTTTGTTTCACCGGATTCGCTTTCTTTAAAAAAAAAATATTTTTCATCATCCTCGCCTTTAAATGATGATATTATGGAATATCTTTGGCCCAGAAGGTGCAAAGATGAATGATTTCTTAAGAATATCTTTGGCCCAGAGTGCAAAGATGAATGATTTCTCAAGAATATCTTTGGCCCGTAGTGCAAAGATGAACAGTGTTTAAATGAACATGACCAATCGATGAATATCTTTGGCTCAGAAGTACAAAGATGAATATTTGATTCCGTATGTATATTGATTGATGTTACAGGATAAAAGATAGACGATGAACTTTTAAATTCATACATGAGAAGATAGTAGTTTGCATTCTCTACTTAACTCTTCTAATGAATTATTATTTCACCATGAATATTGATTTAAAATTTGTTGTCTATTGTATTCTATTATATTTTTCCCTGTTGAAGACTAACGATAATTTGTTGTATATTATCTTAGTCATAATATTCTTTATCGAGCTAGTTGAGCTCACCCTTTTCCTTTTTGTTCCATTTTTCTCGTGAGGCGAGAATATAGCGAGTACGTAGCCTGGGGTATGGAATGAAGGTTTTAGAAAGGATTGTTTAGTAGTCCTCACCATTTTTGTAAAATAATGTATCAATAAATGTGATGAGGATTTATTTGAGTATAGATATTGTCTAGAAGATAATATTTGTATTCAAACTAACAGCTTTCTTGTTGTAATAATAAAGTTGTAGTTGTTTCGCACCATGTATTGACAACTCGTAATGGGTGATGTATACCTATTTTGGGGGCGCCACAGCTTGGTATCGAGCTTAGGGATATGATTTCCGGCGAGATCTAGAATAGAACTAGGAGGGGAGAGACGAGTAAATCCTTCGCTAGTGTGTCCTACCTAAGCTTATTTGTTAGTTGGTCAAGATATAGGGATATTATGTGATATATTGATTTCCTTAATTAACCCTTGTTTTATGACGATGATTTGAGAATGTCGATCGAGAATATTAACAATGGAAATGAGACCGTGGAGATGCCTGTACTCACCAACGAGGAGAACGTGCAACAGTCGGGCAATGTTCCTCCCGTGAACAACACCATTGAAAGCGAGATGATGAACGAGGGATGTTTAGAAGTTTTTGCAATGCATGCAAAATCGACGAGGGAGACTCGTGTTCAAAATACGGTGAGGAAATGATAGCAATTCACGGGTTGTCACAACCAAGCAGCTTCAAAGAGTTGGGACCACCGAATTCAAGGGAAAGCCGATCCGATCATGCCATGGAAACATGGGTCAAGCAAATTACCAAGATATTCGATGTCTTGGGATGCACGGAGAACAGAAGGTTCCATTCGCCACCTTTATGTTCCGTGGCGAGGCGTATCATCGGGTGGGAGTCTCGTGAAGGCGTACCCATCCACCGCACTCAAAGATGTCTTGGGAGACGCGTTTAAACTATTTAATGACAAATACTTTCCGAAAGTGTTCGTTATATGAAGGAAGTGGAGTTTATTAGATCGAGCAGTAAACAACATGACGGTGTCTCAAAGACGAGGCAAAGTTTGCAGAGTTATCCAAGTTTGCACCTCATTTGGTGGAGAATGAGGAACGTATGACGCGGATGTTTCTTAGAGGTTTGAAACCCAGATACGCCAAGATCTCATTTCTCATAAATTTTCTCTCTTCGGATGTTGTAAATGTGGCTCAATTATTAGAGAGAGATAACGAGTACGGCCAACCGAGGGACCATAACCAGATCGTACTCAGAGATAGCGATCAATGTAATAATGATAACCAAATGAGAAAGAAAAGCAGACGGACAAAAATGGTAACCACTCCGGTGGTAATCATGGCCATGAAAATAGAAGAAGCGAGTCGGGAGGAGATTTTAAAAGAGGAGATTTAACAACGACCATGTGAAGACGACAAAGGTCTTGACAAAGAATCGGTTCTAAGGGAGGAGAACGACCACCCCATTATATGCTACAAATGCGGAAAAGAGGGACATATTAGTCCAAACCGCCCACAACAGCTCAAGGTATGCTATAATTGTGGAAAGGAAGGACATATCGTTCGAGATTGTACAAGAGAGCGAAACCTAGTTCAATGGGACTTGCGGTGACTCAAAAGATCGTCCCGTAAAAGTCAAAGTCAACGATTCCGGAAGAGCGCTTTGTTGTGATCGGTCATAATGCGAGGAACCCAAACGAGGTGATCACGGTAAGCTATTTATAAATTCTTGCAAAGTTTATACCTTACTTGATACCGGTGCTACCCATTCATTTATCTCTCTCCGCATGTGCTCAACGCTTAAACTTGACTCGGAGAAATTAGACTTTGACCTATCTGTGGAAACTCCGTTAGAGAAACTTTCATCACATCCACCGCTTATAAATCTTGTTTGATTCAAGTTGGCACCATCACCTTACCTCGTTGACCTTATCTCTTTAAAGATACTTGCTTTTGATGTGATTTTAGGGATTGATTGGTTAACTACTCATCATGCCAAAATTGATTGTTTTCGTAAGGTTGTTAGTTTTCATATTCCTAACCAACCCGTTGTATTGCAAATTCAAGCAACTAAACCATTAAAATCAATCACCGCCATATCTAATCATAAAGCTATTCATTTATTAAAAACGGATGTCAAGCTTTCTTAGCCCATGTTATGGATTTGAATAAAGACACGCCAAATTTGAATAATATTCCTGTTGTTATTGACTTTCCCGACGATTTCCAAGAACTTCCTGGCTCACCCCGTAACGTGAAGTTGAATTCTTTATTGATCTTGAACCTAGTACAAAGCCCATTTCTAAAACCCCATATCGAATGGCTCCTATTGAACTTCAGGAGTTAAAGGTCCAACTACGAGAATTGTTGGACATCGGTTTCATTCGGCCCTAGTACATCTCCTCGGGGTGCTCCTGCTTTATTTGTAAAGAAGAAAGACGGGAGTATGCGACTTTGTATTGACTATCGGAATCGAACCATGTCACCATCAAGAATAGGTATCCTCTACCTCGTATTGATGACTTGTTTGACCAACTGCAAGGGCACAATTCTTTTCAAAAATCGATCTTCGCTCGGATATCATCAAATGAAGATTAGAATCGAGGATATTCCAAAGACCGCCTTCGTAACTCCTGTATGGGCATTATGAATTCTTAGTCATGTCTTTCGGACTAACTAATGCTCCCGCTGCTTTCATGGATATGATGAACCGAGTATTCAAGGAATATTTGGATCAATTCGTTGTTGTCTTTATTGATGACATCCTCATATATTCCAAAAGCCGTGAAGATCATGAGCACCATTTGAAGTTGGTACTCCAAAGGCTTCGTGAAAACCAAACTATATGCCAAATTGAAGAAATGCGAAGTTCGGCTTGAGGAAGTAGCATTCCTTGGGCACGTGGTGTCAAACATGGAGTATCCGTTGATCCGCCAAGATTGAAGCAATACAAAGTTGGGAGCAACCAAAGTCGGTGGATCAAGTACGTAGCTTTTTGGGCTTAGTGGTTATTATCGGAGATTCGTGGAAGGGTTTTCTCGAATCGCTACTCCATTAACTCAAATTAACTCTTGGGATACAAAATTCGCTTGGAGCGAAGAATGCGAGAAAAGTTTCCAAGAGCTTAAGAGGAGACTTATTTCTAAGACTGTTCTAACAATACCATCCGGTTCGGATGGATTTGTTATCTCAAAGGATGCTTCGTGCAAAGGGTTAGGATGTGTTCTCATGCAACGTGGGAAAGTCATAGCCTATGCCTCATGACAACTTAAAGAGTATGAGAGGAATTATCCTACTCATGATCTAGAGTCATGCAAATGCTTTCGCTTAAAAATATGGAGGCACTATCTATATAGGGATAAAGTGGAGATATATTCGCACCATAAAAGCCTTAAATATTTCTTCACTCAAAAGAACTCAACATGCGGCAAATGACGCTTGGCTCGAGCTATTGAAAGACTACGACCACACTATTCAATACCATCCTGGTAAAGCGAAACGTGGTAGTGACGCGCTGAGTAGAAGATCATATGCGGAACGAAAAGGCGATGATGTCAAGTATACGACAGAGCCAACTTTAATAGAAAAAGTTAAGGTTGCTCAAGCCACCGAATCTTGAGTCGATGCGTATGAAAAGAAGAAAGTACAAGAAGGAGCTATTCCTAAGTGAGAATTGATGAAGAAGGAATACTTGAGTCCACTCTAGACTTTGTGTTCCTAACGACTCGATTTGAAGTACAAGATTATGATGGAGGCACACAATACGCCATTTGCAATCCATCCTGGAAGTACTAAAATGTATCGTGATATTCAACATACATTTTGGTGGAACAATATGAAGAGAGAGATTGCAAAGTTTTTCTCGATGTGTTTAACTTGCCAACGTGTAAAGGCGAGCATCTTGTACCTAAGGGTCCGTTGCAACCACTTGAGATTCCTAAATGGAAGTGGGAACACATTACTATGGATTTCAAGCATGGTCTTCCTACTTTTGCTTTCTCAAGGCATCAATGCTATTTGGGTTATTGTTGATAGATTAACCAAGTCCGCTTTCATTTCTTGCCGATACGGAGACTTATTCCTTGAACGCCTTGCTAGTATGTACGTGAATGAGATTGTGAGGTTGCATGGCATGCCTGTATCCATAGTTTCGATCGTGACCCAAGATTCACTTCAAGATTTTGGGTTAGCTTGCAAAAAGCTATGCGCACGGATTTGCGATTTAGTTCGCATACCATCCCCAAACAGACGGACAAATCGAGAGGACTATTCAAACTCTTGAAGATCTATTAAGACTCGTGTCCTAGACTTCAAGGGTAGTTGGGATAAGTATTTATCATTGGTGGAATTCTCCTACAACAACAGCTTATCGTGCAAGTATAGGTGTGGCTCCATTCAAGCATTATATGGACGAAAATGTCGCTTCTCAATATGTTGGGATGAGGTGGGTGAAGCAACATTGTTGGGACCCGAAAGTTAGTACGTATGATGACTCACCGAAAAGATCCAAATGATTCGACAAACGATACAAAAAAGGCACAAGATCGACAAAAGAGTTATGCGGATCTTCATCGAAAGGACGTGGAATTTAATGTAGGGGATCATGTATTGTTGCGAAGTTGCTCCATGGAAGGGAGTTACAAGATTTGGGAAGAGAGGAAAGCTCAATCCACGATTTATCGGTCCATTTCAAATTCTTGACCGAGTAGGAAATGTAGCCTATAGACTTGCGTTACCTCCGAGAGTATGTCTCGTGTTCATAATGTGTTTCATATATCTCGTATTTCAGTAAATATGTGAAAGACCCGAACCACGTTATTGAAGTTAGAACCGACGAGATAGTCAAGACTTAACGTATGAGGAGGTACCGCCAAGATCTTGGATAGGAAGGAGCATGTCCCACGCCAAGAAAGGTCATACCACAAGTTAAAGTTTTGTGGAGGAATCATGCTATAGAGGAAATGACCCGGGAATTGGAAACGGAAATGAAAGCGAGGTATCCTCACCTTTTCAAACACTGTGTATCGTGACGCCAATTTCGAGGACGAAATTTCATAAGGAGGGAGGTTGTAAGACCCAAATTTTTTTAAATAAAAAGGAATTTCCTTTATTTATTATTTTGAAATAGTAAGGGTTGATTTGATTAATGTGGATAGTTAAGGGTTAAATACGCAAATATTTCAAAATAAGCAAGTGGTTATAAAATATTCATTATCGCTCGGGGAATATTCGTTTGGTCGTGGAATATTCGATCGCTTGTCGGGAATATTCGTATTTACCACAAGAAACCATGTGTGGGCCCCATAACTGAAAGCGATTGGATGAAGAAAAACGACAAATATAAGTTGTTTTTAAATAACTACAGAGTTGTTACCAAGTATCACCGTTGGAATACCCGTGGGTTAAAACACACTAATACTGGCGTTGTTGAACAAGAACATACCGGTATTGCACCAATTATTGATTCTTACGTAAGAAGGCACTACTCAATAATGGTTACGATAATTACCGCTCAAAGATTTTATTTTAGAGTTAATAATTGCCATTGATATTTTATATTGTTGTTGTTTCAATAATTGTCATTACACAAGATTTTTCATTATCGAAGCAATAATTCATATTATCTCAATAATATTATTAGATAACATTATTGGCAATGTCTAGAAAGTTCGCTCTAAGGAGAGGTTTGGTCACCTAATCATGCGCCAAGAAGAAGAAATTCTTATCGAAAGCCCCTTTTCCTAAACCGCTTGGTCACAATATTGTGATTCTCAATATTATTTGTGAATAATTAATTATTGATTTATATGATGAGGAAAATATTGATTTTATGTGGATATAGATGGAGAAAATTTTTAAAATGACAATTGTTGAAAATTAATATTTTATCTTTTTCGATAAAATAATTCATTTAAATATATTATTTTTTTAATAATATATTAATGGTGATATTTTTACAACGAATGTGGGATATATGAGTATACGAGGAGGAAGAGTATTTTTGTTGCAATAAATGTTTAAAACATGTTAAACATGTTTGCGGACCCCATTTATCGACCGAAATTTGATTATAGCAACTGTAAAATCGCCCGCTTGTGGATTTCGGTCAATTTCTGATTGGAATTTGGAAAAACTTTCTTCTGCAAAGTTGTAGAGAATTGAATTTCCTATAAAAACTCATGAGATTCGAATTTTCCGATGAAAGGGCTATTTATTATGAATTATTGAAGTTCAAGTTCAAAATAATTGATTTTTGGGAGTTTAAAATATTTTTTAAGAAAAACGTTTTTTGTTGTAATTGAGTGGCTCACATGTGTTATAAATGATCTGAAATCAGATTTCTAAGGTGGGCTTGAATATTTTTAAGAAATATTATTATTTTATTAAATTTTCGCTTTGTGTTCTAAAGCATTTTCCTATAAATAGGTGCTTAGGTTAGAATTGAAAATCACACCGTAAATCAAGTTTTCTCTCTCTATTATCGAGCGTATTCTTGTGAGTATTTTGAGTATACTTTGAGTATTGCTAGACGGTGCAAGTTCCTTCAAAGACTATATCCTAGATTCCAAATTTAGTAAGTACTAATCTTTCGAGGTAAGGGATGTTATTTTCTTCTCAAATGATATTATTTCTTCAATATCATTATACCGAAATATTGATCTCAAGTTTTTATCAAATTTGAAACTTTTTCATGCTCAAGTTACTATTCATGAGTTACTATTCATGAGTTACTATTCACGAAGTTACTATTCACGAGTTACTATTCACGAAGTTACTATTCACGAGTAGTACTATTCATGAAGCGTGAAGATGTTTTTGTGGAATTTCTATCTTTTGGTGTTTGAGTTACTATTCACGATACTACGACACTATTCACGATATCTGCACTATTCACGATACTTACTATTCAATAGAAAAAATAAAATTTCTTCTTTTCGTCTAAAATATCTATTCGGATACTAACTTGATCAGTATCCATGTTTTGATCATTCTTGAATTTTACACCACTATGATTATTTTTGAGGTATTTTTTGACGTGGATAAAACCAAGTACTAATCCTTAATCCTTAATCCTTGTCATTTTGTTTCACCGGATTCGCTTTCTTTAAAAAAAATATTTTTCATCATCCTCGCCTTAAATGATGATATTATGGAATATCTTTGGCTCAGTAGTGCAAAGATGAATGATTTCTTAAGAATATCTTTGGCCAGAAGTGCAAAGATGAATGATTTCTCAAGAATATCTTTGGCCAGAGTGCAAAGATGAACAGTGTTTAAATGAACACGACTAATCGATGAATATCTTCGCCAGTAGTAAAAAGATGAATATTTGATTCCGTATGTATATCGATTGATGTTACAGGATAAAAGATAGACGATTAACTTTTAAATTCATACATAGAAGATAGTAGTTTGCATTCTCTACTTAACTCTTCTAATGAATTATTATTTCACTGCTAATATTGATTTAAAATTTGTTGTCTATCAGATTCTATTATATTTTTCCCCGTTGAAGACTAACGATAATTTGTTGATATATTATCTTAGTCATAATATTCTTTATCGAGCTAGTTGAGCTCACCTTTTCCTTTTTGTTCCATTTTTCTCGTGGAGGCGAGAATATAAATGAAAGTACGAGCCTGGGGTATGGAATGAAGGTTTTAGAAAGGATTGTTTAGTAGTCCTCACCATTTTTGTAAAATAATGTATCAATAAATGTGATGAGGATTTATTTGAGTATAGATATTGTCTAGAAGATAATATTTGTATTCAAACTCACGCTTTACTGTTGTAATAATAAAGTTGTAGTTGTTTCGCACTCATGTATTGACAACTCGTAATGGGTGATGTATACCTATTTTGGGGGCGCACACAATTGGTATCGTAGCTTAGGGATATGATCTCCATGAGATCGGGAATAGAACTAGGAGGGAGAGACGAGTAAATCCTTCGCTAGTGTGTCCTACCTAAGCTTATTTGTTAGTTGGTCAAGATATATGGATATTATGTGATATATTGATTTCCTTAATTAACCCTTGTTTTATGACATTTTGAGAATGTCGAATCGAGAATATTAACAATGGAAATGAGACCGTGGAGACGCCTCGTACTCACCAACGAGGAGAACGTGCAACAGTCGCAAATGTTCCTCCCGTGAACAACACCATTGAGCGATGATGAACGAGGGATGTTTAGAAGTTTTTGCAATTCATGCAAAATCGCATTTAGAGGAGACTCGTGTTCAAAATACGTGAGGAAATGATAGCAATTCACGGTTGTCACAAATGCAAGCAGCTTCAAAGAGTCGGGACCACCGTAATTTAAGGGAAAGCCGATCCGATCACGGCGGAAACATGGGTCAAGCAAATTACCAAGATATTCGATGTCTTGGGATGCACGGAGGAACAGAAGGTTCCATTCGCCACCTTTATGTTCCGTGGGCGAGGCGCACTATCGGTGGGAGTCTGTGAAGCGCACTCCATCCAAATTGCGCACTCAAAGATGTCTTGGGAGACGCTTTCAAAACTATTTAATGACAAATACTTTCCTCGAAAGTGTTCGCTATATGAAGGAAGTGGAGTTTATTAGATTAGAACAAAACAACATGACGATTGTCTCTCAAAGACGAGGCAAAGTTTGCAGAGTTATCCGTGTTTGCACCTCATTTGGTGGAGAATGAGGAACGATGACGCGGATGTTTCTTAGAGGTTTGAAACCCAAAGATACGCCAAGATCTCATTTCTCATAAATTTTCTCTCTATTCGGATGTTGTAAATGTGGCTCAATTATTAGAGCGAGATAACGAGTACGGCCAACCGAGGGACCATAACCAGATCGTACTCGTAGATAGATAACAACCAATGTAATAATGATAACCAAATGAGAAAGAAACAGACGGACAAAAATGGTAACCACTCGGTGGTAATCATGGCCATGAAAATAGAAGAAGCGAGTCAGAGGAGATTTTAAAAGAGGAGATTTAACAACGACCATGTGAAGACGATGCAAAGGCTTAAGAAAGAATCGGTTCTAAGGAGGAGAACGACCACCCATTATATGCTATAAATGCGGAAAAGAGGGACATATCAGTCCAAACCGCCCACAACAGCTCAAGGTATGCTATAATTGTGGAAAGGAAGGACATATCGCCGAGATTGTACAAGAATTAAACCTAGTTCAATGGGGACGGTGACTCAAAAGATCGTCCCGTAAAAGTCAAAGTCAACGATTCCGGAAGAGCGCTTTGTTGTGATCGGTCATAATGCGAGGAACCCAAACGAGGTGATCACGGTAAGCTATTTATAAATTCTTGCGAAGTTTATACCTTACTTGATACCGGTGGCATTACCCATTCATTTATCTCTCTCCGCATGTGCTCAACGCTTAAACTCGACTCGAGAAATTAGACTTTGACCTATCTCGTGGAAACTCCGTTAGAGAAACTTTCATCACATCCACTGCTTATAAATCTTGTTCGATTCAAGTTGGCACCATCACCTTACCGCTGACCTTATCTCTTTAAAGATACTTGCTTTTGATGTGATTTTAGGGATTGATCGTTAACTACTCATCATGCCAAAATTGATTGTTTTCGTAAGGTTGTTAGTTTTCATATTCCTAACCAACCCGTTGTATTTAAATTCAAGCAACTAAACCATTAAAATCAATCACCGCCATATCTAATCATAAAGCTATTCGCTTATTAAAAAATGGATGTCAAGCTTTCTTAGCCCATGTTATGGATTTGAATAAAGACACGCCAAATTTGAATAATATTCCTGTTGTTATTGACTTTCCCGACGATTTCAAGAACTTCCCTGGCCTACCCCCGTAACGTGAAGTTGAATTCTTTATTGATCTTGAACCCGGTACAAAGCCCATTTCTAAAACCCCATATCGAATGGCTCCTATTGAACTTCAGAGTTAAAGGTCCAACTACAGAATTGTTGGACATCGGCTTCATTCGGCCCTAGTACATCTCCTCGGGGTGCTCCTGCTTTATTTGTAAAAAGAAGAAAGACGGAGTATGCGACTTTGTATTGACTATCGAATTGAACCATGTCACCATCAAGAATAGGTATCCTCTACCTCGTATTGATGACTTGTTTGACCAAATTGCAAGGGGCACAATTCTTTTCAAAATCGATCTTCGCTCGATATCATCAAATCAAGATTAGAATCGAGGATATTCCAAAGACCGCTTTTAGAACTCCTGATGGGCATTATGAATTCTAGTCATGTCTTTCGGACTAACTAATGCCTCCTGCGGCTTTCATGGATATGATGAACCGAGTATTCAAGGAATATTTGGATCAATTCGTTGTTGTCTTTATTGATGACATCCTCATATATTCCAAAAGTCGTGAAGATCATGAGCACCATTTGAAGTCGGTACTCCAAAGGCTTCGTGAAAACAAACTATATGCCAAATTGAAGAAATGCGAGTTCGCTTGAGGAAGTAGCATTCCTTGGGCACGCGGTGTCAAACATGGAGTATCTGCTGATCCGGCCAAGATTGAAGCAATACAAAGTTGGGAGCAACCAAGTTCATGATCAAGTACGTAGCTTTTTGGGCTTAGTCGGTTATTATCGGAGATTCGTGGAAGGGTTTTCTCTAATCGCTACTCCATTAACTCAAATTAACTCGGAAGGATACAAAATTCGCTTGGAGCGAAGAATGCGAGAAAAGTTTCCAAGAGCTTAAGAGGAGACTTATTTCGCACTGCTCTAACAATACCATCCGGTTCGGATGGATTTGTTATCTACAAATGATGCTTCGTGCAAAGGGTTAGGATGTGTTCTCATGCAACGTGGGAAAGTCATAGCCTATGCCTCGCGACAACTTAAAGAGTATGAGAGGAATTATCCTACTCATGATCTAGAGTCAAGCAAAGCAATGCTGCCGCTAAAGATATGGAGGCACTATCTATATAGGGAGAAAGTGGAGATATATTCGCACCATAAAAGCCTTAAATATTTCTTCACTCAAAAGAACTCAACACGCGGCAAATGACGCTGGCTCGAGCTATTGAAAGACTACGACCACACTATTCAATACCATCCCGGTAAAGTTTAACGTGGTAGCCGACGCGCTGAGTAGAAGATCATATGCGTGAACGAAAGCGATGATGTCAAGTATACGACAGAGCCAACTTTAATAGAAAAAGTTAAGGTTGCTCAAGCCACCGAATCTTGTCGATGCGCGTATGAAGAAGAAAGTACAAGAAGGAGCTATTCCTAAGCGAGAATTGATGAAGAAGGAATACTTGAGTCCACTCTAGACTTTGTGTTCCTAACGACTCGATTTGAAGTACAAGATTATGATGGAGGCACAATACACCATTTGCAATCCATCCTCGAAGTACTAAAATGTATCGTGATCTTCGACATACATTTTGGTGGAACAATATGAAGAGAGAGATTGCAAAGTTTATCTCGATGTGTTTAACTTGTCAACGTAAAAGGCGAGCATCTTGTACCTAAGGGTCCGTTGCAACCACTTGAGATTCCGAATGGAAGTGGGAACACATTACTATGGATTTCGTTACGGTCTTCCTACTGCTTCTCAAGGCATCAATGCTATTTGGGTTATTGTTGATAGATTAACCAAGTCTCGCTTCATTTCTTGCCGATACGGAGACTTATTCCTCGAACGCCTTGCTAGTATGTACGTGAATGAGATTGTGAGGTCAGCATGGCATGCCAGATCCATAGTTTCGGATCGTGACCCAAGATTCACTTCAAGATTTTGGGTTAGCTTGCAAAAAAGCTATGGGCACGGATTTATGCGATTTAGTTCGCATACCATCCCCAAACCAGACGGACAATCGAGAGAGGACTATTCAAACTCTTGAAGATCTATTAAGACTCTGTGTCCTAGACTTCAAGGGTAGTTGGGATAAGTATTTACCATCGGTGGAATTCTCCTACAACAACAGCTATCGTGCAAGTATAGTGTGGCTCCATTCAAGCATTATATGGACGAAAATGTCGCTTCTCCAATATGTTGGGATGAGGTGGGTGAAGCAAACATTGTTGGGACCCGAAGTTAGTACGTATGACTACCGAAAAAGATCCAAATGATTCGACAACGATACAAACGGCACAAGATCGACAAAAGAGTTATGCGGATCTTCATCGAAAGGACGTGGAATTTAATGTAGGGGATCATGTATTGTCATGAAGTTGCTCCATGGAAGGAGAGTTACAAGATTTGGGAAGAGAGGAAAGCTCAATCCACGATTTATCGGTCCATTTCAAATTCTTGACCGAGTAGGAAATGTAGCCTATAGACTTGCGCTACATTCCGAGTATGTCTCGTGTTCATAATGTGTTTCATATATCCGCATTTCAGAATATGTGAAAGACCCGAACCACGCTATTGAGTTAGAACCGGACGAGATAGCCAAGACTTAACGTATGAGGAGGTACTGCCAAGATCTTGGATAGAAGGAGCATGTCCCACGCCAAGAAAGGTCATACCACAAGTTAAAGTTTTGTGGAGGAATCATGCTATAGAGGAAATGACCGAATTGGAAACTAAAATGAAAGCGAGGTATCCTCACCTTTTCAAACACCAGTATCGTGACGCCAATTTCGAGGACGAAATTTCATAAGGAGGGAGGTTGTAAGACCCCAAATTTTTTAATAAAAAGAAATTTCCTTTTCTATTTATTATTTTGAAATAGTAAGGGTTGATTTGATTAATGTGGATAGTTAAGGGTAAATACGCAAATATTTCAAAATAAGCAAGTGGTTATAAAATATTCATTATCGTCGGGAATATTCGTTTGGTCGTGGAATATTCGATCGCTTGGGAATATTCGTGCATTTACCACAAAAAAATGTGTGGGCCCCATAACTAAAGCGATTGGATGAAGAAAACGACAAATATAAGTTGTTTTTAAATAACTACAGTTGTTATTACTGCAAATATCTGTTGAATACCCTATGGTTAAAACACACTAATACGCTTGTTGAACAAAGAATACACACCAGATTGCACCAATTATTGATTCTTACGTAAGAAGGCACTACTCAATAATGGTTACAGTAATTACCGCTCAAAGATTTTATTTATCGTTAATAATTGTCATGCGCTGATATTTTATATTGTCGTTGTTTCAATAATTGTCATTACACAAGATTTTTCATTATCGAAGCAATAATTCATATTATCTCAATAATATTATTAGATAACATTATTGGCAATGTCTAGAAAGTTCTGCCTAAGGAGAGGTTTGGTCACCTAATCAAGGCCACCAAGAAGAAGAAATTCTTATGGAAAGCCCCTCTTCCTGAAACCGCTTCTTGTCAATATTGTGATTCTCGTAATATTATTTGTGAATAATTAATTATTGATTTATATGATGAGGAAAATATTGATTTTATGTGGATATAGATGGAGAAAATTTTAAAATGACAATTGTTGAAAATTAATATTTTATCTTTTTCTCGATAAAATAATTCATTTAAATATATTATTTATAATAATATATTAACGGTGATATTTTTACAACGAATGTGGGATATATGAGTATACGAGGAGGAAGAGTATTTTTGTTGCAATAAATGTTTAAAACATGTTAAACATGTCTGTGGACCCCATTTATCGAATCGAAATTTGATTATACTTTCATAAAAATCGCCCGCTTGTGGATTTCTTTCAATTTCTGATTTGGAATTTGGAAAACTTTCTTCTGCAAAGTTGTAGAGAATTGAATTTCCTATAAAAACTCATGAGATTCGAATTTTCTGATGAAAGGGCTATTTATTATGAATTATTGAAGTTCAAGTCTCAAATAATTGATTTTTGGGAGTTTAAAATATTTTTTAAGAAAAACGTTTTTTTTTGTAATTGAGTGGCTCACATGTGTTATAAATGATCTGAAATCAGATTTCTAAGGTGGGCTTGAATATTTTTAAGAAATATATTATTATTTTATTAAATTTTCGCTTTGGTGTTCTAAGCATTTTCCTATAAATAGGTGCTTAGGTTAGAATTGAAAATCACACCGTAAATCAAGTTTTCTCTCTATATTATCGAGCGTATTCTTGTGAGTATTTTGAGTATACTTTGAGTATTGCTAGACGCGGTGCAAGTTCCTTCAAAGACTATATCCTGTTTCCAAATTAGAAGTACCGATCTTTCGAGGTAAGGATGTTATTTTCTTCTCAAATGATATTATTTCTTCAATATCATTATGTCAAATATTGATCCGAACTTTTATCAAATTTGAAACTTTTTCATGTCTGGGTTACTATTCATGGGTTACTATTCATGAGTTACTATTCACGAGTTACTATTCATGAGTTACTATTCACGAGTTACTATTCACGAGTACTATTCATGAAGCGTGAAGATGTTTTTTGTGGAATTTCTATCTTTTGGTGTCTGAGTTACTATTCACGATATCTACACTATTCACGATACTGACACTATTCACGATACTGGTATTATTCAATAAAAAATAAAATTTCTTCTTTTCGTCTCAAAATATCTATTCGGATACTAACTTTGATTGTATCCATGTTTTGATCATTCTTGAATTTTACACCACTATGATTATTTTTGAGGTATTTTTGGACGTGGATAAAACCAAAGTACTAATCCTTAATCCTTAATCCTTGTCATTTTGTTTCACCGGATTCGCTTTTTAAAAAAAAATATTTTTCATCATCCTCACCTTAAATGATGATATTATGGAATATCTTCGGCCCAGTAGTGCAAAGATTTGAATGATTTCTTAAGAATATCTTTGGCCAGAGTGCAAAGATGAATGATTTCAAGAATATCTTTGGCCCAGTAGTGCAAAGATGAACAGTGTTTAAATGAATACATGACTAATCGATGAATATCTTTGGCCCAGTAGTACAAAGATGAATATTTGATTCCGTATGTATATTGATTGATGTTACAGGGATAAAAGATAGATTTATTTAACTTTTAAATTCATACATAGTAAGATGTTAGTTTGCATTCTCTACTTAACTCTTCTAATGAATTATTATTTCATTGCGAATATTGATTTAAAATTTGTTGTCTATTGTATTCTATTATATTTTTCCTCGTGAAGACTAACGATAATTTGTTGTATATTATCTTAGTCATAATATTCTTTATCGAGCTAGTTGAGCTCACCCTTTTCCTTTTTGTTCCATTTTTCTCGTCGTGAGGCTAGAAATATAATGAGTACGAGCCTGGGTATGGAATGAAGGTTTTAGAAAGGATTGTTTAGTAGTCCTCACCATTTTTGTAAAATAATGTATCAATAAATGTGATGAGGATTTATTTGAGTATAGATATTGTCTAGAAGATAATATTTGTATTCAAACTCACGCTTTTACTGTTGTAATAATAAAGTTGTAGTTGTTTCTTCGCATCATGTATCGACAACTCGTAATAGGTGATGTATACCTATTTTGGGGGCGCCACAGGTTGGTATCGAGCTTAGGATATGATCTCCAAGGCGAGATCGGGAATAGAACTAGAGGGGAGAGACGAGTAAATCCTTCGCTAGTGTGTCCTACCTAAGCTTATTTGTTAGTTGGTCAAGATATAGGGATATTATGTGATATATTGATTTCCTTAATTAACCCTTGTTTTACGACAAAGATTTGAGAATGTCGATCGAGAATATTAACAATGGAAATGAGACCGTGGAGACGCCTCAGACTCACCAACGAGGAGAACGTGCAACAGTCAATAATGTTCCTCCCGTGAACAACACCATCGAAAGCGTGATGATGAACGAGGGATGTTTAGAAATTTTTTGCAATTCATGCAAAATCGACGAGGAGACTCGTGTTCAAAATACAGAGGAAATGATAGCAATTCACGGGTTGTCACAAAGCAGCGCTCAAAGAGTCAGGACCACCAGAATTTAAGGGAAAGCCGATCCGATCATGGCGGAAACATGGGTCAAGCAAATTACCAAGATATTCGATGTCTTGGGATGCACGGAGAACAGAAGGTTCCATTCGCCACCTTTATGTTCCGTGGCGAGGCGGACTCATCGGTGGGAGTCTGTGAAGCGCACTCCATCCAAATTCAAGACTCAAAGATGTCTTGGGAGACGTTTCAGAAACTATTTAATGACAAATACTTTCCCGAAAGTGTTCGTTATATGAAGGAAGTGGAGTTTATTAGATTAGAGAGCAAAAACAACATGACGGTGTCTCAAAGACGAGGCAAAGTTTGCAGAGTTATCCGTGTTTGCACCTCATTTGGTGGAGAATGAGGAACGATGACGCGGATGTTTCTTAGAGGTTTGAAACCCGATACGCCAAGATCTCATTTCTCATAAATTTTCTCTCTATTCAGATGTTGTAAATGTGGCTCAATTATTAGAGCGAGATAACGAGTACGGCCAACCGAGGGACCATAACCAGATCGTACTGTAGATAACAAATAATGTAATAATGATAACCAAATGAAAAGAAACAGACGGACAAAATGGTAACCACTCGTGGTAATCATGGCCATGAAAATAGAAGAAGCGAGTCAAGAGGAGATTTTAAAAGAGGAGATTTAACAACGACCATGTGAAGACGACAAAGGCTTGCGAAAAGAATCGGGTTCTAAGGGAGGAGAACGACCACCACCCATATATGCTACAAATGCGGAAAGAGGGACATATCACCCAAACCGCCCACAACAGCTCAAGGTATGCTATAATTGTGGAAAGGAAGGACATATCGCCGAGATTGTACAAGAGTGAAACCTAGTTCAATGGGGACGGTGACTCAAAAGATCGTCCCTGTAAAAGTCAAAGTCAACGATTCCTCGAAGAGCGCTTGTCAGATCGGTCATAATGCGAGGAACCCAAACGAGGTGATCACGGTAAGCTATTTATAAATTCTTGCGAAGTTTATACCTTACTTGATACCGTGCTACCCATTCATTTATCTCTCCCGCATGTGCTCAACGCTTAAACTTGACTCGAGAAATTAGACTTTGACCTATCTGTGGAAACTCCGTTAGAGAAACTTTCATCACATCCACTCGCTTATAAATCTTGTTTGATTCAAGTTGGCACCATCACCTTACCTCGCTTGACCTTATCTCTTTAAAGATACTTGCTTTTGATGTGATTTTAGGGATTGATTGGTTAACTACTCATCATGCCAAAATTGATTGTTTTCGTAAGGTTGTTAGTTTTCATATTCCTAACCAACCCGTTGTATTTAATTCAAGCAACTAAACCATTAAAATCAATCACTATCATATCTAATCATAAAGCTATTCATTTATTAAAAAATGGATGTCAAGCTTTCTTAGCCCATGTTATGGATTTGAATAAAGACACGCCAAATTTGAATAATATTCCTGTTGTTATCGACTTTCCCGACGATTTCAAAGAACTTCCTGGCCTACCCCGTAACGTGAAGTTGAATTCTTTATTGATCTTGAACCTAGTACAAAGCCCATTTCTAAAACCCCATATCGAATGGCTCCTATTGAACTTCAGAGTTAAAGGTCCAACTACGAAATTGTTGGACATCGGTTTCATTCGGCCCTAGTACATCTCCTCGGGGTGCTCTGTGCTTTATTTGTAAAGAAGAAAGACGGGAGTATGCGACTTTGTATTGACTATCGGAATCGAACCATGTCACCATCAAGAATAGGTATCCTCTACCTCGTATTGATGACTTGTTTGACCAACAAGGGGGCACAATTCTTTTCAAAATCGATCTTCGCTTCCGGATATCATCACCAAGATTAGAATCGAGGATATTCCAAAGACCGCCTTTTAGAACTCCCAGACGGGCATTATGAATTCTTAGTCATGTCTTTCGGACTAACTAATGCTCCTGCGGCTTTCATGGATATGATGAACCGAGTATTCAAGGAATATTTGGATCAATTCGTTGTTGTCTTTATTGATGACATCCTCATATATTCCAAAAGTCGTGAAGATCATGAGCACCATTTGAAGCTGGTACTCCAAAGGCTTCGTGAAAACCAACTATATGCCAAATTGAAGAAATGCGAGTTCTGGCTTGAGGAAGTAGCATTCCTTGGGCACGTGGTGTCGAAACATGGAGTATCTCTGTTGATCCGGCCAAGATTGAAGCAATACAAAGTTGGAGCAACCAAGTCGGTGGATCAAGTACGTAGCTTTTGGGCTTAGCTGGTTATTATCGGAGATTCGTGGAAGGGTTTTCTCGAATCGCTACTCCATTAACTCAAATTAACTCGGAAGGATACAAAATTCGCTTGGAGCGAAGAATGCGAGAAAAGTTTCCAAGAGCTTAAGAGGAGACTTATTTCTAAGACTGTTCTAACAATACCATCCGGTTCGGATGGATTTGTTATCTCAAATGATGCTTGCTTCGCAAAGGGTTAGGATGTGTTCTCATGCAACGTGGGAAAGTCATAGCCTATGCCTCGCGATAACTTAAAGAGTATGAGAGGAATTATCCTACTCATGATCTAGAGTCAGCAAAGCAATGCTTTCGCTAAAAATATGGAGGCACTATCTATATAGGGAGAAAGTGGAGATATATTCGCACCATAAAAGCCTTAAATATTTCTTCACTCAAAAGAACTCAACATGCTAAGCAATGACGCTTGGCTCGAGCTATTGAAAGACTACGACCACACTATTCAATACCATCCCGTAAAAGCGAACGTAGTAGACGACGCGTTGAGTAGAAGATCATATGCGAGAACGAAAAGTGCGATGATGTCAAGTATACGACAGAGCCAACTTTAATAGAAAAGTTAAGGTTGCTCAAGCCACCGAATCTTGAGCTGATGCGTGATGAAGAAGAAAGTACAAGAAGGAGCTATTCCTAAGCGAGAATTGATGAAGAAGGAATACTTGAGTCCACTCTAGACTTTGTGTTCCTAACGACTGATTTGAAGTACAAGATTATGATGGAGGCACACAATACACCATTTGCAATCCATCCTCGAAGTACTAAAATGTATCGTGATCTTCGACATACATTTTGGTGGAACAATATGAAGAGAGAGATTGCAAAGTTTATCTCGATGTGTTTAACTTGCCAACGTAAAAAGGCGAGCATCTTGTACCTAAGGGTCCGCTTGCAACCACTTGAGATTCCGAATGGAAGTGGGAACACATTACTATGGATTTCAATTCACGGGTCTTCCTACTTTGTTTCTCAAGGCATCAATGCTATTTGGGTTATTGTTGATAGATTAACCAAGTCCGCTTTCATTTCTTGCCGATACGGAGACTTATTCCTTGAACGCCTTGCTAGTATGTGACGTGAATGAGATTGTGAGGTTGCATGGCATGCCCAGTATCCATAGTTTCGGATCGTGACCCAAGATTCACTTCAAGATTTTGGGTTAGCTTGCAAAAAGCTATGGGCACGGATTTGCGATTTAGTTAAAGATACCATCCCCAAACCAGACGGACAATCGAGAGAGGACTATTCAAACTCTTGAAGATCTATTAAGACTCGTGTCCTAGACTTCAAGGGTAGTTGGGATAAGTATTTACCATCGGTGGAATTCTCCTACAACAACAGCTTATCGTGCAAGTATAGGTGTGGCTCCATTCAAGCATTATATGGACGAAAATGTCGCTTCCAATATGTTGGGATGAGGTGGGTGAAGCAACATTGTTGGGACCCGAAGTTAAGACGTATGACTACCGAAAAGATCCAAATGATTCGACAACGATACAAACGGCACAAGATCGACAAAAGAGTTATGCGGATCTTCATCGAAAGGACGTGGAATTTAATGTAGGGGATCATGTATTGTCATGAGTTGCTCCATGGAAGGGAGTTACAAGATTTGGGAAGAGAGGAAAGCTCAATCCACGATTTATCGTCCATTTCAAATTCTTGATCGAGTAGGAAATGTAGCCTATAGACTTGCGTTACCTCCAGAGTATGTCTCGTGTTCATAATGTGTTTCATATATCCGTATTTCAGAAATATGTGAAAGACCCAACCACGTTATTGAAGTTAGAACCGGACGAGATAGCCAAGACTTAACGTGAGGAGGAGGTACCGTCAAGATCTTGGATAGGAAGGAGCATGTCCTACGCCAAGAAAGGTCATACCACAAGTTAAAGTTTTGTGGAGGAATCATGCTATATAGAGGAAATGACCGGGAATTGGAAACGGAAATGAAAGCGAGGTATCCTCACCTTTTCAAACACACCAGTACGTCGTCAATTTCGAGGACGAAATTTCATAAGGAGGGAGGTTGTAAGACCCAAAATTTTAAATAAAAGGAATTTCCTTTATTTATTATTTTGAAATAGTAAGGGTTGATTTGATTAATGTGAATAGTTAAGGGTTAAATAAGCAAATATTTCAAAATAAGCAAGTGGTTATAAAATATTCATTATCGTCGAGGAATATTCATTTGGTCGTGGAATATTCAGATCGCTGTCGGGAATATTCGCATTTACGGCCAAAAATGCCCATGTGTGGGCCCCATAACGGAAAGCGATTGGATGAAGAAAACGACAAATATAAGTTGTTTTTAAATAACTAGGCGTAGTTATTACCAATTATCATCGTTGGAATACCCGGTGGTTAAAACACACTAATACGCTGTTGAACAAGAAGAACACCAGTATTGCACCAATTATTGATTCTTACGTAAGAAGGCACTACTCAATAATGGTTACAGTAATTACCGCTCAAAGATTTTTTTGAGTTAATAATTGCTTTGCGTTGATATTTTATATTGTTTGTTGTTTCAATAATTGTCATTACACAAAGATTTTCATTATCGAAGCAATAATTCATATTATCCTATAATAATATTATTAGATAACATTATTGGCAATGTCTAGAAAGTTCGCCTAAGGAGAGGTTTGGTCACCTAATTGCGCTACCAAGAAGAAGAAATTCTTATCGAAAGCCCCTCTCTCCCGAACCGCTTGGTTGTCAATATTGTGATTCTCAGTATTATTTGTGAATAATTAATTATTGATTTATATGATGAGGAAAATATTGATTTTATGTGGATATAGATGGAGAAAATTTTTAAAATGACAATTGTTGAAAATTAATATTTTATCTTTTTCTCGATAAAATAATTCATTTAAATATATTATTTTAATAATATATTAACGATGATATTTTTACAACGAATGTGGGATATATGAGTATACGAGGAGGAAGAGTATTTTTGTTGCAATAAATGTTTAAAACATGTTAAACATGTCAATGGACCCCATTTATCGAATCGAAATTTGATTATAAATTTGTAAAATCGCCTGCTTGTGGATTTCTTGGCCAATTTCTATTTAGAATTTGGAAACACTTTCTTCTGCAAAGTTGTAGAGAATTGAAATTCCTATAAAAACTCATGAGATTCGAATTTTCCGATGAAAGGGCTATTTATTATGAATTATTGAAGTTCAAGTTCAAATAATTGATTTTTGGGAGTTTAAAATATTTTTGTAAGAAAAACGTTTTTTGTTGTAATTGAGTGGCTCACATGTGTTATAAATGATCTGAAATCAGATTTCTAAGGTGGGCTTGAATATTTTAAGAAATATTATTATTTTATTAAATTTTCGCTTTGGTGTTCTAAGCATTTTCCTATAAATAGGTGCTTAGGTTAGAATTGAAAATCATACCGTAAATCAAGTTTTCTCTCTCTATATTATCGAAATATTCTTGTTCTTGAGTATTTTTGAGTATACTTTGAGTATTGCTAGACGGTGCAAGTTCCTTTCAAAGATTATACCTGGTATTCCAAATAAAAGACTTGATCTTTCGAGGTAAGGGATGTTATTTTCTTCTCAAATGATATTATTTCTTCAATATCATTATGTGAAATGTTGATCCAAGTTTTATCAAATTTGGAACTTTTTCATGCTCAAGGGTACTATTCATGGGTTACTATTCATGAGTTACTATTCATTCAGTTACTATTCACGAAGTACTATTCACGAAGCGTGAAGATGTTTTTTTGGAATTTCTATCTTTTGTTTCTAGTTACTATTCACGTATCTGACCTTATTCACGATATCACGACTATTCACGATATCTGATCTATTCACCTAAAAAATAAAATTTCTTCTTTTCGTCCAAAATATCTATTCGGATACTAACTCGATTGTATCCATGTTTTGATCATTCTTGAATTTTACACCACTATGATTATTTTTGAGGTATTTTTGGACGTGGATAAAACCAAGTACTTAATCCTTAATCCTTAATCCTTGTCATTTTGTTTCACCGGATTCGCTTTAAAAAAAAAATATTTTCATCATCCTCGGTCTTAAATGATGATATTATGGAATATCTTTGGCCCGTAGTGCAAAAGATGAATGATTTCTTAAGAATATCTTTGGCCAGTAGTGCAAAGATGAATGATTTCTGAAGAATATCTTTGGCCGTAGTGCAAAGATGAAGTGTTTAAATGAACATGACCAATCGATGA
Organism: Panax quinquefolius; assembly: GCA_020205615.1. NCBI lineage: Eukaryota > Viridiplantae > Streptophyta > Magnoliopsida > Apiales > Araliaceae > Panax > Panax quinquefolius. Next base: position 103,686,107 of record CM035169.1, read on the forward strand.
ATATCTTTGGCCCAGTAGTACAAAGATGAATATTTGATTCCGATGTATATTGATTGATGTTACAGGGGATAAAAGATAGACGATGAACTTTTAAATTCATACATAGAAGATGTTAGTTTGGATTCTCTACTTAACTCTTCTAATGAATTATTATTTCATTGCTGCGAATATTGATTTAAAATTTGTTGTCTATTGTATTCTATTATATTTTTCCTCGTTGAAGACTAACGATAATTTGTTGTATATTATCTTAGTCATAATATTCTTTATCGAGCTAGTTGAGCTCACCCTTTTCCTTTTGTTCCATTTTTCTCGGGAGGCGAGAATATAGCAAGTAATGCAGTCTGGGTATGGAATGAAGGTTTTAGAAAGGATTGTTTAGTAGTCCTCACCATTTTTGTAAAATAATGTATCAATAAATGTGATGAGGATTTATTTGAGTATAGATATTGTCTAGAAGATAATATTTGTATTCAAACTCACAGCTTTATCATGTTGTAATAATAAAGTTGTAGTTGTTTCTGTACCATGTATTGACAACTCAGAATAGGTGATGTATACCTATTTTGGGGGCGTCACATGAGATGATCTAGAAACTTATTGCACAAGTATTTATTCCTTGAGCCGATCAAAGAATCCTAATACTTTGCCAATTTGTTTCACTTTTGAATTCTTTGAACCTTTCAAAAAATTCACACTTGTATTTCAGCTAATACACACATTCAACACTTTGAATGATCATCTCCTTTTCTCATACTAATTTGTTCAATATGCAAAATTATTTTCATGTAAGTCAAGTATACAAAATTTATTAAGTAATATTCCATTCTATACAAAACATTATTATTATAAATAGAACAACAATTGTTCTTAATTATAATACCAAAGATTTCATTGTCCAACAATGAAATAGAAATAATGTTTCTAACAAGTAATCGGAATACAATAACAACTTATCGACTTAATAGATTTGCCGTCAGTAGGCATTGCTAAACTATAAGTTTCTATGGCTAATATGGCAACCTTTGCTACATTTCCATACATAGGATTACTTATATTTGTTTAGCTTTCTACTACTGCTTGGTCCTTTATAAATCTATATTTATGATAACCAAAGTCAGATCTAATACCCAAGTAGAACCTTGACTTAAAGAAAATTTTATTTTAAATCATGAACAAATTTGTATTTATAAATCAAACTTCATTAAGCTTCTTTGGTTAGCCTCTCGCAAGATGCTTCTCAGCTTTCTTTCCGGTGTCCGGGCTTATTGCGGTGGTAGCAAACTCCTTTGCCATCCATATCGGTTTTGTTCTTATTATCCTTTGTTTATGCCTTTCTATTTACCTTCTTTGAATCGTTCTTCTTTTCGGAAGATCCTTTGGCCCTACCAAAAGACATGGTCTTTCTTGGTTGAAAAGTGACTCTCATTTTTCAACATGTTAAGCAAATCAAAAAAGTCGATATCTAGCTTGTTCATATGAAAATTCACAACAATTGTGAAAAGGAGTCCGGAGTGAATGCAAGATCAAATCTTGGCTCAACTCTCCATCCATGACAAAACCAGTTGTCCTAATTGATCAATCAAATTGATTATGTTAAGACCTTTTATCTCGCATTTATAGTGTCATTGGCCATTCTAGATCTAAGAGCTCCTTAGATATCGATATCTATTAGTCCTACTTTCCTCACCATCAACTACTTGATGTGTAGGAATATATAGTAGAGCATCCATAGTTTCATCTTGTGGCTTTGAAGCTCGTTACTCATGGATGCGAACATGATGCATTGAGCCAACTGTGCATCATCTTGCCACTTTCTAAAAGTAGCAATGTCTTCCTCAGAGGCATTATCTGCAACCATTGCAGGGATAGGCGTATTAAGGACATAAGATAGCTTTTCAGCTATGAGAACTATTCTCAAATTCCTTAACTAATCCGTTTAATTCGGTTTGGTTAATTTAGCATCTAATATGCTTCGCAGTGATAGTAATTTTAGACATTGTAAAATTCTGTAAATGAATTTGTAATTAACAACATTTTAACATACATTCTTTTATTAATTACCAAAATAAATTAGGTCTTGTTTTAAATTGGTATCTCCCACTATTTTCTTCAAACTATATTACCCTCACTTATATAGTTCGGCAAAATCTAATTAAAGATTTGCTAGTGAGAATAAGGATCCCATTTCAAATGTATATAGCCTTGTGGTGACACAACAAACTATATATAAATAAATAGGTAGACAACTTTTGTCAATTACATCAACTATGCAACTCCTTTTCTTTTGCCTCTTAGATTATTTTGATCAAGTGGTGGCACATCCGAATCAAAATTATCCAAGTTAAGTCCAACCTAGCACTCCATATATTCAAAAAAGAAAAATATCATCCTTGTGGTGACACAACAAAATAATATTATTCAATTTTCTTTATAAGCATCAAATGTGATAAATTAACATCTTAAATACTTAATACGTGCCTTGTGGTGACACAACAAACTCATATTAAATATTTAATACTCTATTAATTTTATCATGCTAGAAGGCGACGTTCGATATTCCAAATATCTTTGAACGCTTAGGACTTAATATAAAAATTTGAGGGGTTTGTTATTAATTTGTCTCATCTTGTTTAGCGCGCATGCATTATATATATATATAAAATATCGTCGTATATTAATTAACATGCGAAGCATGTTTGCATAATATATAATATATATAATATAAGCATGCACATATAGAATACTATATTCTACCCGGATTGATTATGGACTTTTATTCTAGTTTGGTTCACTAGAGCCACCAAGTGAACCAAAAGGTCAAACCCTAGGGTGCAAGAAATAATATTTAAATATAATCATATTACATTTAAACCCGGGCTCCATTACAAACGGGTCTTCAAGCGCCCTTGTTCCTTGATCTCCAATTCTTCAAAATTAATTCTAACTATTCCTATTACAAAACTATTTAAAATAAATAGAAACCTTGATCGTGATCGAGGGAAGTACATAGGAGGAGATAGAATTTACATTCGAGAAAAAATTAGAGAAGACGAGTGCAGAATTTATTTAATAAAACCCATACATTCATGCATCCAACTAAAATAAAATCCAATCACATTGGTCAATTGTCCATAATCAATCCCATTTATTATCATACACATCACCATATGCATCAATAAATAACATTCATCTTATGAATAATAAACATTTAATATATATATTGATATCATTTAATGGGCAAATTTAGTTAGTATAAAATCTAATTTTGAATTAAAATAAACTCCTTTATTTTAATCCAAATTTAAATCAAAATAAAAATATTTTATTTTAATTTATCCAATTTTGAATAAAATAAACTATTTTATTTTAATCAAAATTGTAATCAAAATAAACTCCTTTATTTAATTAATTATGGAATCCAATTCCATATATATAAAAAAAAAAATTATTAAAGGAAACACAGATTATCTTTTCTATTCACAAATAAACTCCTTTATTTTGAATAATATGAAATCTTATTTCATATTTAAATAAACTTCTTTATTTAAGGAAACACGGATTTTCTTTCCTATTCACAAATAAACTCCTTTATTTTTTGAATAATATAAAATCTTATTTTATATCTAAATAAACTCCTTTATTTAAGGAAATTAGGATTCTCTTTCCTATTCACAAATAAACTCCTTTATTTTGAATAATATAAAATCTTATTTTATATCTAAATAAACTCCTTTATTTAAGGAAACATGGATTCTCTTTCCTATTCACAAATAAACTCTTTTATTTTGAATAATATGAAATCTTATTTCATATCTAAACAAACTCCTTTATTTAAGGAAAGATGGATTTACTTTCCTATTCACAAATAAACTCCTTTATTTTAGGAAAAATAAAATCCAATTTCAACTCCAATTAGTTATTATGGAATCCAATTCCAACTCTAATTAGTTAGCATGAATTTTTAATTTTAAAATTAAAATAAATCTTTTATTTTAATATTAAAATAAACCTTTTATTTTAAGATTAAAATAAACTTTTATTTTAAAATTAAAATTATTAAGAATATATAATATATATATATATATATCCTAATATTATATATATATATATATAATAAAAGATACCAAAACCGTACACTATTATACTACTCCTTTTTTTTATTTTAAACATGGTCATGATTACTTTAATCATTACATGCTAATGATTACTATAATCATTACAAACTAATGATTACTTGTAATCATTAAGGATTTTTTTATATAACATGGTCATGATTACTTTAATCATTACATGCTAATGATTATTATAATCATTACAAGCTAATGATTATTGTAATCATTAAGGTTTTTTTTATATATAACTTGTTAACATCTTTGCCATTACAAGGTGTTACGTTTTTTTTTAATTTGCGGTATTGACTCACGGATTAGAAAATAAAACAACAAAAAAAAAACTTGTTTTAGAAAAAACTTTTTTTCTAAGAATATTTTTTTTTTTTAATAAATTTTATCTAATAAAAAATTATGCCCAATTAAATTGTTCTAAACACATATCAATATAGATATTAAATTAAAATAATTAATAATTTGCATAAAGGTTTGGCTCTGATGCCACTGTTAGGTTTGTAATATTCAAGAACGCAATCAAATTGCAAAAAAGTGTGGAAGCGAGTAAAAATCAGAGTTTAAAAAATTTACAAACCATATACCCGAATCATCCTTTATGCATAATTATTAATTAAACGAAAAGATAAAGAATAAAATCATACCCTTGAAGATCGAGCTTCCTCAGGTACAAGTTCACCTCCAAATCCTTTCGCGTTCAACTTGAATCCACCGTGGTTTTGTTCCTTCCTTTGATCAACGTTAGCCACCCATATGTTTGGCCTCTAGAGGTGATCCACCAAGAAAGAAAAAGATTCAAGAAGAAAGGGTGGTTGGCTAAACCCTAGTTTTTCTATCTCTATAGAAAGGCGTACTCTCCAACAAATTGGAATTATGTCGTAGTTGTAAAAGTCAACAACCCCCATCACCCATAATAAGACTCCCCTTATTTTTAGATGTGGGCAACCCACCTTAACAATTAAGGAATTGGGTTTTATTTAATTAAATTCTTTTAATTAATTAAACTCCCTAATCTTATTAGGGATAATTAATTAAACTCCTTTAACTAATTTTCCTTCCTAATCCAATTAGGAATAAATGAGAGTACTTATATTAAATTAATTCCTAAACTCTTTTAGAAATTAAAATAATAATAATTGTAATAATATTAATAAGACTCCTCTTATTAATTTATATTTAATATTTCTAAAATATTAAATAATAAATATTAAGCTATTTAATTTATTCTATCACTATAGATTAAATTAAATATACATAACATATTATTACGATTATGCCATTAACTTCTTAAATAATTATTCTTCCTTTTATGGTGTGACCCTTTAGGTTCTCCATATTAAACCTAGGTTTGTGAATAAATCAATTAGAATAATTCTAATCTTATTTAAATAAATAAATTAAACAATTAATTTATTTAAATAAATAATATTTATTCTACAATAGGGATAAGCCTCCCTAGCGATCAACGACTTTCCGTATAATATAGATTTCAACATTAATCATTAAAGAACCTTTGAGTAAATAGTTACTGCATTCAATCCTTCCACCATACAATGTCCCAATTAAATATAAGACATGGAATTACTTTGTCAAGTCTTATTTTATTTAATTATATGTATTTCGATCCTTAAATGCACAACTCCAAATAATGCAAATTAGAAACTCCTTTCTAATTTCATTCTCGCTTATAGCCAAGGACTCTTTGGGTTGTCATTTATCGAATCACATAGGACATTTCTCTTCTTTTATTAGAAGTGGTAGATTCTTTATTGATCATACATTATCTCCATGTATAACTTATTATACCCAAGCATACCCTTTGATATACCCTAAGGGTCTTAAGGAATAAGTCAAAGTATAACTCATCATACACAAGATACTATGATGATCTCAAGTCCAAGGATTACTTGTACTACTATCACTACAGAATTCCTATCGACGGAAAATAAAACTCCATTAGGTATTCCTTAGCGAGCCATGCTCAAAGAACTTATTCTCTAATAAGCACCTACATACTTGCTTTAGTGTTCCACACAAATGATCATGAGATCAATCATCCTCATCCAATGATGAGCAAGCAACGTATGTACCAATCTATCCGGATTCACTAATCCCCAATTTAGTAATCCAATGATTGGGAACTATTTTAGTTTTAAGCTTTCTAAGAATTTAGATCTCATTAGAATGATCATCATCATTATTCTAAAAGCATTGCTTAAAACTATGGGTTTGTCACATATTATAAAACAACATCATATAGATAATTAAAAGCCTTTAATAAATTAATACTTTTTATTAATAAATGAATAAGATTGTTACAAAGTATATGCTTTATCATCAAACATGATTGGCTTGTGTTCATATTACTTTCATACGTTTCCCCAATCTTTACTTTCTTTGCACGACTATCATCCTCTGCACGATCAGCTCAACGCGATTCTCTTACCCAGCCTTCCTCTACTATGTTCAGCCTTTCGGAGGTTTCCTTCAGTTCCTTCTTCAGCTTCTTTATCTCCTCGGTCTTATCTTCAGTTTGACCCTTCTCATGGACCAAATCCCATTCTACATTTGCCAGTCGAGAATGAAGAGTCGAAATCTCCCTCTCCTTTTGCTCTAGAGTAATATCTTTGAATAACCCTCGCTTCACCAAATCCACGGACCTCGTCTCGTAACTCCACATTACGGTCGTATAACGTGTCATACATCTCAGCATCAACAGTGTACCGTGGTAACTCCTCTTCTTCCTCTTCCTCTTCCTCCACAAATTCTTCCTCAGGATCCTCCCCAGGATCAGTCTCAGGTTCATGCTCCTGACCAACAATGGTGATTAATGGAGATGATTCCCTCTGCACCAGCTGCTCCCTAACGACATGAATGTCTCGAGGCTCCTCCTCTGTCGGTACTATAGGTACACGGGATTCCTCCTCAGTAGGTACTATAAGTACTCGGGGTTCTTCCTCCCCAGCTTGACTAGTTTCTCCAACATTCGACATCTTGACAACAAAATTTTTAAGTTTTAGTTACTAAGTCGTATTATCTAACGTATACTTTAACACATAAACACATAAGGTCTTTTGTTATCTTCAATGAATTACAGAAATTCATTTCTTATAACTCGATAAGAGTTTTCCATCACTATCTTCTTTCTATAAGGCTACTACCTAAGGTCGTTTCCCCACCTAAGGTTCATAACCTCATTTCGATACTAACTTGTGACACCCCAAATCTGGGTAATTCAATTCCACGGGATTTGGTGTTCACTATACAAATATCATCTATCTATCTACCCATAATAAATGCAAGCCATGCAATAGACAGAATAAAATCTTCCCCTTAAGGGTTACAACTTCTGAATAATAATAATAATACAATCCCAAGTTAAACTAACCTTAAACATCTGTGCGGAATCATAAACAAGTAAGTCTTAACAACATAATTAACTCAAGTCTTAAACATAAATACATCATCTAATTAAATAACAAGTCTTCATCACTTGCTAACTTTGCCCTTGCCCTTACTAGTGGAAGGTTCATCAGTTCTTTCGTTCTTAACTGCAATGTTATTATTAAGCAAGAGTGAGCACTATTGCCCACAAGTATAATAATGAAATAAAAATATAACAACATGCGAGAGAAATAAAAACTTCTGAAATAAAAGCTCAACTTTTGAATCAAGAATGAATAGCGAGAATCAAAAGATTTCTGAGGGTCATAAGACCTTGAACTAAGTCCTAGGTTATCAAGGGTTATACTTGACACCTTTAACAGTCATAAGACTATGGACCTTTCTACTCGTACTTAGGGGGATCAGCCCTTAATACCATACTGTGCACAATATCTTAACGCTAACGCATAAGTAAATCCCTTTGCAGGGTTGTTCATCTCAGTTTGATATTCGAGTCCGCACAGAAGGAAGTTTGGTTTGGATAATTCATCAAGGGTTCTGAAATTTAGAACGCTCATCAACTATGGACTAGTCGAATCAATAAGGGTTCGCTAGTCTAATAAGGTTCAATAATAATGATATTCAAATTGAATAATAATCTTAAGGAGTATACAATTGAACGATTATTGTATAACAAAATCATACTTTGAAAAGATAATCAATCTTTAATATAATAATTCGAAATTGAATAATAGTAATGATAATTACTCGAGGTAAATAATAAACTTGAACAATAATGACAAGTAGGGTTAGGAAACTTGCCTCGTGCGTAGATTACACTTTAACTAAGCACGTTCTTTGAATTTAATCCTACATACCATTCACATTCACAATACCAGTTAATTATAACTTAACTAATCATCAATGATCATTCTTTTGTCTAAACTTTGGTTATAACTATACTTAGTCAAATTATCACATTTATTATCATATAATATCACCTCATGAATAATAAATTAATTATGTATCTAATAATTCAACCCACATTCAATTATGTTATTTACATGATAAACATCTATTTTATCTTCACATTATACTTCTAACATGTTTACATGTTCATTAAATTAATTTACTAACACATTGTTAGACATAAACATTTTAAAAAAAAAAAAACTCATTCTGAATATTCTGGAGAGTGGCCATGCCATTTCTGTTACTATCGGTTCTCGACGTCATGCAAGGCGATGGCGATTTGTGGCGCCTGGTCTTCAATGACATGTTGTGAGTCACAAGGCACGAGTCACATTTATGGCACATGAGGCTCGATTTTGATTTTGCACCAGAAAATTGTAGAACATGGCCAAGAACTCCAATAAAATTATTACTACTCGAATTTAATCATACCCACATGATATAATTCATGTATAATCATAACCCAACATTTATATACTGACATTAACCAATTTAAACACTTAATAACAGATTTAAAGCATGTGAATTTCACTAATTTTGATGTTCTTTAAAACATGAAAATTGTCACTACGGATTCGTTATAACACCGAATCCGTTCATTTAAACTTTGGTCTCTTCGTATCAACATGCATAACAACATAAAAGTGTAAAATTTAGGGATAATATACGATCAATACATAAAATATCATGTATAAGGCCATAAGGCCAAAACCCAAACTCTATAATTTTGTAGAAATCATATACGACATGTTTTCATGAATTTGATGATATGGTTTACATAATATATATAATTAAACAGGATTTGATATATCATAACACACATACAACCCATAATCATTATTTCTAACCCAATTACAGAGGATAAACCAAAAACTTTAAAAGCCATTTTCATGAAAACTAAAATACGTAAAGTAGAAATTGGGAAGGAGGAGATTACCCTGAGTATAATTTAGAAGAGGTGATCAATGATGATCCTTTCACAACAACCTATTGATTACACACTTACAAATTTCTCTCAAGCTTCTCAATTTTCTCTCTATAAGTTTTCTATTCTCTCTGGCTTGTTTTCTAGACTTAGGCAATAATAAAGAATGAAAAGAAGAATACGTATTATAAGAATTCAACAGACGCGCATAATGGTCAGTTACTCCAGTAGTGGGTAAATGCATCCAACTCCCCATAGAGCCTTGTTTGGCTAGATTAATAGATTTCAAAAATTATTTAATTTAATAAAGCTTTATCATATAGTTTAATTCATGTCACACCCACTTGGACAATAATTCATATATCTTATTTAATATAAATAAAATATAATAACTTCTCGTAAATTCACATAGTCATATATTTAATTTTTCTCATTAATTAATAATGTCAAATTATTAACTCTCTAATTAATAATTAATTTAATTAAAATAACATCATGCTTAATTAAATATTTCATTTAATTCAATAAGCTCAATTAATTACATACTTGAATAATAATTATTATCCACATTAATTTAATAAATGTAACACATATAATTAAATTAATCTACCACAATTGCATCAAATAATTATTTAATCCAATAGTTAAATCATCAAAAAATATTTATTTAATTCAATAAATATTAAAATTAAATTACAAAAATCTCGTTCGTCACACCTTGTTTGGCAAAACCAATTAAAATAATGACTTAATCATTCTTAAGCTTTGTTTTGTAAAATAAGATTAAAACAAGAATTTCAAAAGCTCTAAGGCTTTGTTTGGTAAAACCAAATTTAAAACTCTTTTAATTTATGTTAATAACTCATTTATCATATAGTTTATTGTCACAATTTATTTAAACAAATTCTAATATTCAATTTAATTAAATCTAATAATAATTTATAAAATCAATTTACCACATAAACCAATACAACAAAATTATAATTTTCCTTATAATTATAATTTTATTTAATAAATTAATACATCACTTTAATTACAAAAATTAAATTAAAATAACATTATAATAATTCATTTAATCATTATAAACTCTCTAATTTAATTATTAATTTAAATTAGAATATTATCTCATAATAATTAATTCAAATCGAATCAAACAAATATTTATTCAACAATAAATACATCAATTAAAATATTTATTTTATCCAATAAATATTTTAAATTACAATTAAAATTCTGGATTGTTACATTTCCTCACCCTATTTCTTTTCAAATACTTTATCTTCACCTTCTTTATCATCTTTATTCACTGAATTTTCTGCATTTTGTCCCTCAAGGTGTTTTTCACTCCTCAAAGTGATTGCTAGACACTGTTCATGATTCACCTTTGGATTCTTTTCTCTGTCACTAGGTAGAGTCCCTTGAGACCTCTTATTAAGTGTTAAAGCAAGCTGTTCCATCTGATTTTCTAAGTTCTTGATGGCCACTGCTTGTGATTTCATTGCCGCCTCGTTACCAGATATGTACTTCAACAATAACTCCTCTAAATCTTTCTTTTTCTCTTGCTGCGGAGCTGCTTGTTGATGCTGATTTTGAAACCCCGACGGATAAGATGGCCGTGGAGCCTAGTGATTTTGATTATTAGCCCACGAAAAATTAGGATGATTTCTATTCCCCGAATTGTAGGCATTTTGATACATATTCTGCGGAATCTTGTTATAGCTGCCCACAAACTGCACTGCTGCTGGGTTAATGGCATATTGTTCTGTAGGATGTTCCCCCGCACACAATTTGCAAACGTAAGCAACCTGCTATGTTTGTGCACCTGTAAGAGCATCCATCTTCTTCGATAAAGCTAAAATTTGTGCCACTAATGTTGTTACCCCATCTACCTCTAACATCCCAGCTACCTTAGGATGTGTCATTCTCGTTGTGGGCCACTGGTAGTTGTTAGCCGCCATCGTTTCTATCAGATCATATACTTCCTCAGAACTCTTAGCCATGAATGCTCCACCCGAAGCTGCATCAATATTGGTCCTAAGATTACCATTCAACCCATTCTACAAACGTGTTCATCTGTAACCATTTAGGTAGTCCATGACGTGGGCATTTGTTGAGTAGTTCCTTGTACCTTTCCCATACCTCATATAATGATTCCCCATGAAGCTACTCAAACATTATCATCTCGTTTCTCATCTTCACAGATTTTGCTGGTGGGAAAAACTTGGCCACGAACTTCTGAGCAAGGTCGTCCCATGTAGTAATCGATCTTGGCGGTAGAGAGTGTAACCAACTTTTCACTTTGTCCCGCAGTGTGAACGAAAACAAGTGAAGTCTGACTGCATCATCCGACACCCCATTGTATCTAAAGGTGTCATAGATTTCCAGAAAACTGACTAAATGCTCATTTGGATCGTCGTTGGAAAATTCCCCAAAACTGCACCGAGTTCTGTATGGTCCCATGCTTGATCTCAAAATTATTTGCAGCTATTGCAGGCCTGGTAATACTCGACAATAGCTCAGTCACCCTGGGAGTAACATAATCCCTTAGCGCTTCCAGATCCTCTGTAGCCATTGTTTCTTCCTTATCAAAGTTCTCCCTGTTGTCCCTAATCCACTTATTGAGCCTTTGAAACCTTTTCTCGATATCGTCCTCGAAAGGAAGCAAGTCTGGCTTCTTAGACCAAGTTTGCATGTACTAAGTCAGAGAACCTGAAATAAGAAAGAATAAAAAAAAAAAGAAAAATTTGTTTAAGTAAAACTGAACTAATTAAACTGATATTGAAAAATACTAAAATCACAACTGATCCCCGACAACGGCGCAAAAAACTTGTTGGTCGAAATCTATATACGCTCTACACACAAGTGCACGTGGTCAAGAAGTAATATAATGATGAGAAAAGTATCATTCCCACAGAGAATAGTATGAAATTAAATCTAACAATGACTAGTTTTATATTAACCCAAATTTATTAAACTATTCAAATTAATGATTAAAATTTATAAAAACTAAGAAACTAAAAATCCAAATCAATCAACACACTAAGTAACCGTAAATTTCAAGCAAATAATGAAGAATTAGGCTTATAACTTCACTTTAACTCTCACTCCGATTATCGCACTCTATTCCAGTTCAATTCACTATCTCAATTTATTAATTAAGAACACTAAAGTAGAATTAGCCATCTCTCGATGCACTAACACCGTATTAACTTAAATCCACAAATTTGATAGAATTAAGCCAAACACCCTAATTAACTAATTCACTATATCTCTATGTGAATTAAAATCAAAAAAGGTTTAAATCTCAAGTTCTTTACACAATTACATGAGATGTTAGGTATATCTATATCCTAAACATTCATCAAGATTCCATTAAAATACATAATTCAAGAACACATGCTAAAGTGATTAAGTCTAGATTCATACATCATCTCTCGAATCCATATAAATCCACACAGAATTGGTGATCAAGCAATTTATAAATTAAAGTGCAAATCATAATAGATAAATTGAATTGATAGTTTATTAAACTGAAATCAACGCATAACAATCACCGTTCAACAATAAATATCCATTGCAAGCCTAATTAAGAATTTAGTTCATCCTCAACAAATTAAAAATCTGAAATAAGTAGAGAATTCATCATCCCAATTACAAAATTTGAATTAAAGCAATAGAATAGTTACAAAACCACCCTTGTTCGCCTTCAATTCTATAATCTTCGTGATCCCGACCTTCCTTGCTTTCCTCCAATGATCTCATCTGAAAATTAGGCCTCAAAGTTGAATTAATTGATTGCTATAATTAATCTCTGTTGTTATGTATTGTCCCAGCATAAATCATGTATAACACTGATAACATGATGCCCAACATAATCCCAGTCCATGCCAAATTGTTCCATTCACGCGGTTGCTGAAGTCTAATCGAAACAAACCACTCTATCTCTCCCGTACACCACCTCCCACGAGGATTTTATCTTGAGGCATCGCCCATGGGTGCTTCATTACGTGACCTTGTACCCACACCGGTGAGGGTAATTCCTTCAACTCGATTTTTGCTCATCTTGTGCCACTTTCTCCCCATAACGCCACCAGTATGCCACGAATGCTATGTAATGCAACCTAAACATAAAAAAGAAATTAAAACAAGTAAAATTGTACACAAATAGACAGGATTAGCACGATTTAAGTCCAAATCATAAGCTGATTCGTAGGTATAAAATCCACTCATCAATAAAAAATTTTGCTATTACAGCCAACCGTTTTAAGATCAAATCAGGCACGATTCATACGATCCAGAACTCGTTACAGTTTGGAGGAGCACCGAATGATGACCCTAACGATCACATTATCAGCTTGTTGGAAATTTGCGATACATTCTGATTTAATGGGGTGTCGAAAGATGAAGTAAGGCTAAGGCTATTTTCTTTCACATTGAAAGATAAAACTAAGAGTTGGTTGCATTCATTACCACCAGGGTCAATAAAACCATGGAATGATTTGGCGCAAAAGTTTCTCGCTAAGTTCTTCCCACTAGCAAAAATGGCAAGAATGCGAGACAAAATCTTATCATTCAGGCAATTTGATTCCGAATCTTTATATGAGGCTTGGGAGAGATACAAGTATCTACTATGAAAATGTCCATATCATGGATTACACTATGGCTCCAAGTGCAAACCTTCCACAACAGTCTTAACAGTCAAATAAGGACAAGTATCGATGCCGCTGCAGGTGGAGCTTTGAACTCAAAAAGTTATGAAGAGGGGTATGAATTATTGGAAAACATGGCGGCCAATAACTATTAGTGGCCCACCAGCAGATTAACTCAACCAAAAGTGGCAAGGGTATTTGAATTGGATGCCGCAACAGCTTTATCAGCTCAGGTATCAGCACATGTTTTAGCATTAACAAAGAAGATTGATGCTCTAAGGTGCAGAATGTTCCGAAAATAGAAGTGGTATACGAATTATGTGCAGGGGCTTATCCATCGAAATAATGTGCTATTAACACCGAATCAGTGTAGTTTATCGAGAATTAAAGTAGGCAACTGTATGGGGTGAATTCGAATAGCTACAATCCAGGGTGGAAAAATCACCTAAATTTCTCGTGGAATAATAATCAGAATCAGCACCAAGCTCAACCACAAGTTCCACGACAAACAGCACCACCGGGATTCCAACCAAAGCAACAACAACAACTTCCACAACAAGAAAAGAAACCAGAACTTGAGGAGTTATTGTTAAAGTTCATCAAAGATAATGAGGCATGGAAGAACACACATGATGTGACATTGCGAAATATAGAGAATCAGATCAGGTAGTTAGCTACAGCTATGAACACTCGTCCTCAAGGATCATTGCCAAGCGACACAGAAACGAACCCAAGAGATGGAAAAGAACATTGTAAGGCGATTACTTTGAGAAGTGGGAAATATTTAGAGGATTCATCTAAAAAAAGTTCAACTAAGCATCTACTTAACGACGAGAGTATTGGTGAGCAGTCAAAACACGACAAGGTGGATACGGGTAAAGAGTAGAGAAGAAAAAATAGGATGAAAAAGCAAAAATAAAAAAAAACCCGACTCATATGTGCCACCGGTTCCATACCCAAGTAGACTCCACAAGGCTAAGGAGACCAAAAAGTTTTCAAAATTTCTGGAGGTATTCAAGAAATTGCACATTCATATTCCCTTTGCCGAAGCTATAGAACAAATGCCACGTTATGCAAATTTCATGAAGGAGATATTATCGAGGAAAAGAAGGTTGGAAGATTTTGAGACAATTGCCTTTATTGAGGAGTGTAGTGCGATTCTGCAAAAAAGGTTACCACCAAAACTCAAGGACCTAGGCAGCTTTACCATACCTTGTACAATTGGGACTAATTTTTTTAGAAAAGCACTGTGCGACTTAGGGGATAATATTAATTTAATGCCATTATCCATCTACTGTCATTTGGGTCTACCGAAAGTAAAGCCTACCAATGTAACTCTCCAGCTAGCAGATCAGTCTCTAATACACCCACGCGGGATAGTGGAGGACATATTGGTTAAAGTTGACATATTCATCTTTCCTGCCAACTTTATAGTACTTGACTTTGAGGAGGACAAATAAATCCCATTTATACTTGGGTGTCCATTTTTAGCTACAGGAAGAACATTGATTGATGTGTAAAAGGGGGAACTCACGATGAGGGTACAAGATCAAGAGGTCACCTTTAATGCATTCAAGGTAATGTAGTTTCCAAAAGAGGCCGAAGAGTGTTTTAGAGTTGATTGGGTTGAATCCGCGTTAAAGGAATTTTCTAAGATTGATTTACATGGTGATCCACTTGAGACAGCTTTAGTCAGTTCACAAGTAGCAGATTTCCCATCTTCGCTAAAATATTTGAACATATTGAATGCATAGCCTTCCTTTATGCCATATATAAAATGATTCAAGGAATTGGATAGATCTGAGAAATTAAATTCACGGCTAAAGACATCCATTGAAGAACCTCCAGTATTAGAGTTGAAATAATTACCGCGTCACCTCAATTATGCCTATTTAGGAGAATCTTCTACTCTGCCAGTTATCATCTCAGCATTACTCATAAAAGCCCAAGAGGAGAAGTTATTGAGAGTGCTTCGAGAGTTTAAAACTGTGATTGGGTGGACGATAGTCGACATTAAGGGAATCAGTCCCTCATTTTGTAAACAAATTTTTGTTGGAAGAAGAAGCTAGACCAATCGTGGAACAGCAGTGCAGATTAAATCAAATTATGAAAATCATTAAATGGTTAGACGCTGGACTCATCTATCCAATATCGGACAGTTTGTGGGTTAGCCCAGTGCAGTGCGTTCCAAAGAAAGGAGGGATGACAGTCGTGGCAAATGAGAATAACGAGCTAATTCCAATAAGGACAGTGACCGGATGGCAGGTGTGCATAGATTTCAGAAAATTAAATAAAGCAACTCGTAAATACCACTTCGCTTTGCCATTTATCGATCAAATGCTTAATAGATTAGCCGAACATCAATTCTACTGCTTGTTGGATGGGTATTCTGGCTATAAACAAATTGTCATAGCACCTGAAGATCATGAAATGAGTTCTTTTACGTGCCCTTACAGAACATTTTCATTTCAAAGGATGTCATTTGGGTTATGCAATGCACCAGCTATGTTCCAACACTACATGATGGCTATATTTTCAAATATGATGGAGAAAAATGTAGAGGTATTTATGGACAATTTATTGGTATTTGGGGACACCTTTGATCTTTGCTTGGCCAGTCTAACGTTAGTACTTCAGAGGTGTATGGACACTAATTTAATCCTTAATTGGGAAAAATGTCACTTCATGGTATGAGAAGGGATCATATTAGGCCACTGGGTTTCAACAGAGGGCTTAGAGGTTGATCGAGCGAAAATTGAGACAATTGAGCATTTACCTCCTCCAACTTCTGTAAAAGGGATTCGCAGTTTCTTAGGCCATGTAGGGTTCTACCGATGTTTTATCAAGGACTTCTCCAAGATCACTATACTGTGGTGTGCTTTACTTGAGAAAGATGTTCCGTACAAATTTGATTCTGAGTGTCTCAAGGCGTTTGAGTTGTTGAAAAAGAAGCTGGTCACCGCACCAGTCATTGTTACACCAGATTGGATTCTTCCCTTTAAACTAATGTGCGTCGCTAGCGACTACACAGTGGGAGCAGTGTTGGGTCAAAGAAAGGACAAAGTATTCCATGCAATTTATTATGCAAGCAAAATGTTAAAAGATGCGCAAGTAAATTACACAACAACAGAGAAAGGGCTTCTTACTGTAGTGTTTTCATTCGAAAAGTTCCAAACTTATTTGATAGGTACAAAAGTAATCATATTCACGGATCACTCGGCCACTAAATATCTCATATCTAAAGAGGACGCCAAACCGTGGCTCATTCGTTGGGCCCCTCTACTATAAAAATTTGATATAGAGATTCGAGGTAGATAAGGGACTGAAAACCAAGTTGTCGATCACCTGTCACGATTGGAGAATGAACAACAATTGGGAATAGATAAGACCATGATCAACAAATCTTTTCTGGATGAGCAGTTATTTTTGGTGGCAACAGAAATCCCTAGGTACACGGATTATGTGAATTACATCGTAAGCGGGATTTTGCCCTATGGTCTTAGTTTTCAGCAGAAGAAGAGTTTCTTGTCCGAGGTTAAGCACTACATGTGGGATAAACCTTTCCTATTCAAACAATGTTCTGATCAAATGATATAGAGATGTGTGACTGAAACAGAAATATAAAGAATTCTACAACATTGTCATTCTTCCTTGTATGGTGGACACTTTGGAGGAGATAGAAAAGTCGCAAAGGTACTCTAATCAGGCTTCTTTTGGTCAACACTGTTCAAAGATTCTCACGCATTCATCAAAAGATGCGACAGGTGCCAACGAGTGGGGAATATAACGAGTCGCCATGAGATTCCACTAAATATAATGTTGGAAGTAGAATTATTTGATGTATGGGGCATCGACTTCATGGGGCCGTTTATATCGTCTTTTAATAACAAATATATCTTAGTGGCGGTGGATTACGTTTCCAAGTGGGTTGAGGCAGTGGCTTTACCTACTAATGAAGCTAATATGGTTTTGAACTTCCTTCGGAAAAATATTTTTACAAGATTTGGGACTCCAAGAGCTATCATCAGTGAAGAAGGTACACATTTTTGTAATAAATTTTTTCGGTTCTATTGGATAAATATGGAGTTAGACATAAGGTTGCCACGACCTACCACCATCAAACGAATGGGCAAGTGAAAGTATCCAATCGAAAAGTGAAAAAGATTTTGGAAAAGATTGTTAATCCAACACGAAAAGATTGGGCGAGCAAGCTCGATGAAGCATTGTGGACGTATCTCATAGCTTACAAAACCCCAACCAACATGCCTCCCTATCGGCTGGTGTTCGGTAAATCTTGTCACTTACCTGTCAAATTGGAACACAAGGCTTATTGGGTGATAAAGAAGCTAAATCTGGATCTTGAAACCGCTGGTGAAAAGAGACTCCTACAATTGAATGAACTGGATGAATTTCGAGTGCAAGCATATGAGAACGCCAAGCTCTACAATGAAAAGACCAAAAGATGGCACGATAAACAAATTGTCCAACAATCCTTTGAGTCGGGTCAAACAATTTTACTTTTTAACTTAAGGCTTAAACTATTTTTGGGCAAGCTAAAGTCAAGGTGGTCTGGTCCATTCACAATCACTAAGGTTTTCCAATATGGAGCAATTGAAGTTTAGGATCCCGATAGCCAACAAACATTCAAGGTTAATGGACAGAGACTAAAGCACTATTTGCATAGAGGAATATACCGACAAAATATCTCGATCACCCTTAAGGAGCAAGACTGATGAGCCAAGCAACAAAGTCGGGATGACAACGTTAAACCAAGTGCTTCTTAGGAGGCAACCCAATTTCTAACATCTTATCTCTTTCCCTTTTTCATTAAATTTTATTCAATACTAGAGCCTAGGAAGTCATTTTTCTATATGATTTATATGTTAATGAGTTAGTTGTCATTATAATGTAGGTATCAAGGAAAGAACATGGAAGCAACAAGTAAATCATCAGAATGGCGCGGACCGCATTATTAATATAGTCATTCCGCCGCAGAACGTGCTACCATTCCTTAGTCACTGCCTACATAGCGCGGGGCGCGCCAGGAATAAAGGAACATGGGTGCGCTACTATTCATCAGTCACTGCTTACACAGCGTGGGGCGCACCAAAAACAAAGGACCAGGGGCGCGAACCGCGCTGATTGGCTTTCTTAGTTTTTAAAATAAAGGCTTCGCGACTTTTAACTTTCCATCAAACCCAACTTCTCAATCTCTTATCCGAATCCAACTCCAAATCCATTTCATCCTTTCTCCCACCCAATATAAATCAAATTCCTAAGCACCACTCCCAATCCATTCCAAACTCTATTTCCCACATCCACCCCAAACTCTTACTGCCAATATCTATCCACTCCATTTAAATTCTACCAAATTCAACCCACATTTGAACAAATTTGTTAGCAAAGATCAGGATTCCAAGCGACAAGCACCAAAAACATACTAATTGAAATTCAAATAGAGCACATGAGGTAACTCAACTGAACTACTATGCATTCAAGCCCTATATTTTATTTAATTCATAGAATACTTTGTTTTATTGGGATACCTCGGGTTACTAGTGACCCAAGGACTGCATTGAAGTGTTATACTATTGGGGATATTTACTTGTTCATATGGAGTAAGTTTGGGGGCAAAATAGAGTCGCCCACCAATTGTTTGATATATTTCCTTAACCAAGTTAGGCTTTCTATTCCCCAATACACACCGTGTCTTCTAACAAACAACAACGAGCTTCAACCTCTAGTGCTCGGTCACAATTCGATGGATCCAAATTTGTGAGTGAGGCTGTGGAGACACGATTCAGAACAATAATCGACAAAAAGACTCTTGTATTAGAAAGGGGTCTGAAACTAGATGCCAACCTGGATGGAGATATGGCACTCATGATTATTGAGTAAAGCTGGTTCTAACTAGTTGAGCAGCCCGAGTCTGCAGTGATCAACATCGTTAAGGAATTTTACGCCAACGCCATTGAGCACGTTGGTCATGTGGTAATGGTGAGGCACATGTCTGTCTCATTTCATGCATCTGCAATCAATGACCATTTTGGGTTGGAGACACCTTCTGATGCAAGATACAAGGATCGCTTACCGGACTTAGATGAGCTAATTGTACGGTTGTGCAAGCCAGGAATGTAATGGGTAACTAGAGCAGGCACTGATGAGAAGATCAGCTTCCCACACTCTTCTTTAAGTAGTTATGGCAAGGTCTTCTACTCATTTATATGTGATAGGTTGATGCTCACATGCCATCAGAATGATGTGACTAAGAAGAAGGCTAAATTATTATACGTCATTTTACACCACCACTTCCGGGCGAGCAACGAGATTGTTTTCTATAAAGTAGATGTGGGTATGTGCATTCAGAAGTCTATTGAAAGGTTGCTAAGGGGTGGTAACATGGGTGGCCTTCTATATGTATTTCTTATCACCTATTTATGACGTAAAGCCAGGGTGCAATGGCATTCATTCGAACAAATTTAGCACCCAATGGCAAACATTGACCATGCAATAATTAAAAAATATAGAGCATAGGATGGGGCACAATCACATTTGAGAGGAGAATGGTACATCATGATACGACCCCCATCCCCGCCAGTCGCTGATGAACCAATGGGCGAAAGGACTGCGTGATGAGTGGGTTTTATACCTACGAATCAGATATATATTTAGACTTAAATAGTGCTTAATCTGTCTACTTTAGTATCGTTTTATGTGTTTGTGCTTATTTTGTTTGCAGGTTTCATTATATGTTAGCTAAGGTTTGATGGTGGGAATATGGCGGGAATCAACATGGAAAAGAAAGGAAAAGCGTAGAGATCTATGACATAGTACCCGTGGTAAGTGGCTTTACAAAAAAGGAAACACCCGTCGGGGTGGGGGTTCGCGGATAGAAAGGAAGAGTTTTATTGTAATTCTACTGCTGTTGTGGCGTGGACTTAATGACTTTGTCTTCGATTGGGATTTAACAAAGGATGTTTTTAGCTGCGATTTTAGATTCAAAAGCTATTCTATTCTGACAATTAATCATACAATCATCAATTTTAATTTTGAAACCCTAATTTATGAAGATTCTTGGAGGAGCAGAGAAAAGGAGCAAGGATCACAAAGTTTGCAGAATTGAGTGAGGAGAAATGTGGTTCTATAGTATTCGTGTTCTTTTAATTCAGTTTCTGTAATTGGGATGATGTTTTCTTTAATCTATTCAGTGTTTAATTCATTAATTATGAACTAATTAACTTGTTAAGCTTACAATGGATCTTTAAGTGAAACGATGATTATCATTCTTTAATATCGATTCAATGAAGTTATTTTCAGTTCATCTATTATGATTTGTGCATAACTTCTTAATTGTTTGGTCACCAATTCTTTGTGGACTTGTATGGATTCGAGAGATGAGATATGAGTTTAGACTTAGTCATAATAACATGTGTTTATGATTTCTACGTTATGATGGAATTCATGTTGTATGTTTAAGATAGAGATATACCTAGCATCACACGTAATTGTGTAAGAACTTAGGATTTCAACCTTCTTTAATTGTAATTCACATAGAGATATAGTGAATTAGTTAATTAGGGTGTTTGGCTTAATTCTATCAATTATGGATTTAAGTTGATATGGTGTTAGTGCATTGAGAGATGACTAATTCTACTTTAGTGTTCTTGATTAATGAATAGGAATAGTTAATTGGATTGAAAAGAAGCGTGATAATCTGAGTGAAGCATAAAGTGAAGTTGTAGGCTTAATTCTCCAATATCTAATTAAAATTTGCGGTAATTAGTTACGTTGATTTGTTTTGATTTTTGTTTTTTAGTTTTTCATTATTTTAAATCATTAATTCGGTTAGTTTAATAAAATTGAGATAATAAAAAGCTGGCAATTGTTAGATTAAAATTAATTCTTATCTATGTGGGAACGATACTCAACTCATCACTGTATTACTTGTTGATCATATATACTTGCGTGTCGTGCTTAATTAGATTACACCCAACAAGTTTTTGGCGCCGTTGTCGAGGACTAGTTATTGATTTTATTACTTTCAATATCAGTTTGATTAGATCAATTTTAGTTAAACATTTTTTCTTTTTTCTTTTTGTTATTTCTTGTTTCAGGTTCTCTTACTTAGTGCATGCAAACTCGGTCAAAAAAACCAGATTTGCTTCCTTACGAGGACGACATCGAAAGAAGGTTTCAAAGGCTTAGTAAGTGGATTAAGGAAACTAGAGAGAATTTTGATAAACAAGAAAGTGTGGCTGTAGAGGATCAAAAAACACTTAGGGATTATGCTACTCCCAGGGTTATTGAAATTCAGTCAAGCATTACCAGGCCTGCGATAGCTACAAACCATTTTGAGATCAAGCCTTGGCTAATGATGACCCAAATTAGAACCTTGTGAGTTTTTTTGAGATTTACGATACCTTCAAGTATAATGGGGTATCTGATGATGCAGTTAGACTACATTTGTTTCTGTTCACACTACGGAACAAGGTGAAGAGTTGGTTACATTCACTACTGCCAGGGTCAATCACTACTTGGGATGACATAGCTCAGAAGTTTTTAGCTAAATTTTTCCCACCAGTGATAACTGCTAAGATGAGGAATGAGATTACAACTTTCGAACAGCTGCATGGGGAGTCTCTGTATGAAGCTTGGGAAAGGTATAAGGAATTGATAAGTTAGTATCCACATCATAGATTACTCAAGTGGTTGCAGATGAACACCTTCTACAATGGGCTGAATGGAAATCTTCGTACTAGTATTGATGCAACGTCTGGGGGACCTTTTATGACTAAAAGGTTCGAGGAAGCGTATGACTTAATTGAGATAATGGTGGCTAACAACTATCAGTGGCCCACAATAAGAATGACATAGCCTAAGGCAACTGGGGTGTTAGAGGTAGATGGAGTAACAACTTTAGCGGCTCAAATTTCTGCGTTATCAAAGAAGATGAATTCCCTCACGGGTGCACAGGTTCAGCAGGTGGCGTATGTTTGTGAATTATGTGTGGGAGAACATTAGACAGAGCAATGTGTCATCAATCTAGCCGCAGTTCAGTGTGTAGGTAGCTATAACACAATACCTCTGAATCCATACCAAAATACCTACAACCCGTGGGCAAGGAACCATCCAAACATTTCGTGGAGTAACAACCAAAATTAGAAAGCTCAACGACAATCCTATCCCCCTGGTTTCCAAAATCAGCATCAACAGTCAGCTCCGCAACATGAGAAAAAGTCAGATTTGGAAGAGTTGTTGAAATACATATCCGGTAATGAGGCAGCTTTGAAAACACAAGCGGCGGCGATTAAGAACTTGGAAAATCATATGGAACAGCTTGCGTTGGCATTGAATAATAGGCCTCAAGAGACTTTACCAAGTGACATAGAGAATAATCTAAGGGGAAATCATGAACAATGTTAAGCAATCACGTTACGAAGTGGAAAACATCTTGAGGGGTAAAGTGCAGAAAATTTGCCAAAGAAAGATGTGAAAGAAAGTGAAGCAAAGTTGGTTAAAGAAAAAAAGGGTGAAGACATGTAAGTGGACAAAAATCAGGCAGATTTTGAGCCAGTTGTCTATCCTCCACCACCGTTTCAGTAGAGAGTTCAAAAATAGAAATTGGATAAACAGTTCTCAAAGTTTTTGGAAATCTTCAAGAAGTTATAGATTAATATTCCATTCGCGGAAGCCCTATAACAGATGCCGAGCTATGCAAAGTTTATGAGGGGTATTTTATCGAGGAAGAAGAAGTTAGAAGATTATGAGACTGTTGCATTAATGGAGGAATGTAGTGTGGTATTACAGAGGAAGTTTCCTCCAAAGTTGAAGGATCCGGGGAGTTTCAACATTCCTTGAACAATTGGGAACATGGCCTTCAACAAATGTTTGTGTGATTTGGGTGCAAGTATGAATCTCATGCCATTATCTGTGTATACTCAGTTGAGTTTGCCGACACTGAACCTACAAACATCTCACTACAGTTGGCGGATAGATCAGTTACTTATCCGAGAGGGATTGTTAAGATATTCTAGTAAAGGTGGATAAGTTTATCTTCCCAGTGGATTTCATAATCTTGGATTATAAAGAAGATAAAAACATCTCAATTATCTTAGGGAGGTTATTCTTGGCTATTGGAAGGGCTGATGTTCAGAAAGGGGAATTAATGATGAGAGAACAAGACCAAGAGGTGAAGTTTAATGTGTTCAAAGCCATGAGATTCCCTACAGATGAGGAAGAGTGTTTCAGAATGGATATGATTGAAAAGATGGTTAATGAAGATTTGAATAG
The DNA here is from genome assembly GCA_020205615.1 of Panax quinquefolius. Taxonomy (NCBI): domain Eukaryota; kingdom Viridiplantae; phylum Streptophyta; class Magnoliopsida; order Apiales; family Araliaceae; genus Panax; species Panax quinquefolius. Next base: position 103,710,454 of record CM035169.1, read on the forward strand.
AGGTTTGAACATGGATCCGTTGGAAAACATTTTGATGGGGGATGTCGACTTGGATGATCCAGAATTTATGGACTATTTGCATATGTTGGATGCATTGCCTAGAGTGAGTTGATTCAAGGTGCCATTCGAGCCGGTACATATGGAAGAGAAAGCATAAGCACAAATGAAACCCTCACTTGAAGAGCGACCCACTCTTGAGCTAAAACCTCTTCCTAAACACCTCAGGTATGCATTTTTTGGTAATTCTAATACTTTACATGTTATTATTGCATCTGCGCTTAACGAATTGAAGGAAAGTAAGTTGTTGAGGGTTCTTCGAGAGTACAAGTTTGCAATAGGATGGAAAATTGTTGACATCAAGGGAATAAGCCCTTCATTCTGTATGCACAAGATACTTGTAAGACCCCAACTTTTATGAATAAAGATTATTTTTTCTCAAAATATTTTTTTTAATATTATGGTGTGGATTTGATATAATGTTATAGTTGCGGCTAATATTTATTAATTTTGCAAAGTAAGCAAGTTGTCATAAAATATTCGATTGGTCGGGAAATATTCGTTTTAACAAGGAATATTCGTACGACGACACAATCATTGGTGGACCCCACAATGAAATTATTGTCATAGTTAGAAAACGACAGAAATATCTTTTTATAAAAATAACGACGAAAGTTTTACCGTTAACTCGTTGAAATACCCGGTTGTAAAAGTACGATGTCTGGCGTGGTTTGCATAGTAGCACACAATATTTGATGCTTACGTGAGAAGTCAAATCCAAAATAGAACTTCTTTATCGCAATATACATCACCCATTTCTGAGTTAGTCGATCACCCATTTGAGTTGTCGAATACAAAACAACTTTATTATTATTACAACATAAAATTATGAGTTTGAATACAAATATTATCTTACAGACAATATCTATACTCAAATAAATCCTCATCACATTTATTGATACATTATTTTACAAAATGGTGAGGACTACTAAACAACTCTCTCTAGAACCTTCATTCCATACCCAGGCTAAGTACTCATTATATTCTCGCCTCACGAGAAGAAAAATGGAACAAAAAGGAAAAGGGTGAGCTCAACTAGCCCGATAAAGAATATTATGACTAAGATAATATACAACAAATTATCATTAGTCTTCAACGAGGAAAAAAAATCTAATAGAATACAATAGATAACAAGTTTTAAATCAATATTACGTGAAAATAATAATTCATTAGAAGAGTTAAGTAGAGAATGCAAACTATTATCTTCATGTATGAATTTAAAAGTTCATCGTCTATCTTTTATCCTGTAACATCAATCGATATATATATCTGAATCAAATATTCATCTTTGCACTCTGAGCGAAAGATATTCATCGATTAATCATGTTCATCTAAACACACTGTTCATTCATCTTTGCACTCTGGGCCAAAGATATTCATCGAAATCATTCATCTTTTGCACTCTGAGCCAAAGATATTCAATAATATCATCATTTAAAACTAGGATGATGAAAAATATTTTTAAAGAAAGCGAATCCGATGAAACAAAATGACAAGGATTAAGGATTAAGGATTAGTACTTTGTTTTATCCATGTCCAAAAATACCTCAAAAATAATCATAGTGGTGTAAAATTCAAGAATGATCAAAACATGGATACAATCAAAGCTAGTATCCACAATAGATATTTTAGGCGAAAAAGGAAAATTTTCATTTTTGATGAATAGTCTTGCCGTATTAATGAATAATGTAAGTATCGTGAATAGTCTTAGTATCGTGAATAGTAACTCAGACACCAAAAGTTCTAAATTTGATAAAAACTTGAGATCGATATTTGACATAATGATATTGAAGAAATAATATCATTCTGAAAAAAAATAATATCCACTTACCTCGTAAAGAGCAGTACTTCTATTTGAAACAGGATATAGGCTATGACTTGAACTTGCACCGTATAGCAATACTCAAAATATACTCAAAATACTCACAAGAATAAACTCGATAATATAGAGAGAAAAACTTGATTTACGGTGTGATTTTCAATTCTAACCTAAGCACCTATTTATAGAAAAATGCTTAGAACACCAAAAGTAGAAAATTTATTAAAATATTAATATATATATATATATATATATATATATATATATATATCTATAATCTTCACACACACCTTTGAATCTGAAATTGACAATTGAACACATGCCTCACACATGCAAAAAATGTTTTTTGTAAAAAAATATTTAAAACTTCAAAAATTAATTATTTTGGAGCTTGAACTTGATAATTCATAATAAATAGCCCTTTTATCGAAAATTCGAATCTAGCGCCCTTTTTATAGGAAATTCAATTCTCTACAACTTTTCTGAGAAAAAAAGTTTTTCCAAATTCCAAATAGAAATTGGCCAAAAATCCACAAGCGCAATCGATTTTACAAGTATAATCAAATTTCGATCGAGAAATGGGGTCACCAACACATAAAACATGCTTTAAATATTTTTGGTAACAAAAATACTCCTCCTCCACATATACTCATATATCCCACATTCATCGTAAAAATATCATCATTATTATATTATTAAAATATAATAATATATTTAAATAATTATTTTATCGAAAAAAGATAAAATTTCAATTTTCAACAATTGTCACATTAAAATTTTCTCCATCTATATCCACATAAAATCAATATTTTCCTCATCATATGAATCAATAATTAATTATTCACAAATAATATTACGAATCACAATATTGACAACCGAGGCGGTTCCGAGAAAGAGGGGGCTTTCGATAAAATTTCTCCTTCTTGGCGGCGCATTAGGTGACCAAACCTCTCCTTAGAACGAACTTTCTAGACATTGCCAATAATGTTATCTAATAATATTATTCGGATAATATGAATTATTGCTTTGATAATGGAAAATCTTGTGTAGTGACAATTATTGAAACAACGATAATATAAAATATCAACGCAACAATTATTGAATCGATAAAATAAAATCTTTGAGCGATAACTCTCGTAACAATTATTGAGTAGTGCCTTCTTACGTAAGAATCAATAATTGGTGCAATCTGGTGTAATCTTCTTGTGTTTTAACCACCGAGTATTTTAACGATATTACTTGATAACAACTACATGTAGTTATTTTTAAACAACTTATATTTGTCGTTTTCTTCATCCAATCGCTTTTTAGTTATGGGGCCCACAAAAAGGCTACAAATAAATCACGAATATTCCCCACAACAAGAATATTCCACGACCAACGAATATTCCCAAACAACAATGAATATTTTATAACCACTTGCTTATTTTTTGAAATATTTGCGTATTTTACCCATAACTATCCACATTAATCAAATCAACCCTTACTATTTCAAAATAGAAAAATTAAATTTCATTAATAATAAGTTGGGGTCTTCTGACCTCCCTCTTTATGAAATTTAAGTCCTCGAAATTGGCGTCACGTACACAGTGTTTTGAAAAGGTGAGGATACCTCGCTTTCATTTCCGTTTCTAACTCCCGGTCATTTCCTCTATAGCATGGTTCCTCCACAAAACTTTAACTTGTGGTATGACCTTCGTCGTAGGACATGCTCCTTCCTATCCAAGATCTTAACAGTACCTCCTCATCGTTAAGTCTTGGCTATCTCATCCGGTTCTAACTTCGATAACGTGGTTGGGTCTTTCACATATTTCTGAAATGCGGATATGTGAAACACATTATGAACACGAGACATACTTTCGGAGGTAACTTGCAAGTCTATAGGCTACATTTCCTACTCGGTCAAGAATTTGAAATGGACCAATAAATGGTGGATTGAGCTTTCCTCTCTTCCCAAATCTTGTAACTCCCTTCCATGGAGCAACTTCATGACAATACATGATCCCATATACTAAATTCCACGTCCTTTCGATGAAGATCCGCATAACTCTTTTGTCGATCTTGTGCCATTTGTATCGTTGTCGAATCATTTGGATCTTTTCGGTGATCATACGTCTTAACTTTCGGGTCCCAACAATGTTGCTTCACCCTCCTCATCCCAACATATTGGAGGCGACACTTTCGTCCATATAATGCTTTAAATGGAGCCACACTATACTTGCACGATAAGCTGTTGTTGTAGGAGAATTCCACCAATGGTAAATACTTATCCCAAGCGCCCTTGAAGTCTAGGACCACGAGTCTTAATAAATCTTCAAGAGTTTGAATAGTCCTCTTTGATTGTCCGTCCAGTTTGAGGATGGTATCTTGAAACTGAATAAATAAATCCGTGCCCATAGCTTTTTGCAAGCTAACCCAAAATCTTGAAGTGAATCTTGGGTCACGATCCGAAACTATGGATCTTGGCATGCCATGCAACCTCACAATCTCATTTACATATATACTAGCAAGGCGTTCAAGGAATAAGTCTCCGTGTCGGCAAGAAATGAAGACTTGGTTAATCTATCAACAATAACCCAAATAGCATTGATGCCTTGAGAAACCGTAGGAAGACCCATATAACGAAATCCATGGTAATGTGTTCCCACTTCCATTTGGAATCTCAAGTGGTTGCAGCGGACCCTTAGGTACTAGATGCTCGCCTTTACCGTTGGCAAGTTAAACACATCGAGATAAACTTTGCAATCTCTCTCTTCATATTGTTCCACCAAAATGTATGTGAAGATCACGATACATTTAGTACTTCGAGATGGATTGCAAATGGTGTATTGTGTGCCTCCATCATAATCTTGTACTTCAAATCGAGTCGTTAGGAACACAAAGTCTAGAGTGGACTCAAAGTATTCCTTCTTCATCAATTCTAAACTTAGGAATAGCTCCTTCTTGTACTTTCTTCTTCATACGCATCGGCTCAAGGGTCGGTGGCTTGAAAACCTTAACTTTTTCTATTAAAGTTGGCTCTGTCGTATACTTGACATCATCGCACTCATTCACGCATATGATCTTCTACTTTCAACGCGTCGGCTACCACGTTAAACTTTTCGGGGATGGTATTGAATAGTGTGGTCGTTAGTCTTTCAATAGCTCGAGCCAGCGTCGTTCTTGCGTGTTGAGTTCTTTTTGAGTGAAGAAATATTTAAGGCTTTTATGGTGCGAATATATCTCCACTTTCTCCCCATATAGATAGTGCCTCCATATCTTTAAGCGCGAAAAGCATTGCTGCTTGCTGACTCTAGATCATGAGTAGGATAATTCCTCTCATATTCTTTAAGTTATCATGAGGCATAGGCTATGACTTTCCCACGTTGCATGAGAACACATCCTAACCCTTTTGCACGAAGCATCATTTGTAGATAACAAATCCATCCGAACGGATGGTATTGTTAGAGCAGTCTTAGAAATAAGTCTCCTCTTAAGCTCTTGGAAACTCTTCTCGCATTCTTCGCTCCAAAGCGAATTTTGTATCCTTAGAGTTAGCTGAGTTAATGGAGTAGCGATTAGAAAAAACCTTCCACGAATCTCCAGATAATAACCATTAGACCCGAAAGCTACGTGCTTGATCATGACTTGATTGCTCCCAACTTTGTATTGCTTCAATCTTGGCGGGTCCACGGATACTCCATGTTTTGACACCACGTGCCCAAAAATGCTACTTCCTCAAGCGAACTTCGCATTTCTTCAATTTGGCATATAGTTTGTTTTCACGAAGCCTTTGGAGTACCGACTTCAAATGGTGCTCATGATCTTCACGACTTTTGGAATATATGAGGATGTCATCAATAAAGACAACAACAAAGCGATCCAAATATTCCTTGAATACTCGGTTCATCATATCCATGAAAGCCGCAGGGAGCATTAGTCGATCAAAAGACATGACTAAGAATTCATAATGCCCATCTGAGTTCTAAAAGGCGGTCTTTGGAATATCCTCGATTCTAATCTTGGTGATGATATCGAGCGAAGCGAATCGATTTTTGAAAAGAATTGTGCCTTACAAGTTGGTCGAACAAGTCATCAATACTAGGTAGAGGATACCTATTCTTGATGGTGACATGGTTCAATTCCGAGATAGTCGATACAAAAATCGCATACTCCGTCTTTCTTCTTTCTGAATAAAGCAGGAGCACCCGAGGAGATGTCTTAGGATGAGATGAAACCGATGTCCAACAATTCACGTAGTTGGACCTTTAACTCTGAAGTTCAATAGGAGCCATTCGATATGGGGTTTTAGAAATGGGCTTTGTACGGGTTCAAGATCAATAAAGAATTCAACTTCACGTTACGGGGTAGGCCAGGAAGTTCTTGAAAAATCGTCGGGAAAAGTCGATAACAATAGGAATATTATTCAAATTTGGCGTGTCTTTATTCAAATCCATAACATGGGCTAAGAAAGCTTGACATCCGTTTTTTAATAAGCGAATAGCTTTATGATTAGATATGATGATGATTGATTTTAATGGTTTAGTTGCTTGAATTAAATACAACGGGTTGGTTAGGAATATGAAAACTAACAACCTTACGAAAATAATCAATTTTGGCATGATGAGTAGTTAACCAATCAATCCCTAAAATCACATCAAAAGCAAGTATCTTTAAAGAGATAAGGTCAGCGGGTAAGGTGATGGTGCCAACTTGAATCAAACAAGATTTATAAGCGATGGATGTGATGAAAGTTTCTCTAACGGAGTTTCCACGAGATAGGTCAAAGTCTAATTTCTCGAGTCAAGTTTAAGCGTTGAGCACAAAGCGGGAGAGATAAATGAATGGGTATACCGGTTATCAAGTAAGGTATAAACTTTGCAAGAATTTATAAATAGCTTACGTGATCACCTCGTTTGGGTTCCTCGCATTTTGACCCGATCACAACAAAGCGCTCTTCCGGAACCGTTGACTTTGACTTTTTGGGACGATCTTTTGAGTCACCGTCCCCATTGAACTAGGTTTATTCTCTGCCGTCTGATCTCGGCGATATGTCCTTCCTTTCCACAATTATAGCATACCTTGAGCTTGTGTGGGCGGTTTGGTGATATGTCCCTCTTTCCGCATTTATAGCATATGGCCGGTGGTGGTCGTCTCCTCCCTTAGAACCGATTCTTTGCTTGCGTGCCTTTGTCGTCTTCACATAGTCGTTGTTAAATCTCCTCTTTTAAAATCTCCTCATTTCGCTTCTTCTATTTTCATGGCCATGATTACCACGGAGTGGTTACCATTTTGTCCGTCTGTTTCTTTCTCCGCTTTGGTTATCGTTATTACATTGACTACTATCTCTACGGTATGATCCACGGTTATGGTCCCTCGGTTGAACATACTAGTTTATCTCGCTCTAACAATTGAGCCACATTAACAACATATGAATAGAGAAAAAATTATGAGAAATGAGATATTGTGCGTATCTTGGGTTTCAAACCTCTCGAAACATCCGCGTCATCGTTCCTCATTCTCCACCAAATGAGGTGCAAACACGGATAACTTTGCAAACTTTGCCTCGTCTTTGAGACAAATCGTGTTGTTTTGTTCTAATCGATGAACTCCACTTCCTTCCATATAGCGAACACTTTCGGAAAGTATTTGTCATTAAATAGTTTTGAAACGTCTCCCAAGACATCTTTGAGTCTTGGTTTGGATGGAGTGCGCTTCACGAGACTCCCACCGATGATCACTTACTCGCCACGCGGAACATAAAGGTGGCGAATGGAACCTTCTGTTCCTCAAGTGCATCCCAAGACATCGAATATCTTGGTAATTTGTTTGACCCATGTTTCCTCCATGATCGGATCGGCTTTCCCTTAAATTACGGTGGTCCCAACTCTTTGAAGCGCTTGGTTTGTGACAACTTGGTAATTGTTATCATTTCCTCTGTATTTTTGACACGAGTCTCCTCGTGCGATTTTTGCATGAGCTACAAAAAGCTAAAACATCCCTCGTTCATCATCCGCTTTCGGTGGTGTTGTTCACGGGAGGAACATTGCCCGGTACATTGCCGCGTTCTCTCTCGTTGGTGAGTCTGAGCGTCTCCACGGTCTCATTTCCATTTGTTAATATTCTCGATCGACATTCTCAAATCTTTGTCATAAAACAAAGGTTAATTAAGGAAATCAATATATCACATAATATCCTTATATCTTGACCAACTAACAAATAAGCTTAGGTAGGACACCTTAGCGAAGGATTTACTCGTCTCTCCCCTCTAGTTCTATTCTCAGATCTCATGGAGATCATATCCTAAACTACGATACCAAGCGTGGCGCCCCCAAAATAGGTATACATCACCCATTACGAGTTGTCAATACATGTGATACGAAACAACTACAACTTTATTATTACAACAATAAAATTATGAGTTTGAATACAAATATTATCTTCAGAAGACAATATCTATACTCAAATAAATCCTCATCACATTTATTGATACATTATTTTACAAAAATGGTGAGGACTACTAAACAACTCTCTCTAGAACCTTCATTCCATACCCAGGCTAAATACTAAGCTATATTCTCGCGCCTCACGAGAAGAAAAATGGAACAAAAAGGAAAAGGGTGAGCTCAACTAGCCCGATAAAAGAATATTATGACTAAGATAATATACAACAAATTATCATTAGTCTTCAACGGGGAAAAAATCTAATAGAATACAATAGACAACAAGTTTTAAATCAATATTATGGCGAAATAATAATTCATTAGAAGAGTTAAGTAGAGAATGCAAACTACTATCTTACATGTATGAATTTAAAAGTTCATCGTCTATCTTTTATCCTGTAACATCAATCGATATATATACGGAATCAAATATTCATCTTTTTTCTGGGCCAAAGATATTCATCGATTTAGTCATGTTCATCTAAACACTGTTCATCTTTGCACTACTGGGCCAAAGATATTCATCAAAAATCATTCATCTTTGCACTACGGCCAAAGATATTCAATAATATCATCATTTAAGGCGAGGATGATGAAAATATTTTTAAAAAAGCGAATCTAGTGAAACAAAATGACAAGGATTAAGGATTAAGGATTAGTACTTTGTTTTATCCATGTCCAAAAATACCTCAAAAATAATCATAGTGGTGTAAAATTCAAGAATGATCAAAACATGGATCTGATCAAAGCTAGTATCCACAATAGATATTTTAGGCGAAAAGGAAAATTTTCATTTTTAGATGAATAGTGCCGTATTATGATAAGTGAATAATGTAAATATATCGTGAATAGTCTTAGTATCGTGAATAGTAACTCAGACACCAAAAGTTCCAAATTTGATAAAAACTTGGATCGATATTTGACATAATGATATTGAAGAAATAATATCATTCTGAAAAAAATAATATCCCTTACCTCGTAAAAGATGATACTTACAAATTTGAAACAGGATATAGGCTATGACTTGAACTTGCATAGTATAGCAATACTCAAAATATACTCAAAATACTCACAAGAATACGCTCGATAATATAGAGAGAAAACTTGATTTACGGTGTGATTTTCAATTCTAACCTAAGCACCTATTTATAGGAAAATGCTTAGAACACCAAAAGTAGAAAATTTATTAAAATATTATATATATATATATATATATATATATATATATATATCATCACACACACCTTTGAATCTGAAATTCAACAATTGAACACATGCCTCACACATGCAAAAAAATGTTTTTGTAAAAAATATTTAAAACTTCAAAAATTAATTATTTTGGAGCTTGAACTTCAATAATTCATAATAAATAGCCCTTTTATCGGAAAATTTGAATCTACGCGACTTTTTATAGGAAATTCAATTCTCTACAACTTTGTAGAAGAAAGTTTTTCCAAATTCCAAATAGAAATTGGCCAAAAATCCACAAGCGGGCGATTTTACAAGCTATAATCAAATTTCGATCGAGAAATGGGGTCCATTGAAACACATAAAACATGCTTTAAATATTTTTGGTAACAAAAATACTCCTCCTCCACATATACTCATATATCCCACATTCATCGTAAAAATATCATCATTATTATATTATTAAAATATAATAATATATTTAAATGAATTATTTTATCGAGAAAAGATAAAATTTCAATTTTCAACAATTGTCACATTAAAAATTTTCTCCATCTATATCCACATAAAATCAATATTTTCCTCATCATATGAATCAATAATTAATTATTCATAAATAATATTACGAGAATCACAATATTGTGACGAGGCGGTTTCTAGGAAAGAGGGGCTTTCGATAAAATTTCTCCTTCTTGGCGCGCATTAGGTGACCAAACCTCTCCTTAGACGAACTTTCTAGACATTGCCAATAATGTTATCTAATAATATTATTAAGATAATATGAATTATTGCTTTGATAATGGAAAATCTTGTGTAGTGATAATTATTGAAACAATAGTAATATAAAATATCAACGTAGACAATTATTGAATCGATAAAATAAAATCTTTGAGCGATAACTCTTTGTAACAATTATTGAGTAGTGCCTTCTTACGTAAGAATCAATAATTGGTGCAATCTGGTGTCTTCTTTGTGTTTTTACCACTAGAGTATTTTAACGATTATAACTTGATAACAACTTCTGGCGTTATTTTTAAACAACTTATATTTGTCGTTTTCTTCATCCAATCACTTTCCGTTATGGGGCCCACAAAAAGCTAGCTGGCGATTAAATGCGAATATTCCCAAACAACAGAAGAATATTCCACGACAAAACGAATATTCCCAAACAACAATGAATATTTTATAACCACTTGCTTATTTTGAAATATTTGCGTATTTTACCCATAACTATCCACATTAATCAAATCAACCCTTACTATTTCAAAATAGAAAATTAAATTTCATTAATAATAATAAGTATACGACTAAACATATCTTTGTGAGTTTGAATACAAATATTGTCATCTAGAGAGTATACTGAACTCAATGGGGTCCTCATTACAATTATTGTCACACTATTTCACAAAATAGTGAGGACTACTAATACTATCATCTCGGACCATTACTCCGCTCCCAGACTAGTTCTAGCTATATTCTCATTTCACAAGAGACCAAAGAAAAGGAAGGGTGAGCTCAACTAGCCCAAAGAAGAGATATTATGACTAAGATAATGCGAAATAATTTATCATTAGCCTTGATAGTGTTAAATTGATAAAATATAATAAATATCAAGTTTAATCTGCGGTGAAACAAGCAATCCATTAGAAGAGTCAAGTAGAGAATGAAATCTACTATCTTCTATGATTTAAAAGGTTTTCATGACTTTTATCGTTTGGGACTCGACAATAAATAATCCACATCATCTAATCACCCTCACACTACTGACCCAAGGATATTCTTTAGTATCACGACCACAATTATCCATGCACTCATCGGCAAGAATATTTGTGTATTCATTAATGGTCATGATCATACCAATAACTATCCATCAATGCCTTTGCGCTGCCAATGAGGACTTTTACCACATCATTTATAACATTACGGTCATGATTACACCGAATAATCCCTGGTCATAATCATACCAAGTCCATCTATGCACTACATGCCACATATGACTTTCACATAATATAAACATGAGGATGATGATAATGATATAAGAATTCTATAAAACAAGTTCAAGAATTAATTTATCCATGAATCAATAACGTCCAAATTTTCAACATAATACTGCTTTGTAGAGTAAAATTCAAGAATGCTCAGAAGAATATTTCCATGAAAAGATACTGGATGAAGCGCAAATATCAAGGATATTCTACTAATTTCATGGAGTATAGAAGTCAAAACTTTAACCAACTGAGTATAACAACGAATGGAATAACAAAAGAAATCGCCATGCATGCGGTACTTCGCATAGACAGGTTATTTCAACAGATTAATAAGTAACGGAACGGTCGGTGAAATTCACACAAGCGGGATGTTCCAATGAGAATAATAAAGATTTAAACCAGTCCGGCGTAACGCGCACGAATGAGGATATTCCAACGTAATAATAATAAAATTTAAACCAGTGCAGCATAAACGCTTGCATAAGATATTCCAACAGAATAATAATAAAAAGCGGAACCAGTCCGGCGTAAACGCATTGCATGTGATATTCCAATGAATAATAATAAAGACGGAATATTAGAAGAACGTCACCAAGTATAGGGTAGTTCGCATATACTGGTTATTCCAGCAGAATAATAAAGAATGGAATAACAGAAGTTCTCTTCATGAATACAAAAGAAATAACACCCCTTACCGTAAAAGAAACTAGATATAAGAGTTGGAAAGTAGGAGAATACTTTTCTATAGTTTCTCTATAATTTCTCTCTCTAAAGCTTCAGTGAATTCGTAAGAAATTATGAAGGAATGAGCTTCTATTTATAGAAGAATGGATTGCATAAGTAACTAATCCATGAACGGTCCAGTTGATATGTTTTTAAATGATCGACGGTCAGTTGATTTAATAAAATATTCTAATAAAACAAAACTTTAAATATATATATATATATATATATATATATATATATATATATATATATATATATATATATATAACATGCCGGTGATAACTCACAAGTTGTCACCCCGTGAGTATCCTCCTATGAACCTTTTCAAATCAATGCATATATATATATATATATATATATATATATATATATATATATATATAAATAAACATTACTTTAGTACCTTATATATATAATAATACTAATAATAACTCCTTCCACAATCAGATTACCCCCCCAATTCACTCAGTATATATATATATATATATATATATATATATATATATATATATATATATATATATATATAAGACTTATATATATATATATATATAATGAATAATTTTCTATTGGTTATTTTAAAAAATGAGTAAGTGGGGGTCCAAATAATACATGAATATTTACAATAAATATTATAGCAATAATTGAACAAAAGCGAGTGACTTCTTATGTAAGCATCAATAATCAATACCAGTACTACTATGCAACCACCCATGCCAGATTCTTGTCTTTAAACAGGGTGTGTTTCAAATAGCTTAATGGTAAAACTTACGTCGTTATTTTCATAAAAAATATTTTTTATCGTTTTCTCAATCAATAATAATTACATTTGTGGGGTCCACTAATGATTGTGCTTGGTCGTGCATTTAATATTCCCTGTTAAAACGAATATTCCCAGACCAAACGAATATTATATAACAACTTGCGTACTTTGCAAAATTTATTAATATTACCCACAACTATAACATTATATCAATTTCATTCCATAATATTTAAAAATTATATTTATAGAACATTCATTTTTATTTCTAAAAGTTGGGGTCTTACGATCTCCCCTTCTTATGAAATTTTGTCCTCGAAATTAGGGTACATACCTGGTATGCCGAAGAGGTGAGGATACCTTGATTTCATTTCAGATTCTAACTCCCACGTCATTTCCTCAACATCGTGGTTTCTCCACAAAACTTTGACTTGAGGTATAACCTTGGAGCGTAGAATATGTTCCTTCTTATCCAAGATTTGAACAGGAACCTCTTCATACGTCAAATCTTTCGCTATTTCGTCCGGTTCTAACTCAATAATGTGGTTCGGGTCTTTCACATATTTACGTAACATGGATATGTGAAAAATGTTATGAACACGAGACATACTTGGCGGTAAAGCGAGTCTATAGGCCACAGTTCCTACTCGGTCGAGGATTAAAAATGGGTCGATGAATCGAGGATTGAGCTTTCCTCTCTTTCCAAATCTCGTAACTCCTTTCCATGGAGCAACACGTAACAACACATAATCTCCTATATCAAATTCCACGTCCTTTCGATGAAGATCAGCATAACTCTTTTGTCGATCTTGTGAGGTTTTTATACGTTGTTGGATCGTTTGAATCTTTTCTGTAGTCATACATACCAACTCTGGTCCCAACAACGTTGCTTCACCCACCTCATCCCAGCATACTGGAGAACGACACTTTCTTCCATACAACGCTTCAAATGGAGCCATGCCAATACTTGCTTGATAACTGTTGTTGTAGGAAAACTCCACCAATAATAAGAACTTGTCCCAACTTCCCTTGAAATCATGGACACAGAGTCTTAATAAATCTTCAAGAGTTTGAATAGTCCTCTCCGACTGTCCGTCCGTCTGAGGATGATATGCCGAGATAAATCGTAAGTCTGTGCCCATAGCTTTTTGCAAACTAACCCAAAATCTTGAAGTAAATCTTGGGTCTCGATCAGACACTATGGATACTGGCATACCATGCAATCTCACAACCTCATTTATGTACATACAAGCAAGACGTTCAAGTGTATAAGTTTCTCGTATAGGTATAAAGTGAGCAGACTTGGTTAATCTATCAACAATGACCCAAATTGCATCTATGCCTTGAGAAACCTTGGGAAGACCAGTAACGAAATCCATGGTAATATGCTCCCACTTCCATTCTGGAATTTCAAGTGGTTGCAAAGGACCTTTTGGTATTTGATGCTCCGCTTTAACTCGTTGACAAGTTAGACACCTTGAGATAAACAACGCTATCTCTTTCTTCATATTGCTCCACCAAAATGTATGACGAACATCATGATACATTTTGGTACTCCCAAGATGGATTGTAAACAGTGTGTTGTGCGCCTCCATCATGATTTTATACTTTAAATCAGGGTCATTAGGAATACAAAGTCTGGAGTTGACTCGAAGTATTCCTTCTTCATCGATTCTTGCTTCCGGCATAGCACCTTCTTGCACTTTCTTCCTCATACGCATCGGCTCAGTGTCATAGCTTGAGCAGCTTTAACTTTATCGATTAAAGTCGGTTCTACTCGTATATTCGTCATCATCACATGGGTCCCTGGAGTCTTTAACTCTTTCTCCTTCCTTTGCAAGTCACACAGAATGGACCTTTGCGTTGACAATATCGCACCCGTACTTGCATATGATCTTCTACTCAATGCGTCAGCTACCACGTTCGCTTTTCCAGGATGGTATTGGATGGTATGATCATAATCTTTCAACAATTCAAGCTAACGTCGTTGTCGCATGTTGAGTTCCTTTTGAGTGAAGAAATATTTGAGGCTTTTATGATCCGTAAAGATCTCTACTTTCTCCCCATACAAGTAATGCCTCCAAATTTTAAGTGCAAAGACAACAGCTGCCAACTCTAGATCATGAGTAGGATAATTCCTTTCATATTCTTTGAGTTGTTGCGAGGCATAGGCTATGACTTTTCCATGTTGCATGAGAACACATCCCAACCCTTTGCCCGAAGCATCACTGTAGATGACAAATCCCTCCGATCCAGATGGTATTGTTAGAACAGGTGCTGAAATGAGTCTCCTCTTGAGTTCTTGAAAACAAAACTTTATATATATATATATATATATATATATATATAACATGCCAGCTGATAACTCACGGGTTGTCACCCCCGTGAGTATCCTCCCTGCCAATCTTTTCAAATCAATGCATATATATATATATATAAACATTACTTTAGTACCTTCTATATATATATATATATATATATATATATACTAATAATAACTCCCTCCCACAATCAGATTACCACCCCCCCCCCAATAATTCACTAACCGTATATATATATATATGAGACTTATATATATATAATGAATAATTTTCTCTCAAGTTATTTTGAAAAATGAGTAAGTGGGGTCCAAATAATACGCCAATATTTACAACAAATATTATAGTAATAATTGAACAAAACCGAGTGACTTCTTACGTAAGCATCAATAATCAATACCGGTGTTGCTACTATGCAACCACGCCAGATTCATCGTTTCTTTTAACACCGGGTGTTTCAACACTTAACGGTAAAACTTTCGCCGTTATTTTCATAAAAAGATATTTTTATCATTTTCTCAATCCGACAATAATTCTGTTGTGGGGTCCACCAATGATTGTGTCGTCGTACGAATACTCCCTGTTAAAACGAATATTCCCCGACCAAACGAATATTATATAACAACTTGCGTACTTTGCAAAATTTATAAATATTACCCACAACTATAACATTATATCAATTTCATTCCATAATATTTAAAAATGATATTTATAGAACATTTATTTTTATTTCTAAAAGTTGGGGTCTTACAAATATCCTTGAAATTTGCACTTCATCTAGTATCGTTTCACAATGGTATTTTTCTGAACATTCTTGTTAAAGTTTAATTTTTTTATGCCAGAGTACTATTCATGTGACGCCCCCAAAATAGGTATACATCACCCATTCTGAGTCGCCGAATACATGGTACAAAATTAAAATACAAACTTAAATTTTACAACTGTCGTGTAAAATATGACAAAACATAGCTGAGTTTTTACACGAATATTGTCTCATAGACAATATCCAAACTCAAATTAAATCCTCATTACATTTATTATCACACTAAATAGTGAGGACTACTAAAATAACCATCTCGTACCATCACTCTATTCCCCGACTAGTCCCGACTACGTTCTCATTTCCTGAAGAGAATAATGAAAGCAAAAGGGTGAGCTCAAATAGCCTAGTAAGAAATATTATGACTAAGATAATGCAAAATAAATTATCATTAGCCTTTAATAGTATTAAACTTATAAAATATAATAAACATCAAGTTTAACTACAGCGGAACAAGCAATCCATTAAAAGAATCAAGTAGAGCATCTATTATCTTCTATGATTTAAAAAGTTTATCATCAATTTTATCGCTGAGACTCAGCTTAATAAATAATCCACATCATCGAATCATCCCTGCGCTACGGGCCAAAGATATTCATTAGTATCACATCCACGAATTATCTATGCATTATAGGCCAAGGATATTCCTGTAATCACCAATAGTCATGATCATGCCAACAATTGTCCATCAATACACTACAGGCCAATGAGGTCTTTTACCACATCATTTGTAACATTACGGTCATGATTATATCGAATAATCACTGGTCATAATCATACCAATCAACAGTCCATCTATGCACTATGGGCCAAAGATGACTTTCATCACAATATAAGCATGAGGATGATGACAATTATATAAGAATTCAATTAAATGAAAGTAAATGATAAAATTTTAAAGATTTATAATTTAATTTATCCAGAATTCAATAATATCCAAATTATCAATATGATACTGCTTTGTGGAGTAAAATTCAAAAATAATATTGAATCAAAAATGATTTGGACCGAAAAGAAATCAATTTTTGTCATAAATAGTACCCCGGATGAATAGTACCCGAGTGAATAGTACTCCAGTATAAAAAAGTTAAAACTTATCAAGAATGTTCAGAATAATATTTCCATGAAAAAAATACTGGATGAAGCGCAAATTTCAAGGATATTATACTAATTTCATGGAGTATAGAAGCCAAAACTTAACAAAATGAGTGTAGAATTCGAAATCTGAAACGAAATAATATTACTTACATACTATAGAGTATGGAAGAAAATATTATTTCTTACATGTATTGAACAAAAATAATATCACTTACCTTAAAAAGAGATTACTTCTGATTGGTAGAGTAGGGATATTCTTGAAGAAAACTTGCATTGTTTTCTACACTCAAAGCTTCCTAAAACTCGAAAGAAATACGCTCAATATTATAGAAGAAGAATTCTCTGATTCTGGTGTGATTTTCAATTCTAAACTAAGCATCCTATTTATAAGAGCATGAAAAGGATACTATTTGAATTTAGAAATCACAGATTTAAAGATAAGCCTTAATAATGTTTAATTTGAATTTCTTTATAATTTATTATGCAAACACTATACAAACACTATGCATAATAAAATATAATATATTCTATTTTTTATAAAAAAAACAAAACTTATTATAATATATATATATAATATATATATATATATATATATAAGTATAACACACACACACATTCATGAGTTTAACACATGATATATATATATATATATATATATATATATATATATATATATATACACACACACACACACACACACCACCATCACACCATCCCTTTTTTTCCTTACAATCCCGTGACACCTGAATACAAACATGTCACTTTCATCCTACAAGTAGGCCCCACCCCACATGTCACTTTCACACATATATTATATATATATATATTGAATAATTTTATACCGATTATTTTGAAAAAGGGGTAAATAGGGGTCCAAATAATAAGCAAAATTTACAATAAATACTTCATTAAAATCCCCTCAATATTTTAACAATACTTATTCATCATTATTATAACTCGCAATATTAATAACCAGATCATTCTCAGAAAAGAGGGGGCTTTCCGATAAGGATATCTCCCTATTGGCGCGCAATTAGGTGACCAAACCCTTATCCTTGACAAAACTTTCTAGACATTGTTAGTTATGCAAATAATAATATGAATAACTTGTCATCTCAATTATTAATTTAATAATATCAAATATTAACAATAATTGAATCAAATAACGTGAGATACTATGCAACAATTATTGTAGCAATAATTGAATATAACTGAGTGACTTCTCACGTAAGCATCAATAATCAATACCGTGTGCTACTATGCAACCACGTATATTACTGCACTTTTAACACCGGGTAGTTCAACAGTTAACGGTAAAACTTTTGCCATTATTTTTATAAAAAGATATTTATGTCGTTTTCTAACTCCGACAATAATTTTATTTTGGAGTCCACCAATGATTATGCCGTCGTATGAATATTTCCTGTTAAAACGAATATTCCCCAACCAATCGAATATTTATAACAACTTGCATACTTTGCAAAATTTATAAATATTACCCACAACTATAACATTATATCAAATCCACACCATAATATTCAAAAATATATTTCGAGAAAAAATAATCTTTATTTATGAAAGTTGGGGTCTTACAACCTCCCCTTTCTTCTTCATAGATTCTTATTTCCGGAATAGCACCTTCTTGCACTTTCTTCTTTATACGCATCAGCTCCAGGTTCGTAGTTTGAGCAGCTTTAACTTTATCGATTAAAGTCAGTTCTACTCATATATTTGCTATCATCACGTGGGTCCCTGGAGTCTTTAACTCTATCTCCATCCTTTGTAAGTCATAAAAAATGGGCCTTTGCATTGACAATATCGCACTCGTACCCGCATATGATCTTCTACTCAATGCGTCAGCTACAACATTCGCTTTTCCAGGATGGTATTGAATGGTATGATCATAATCTTTCAACATCTCGAGCCAACGTCGTTGTCGTATTATGAGTTCCTTTTGGGTGAAAAAATATTTGAGGCTTTTATGATCTGTAAAGATCTCCACTTTCTCCCTATACAGGTAATGCCTCCAAATCTTAAGTGCAAAAACGACTGCTGCAAACTCTAGATCATGAGCAGGATAATTCCTCTCATATTCTTTGAGTTGACGTGAGGCATAGGCTATGACTTTCCCATGTTACATGAGAACACATCCTAACCCTTTGCCTGAAGCATCGCTATAGATGACAAATCCCTCCGAACTAGATGGTATTGTCAGAACAGGTGCTGAAATGAGTCTCCTCTTGAGTTCTTGAAAACTTTTCTCACATTCCTTGCTCCAACTGAATTTTGTATCTTTTTGAGTCAGCTGAGTTAATGGAGTAGCGATTCGAGAAAATCTTTCCACAAATCTCCGATAATAACCAGCTAAGCCCAGAAAGCTACGTACTTCAGTCACTGACTTAGGTTGCTCCTAGCTTTGAATTGCTTCAATCTTAGCCGGGTCAACAGATATTCCATGATTTAATATCACGTGCCCAAGGAATGCTACTTCCTCAAGCCAGAACTCCCATTTCTTTAACCTGGCATAAAGCTTGTTTTCACAAAGCTTTTGGAGTATCAACCTCAAGTATTGCTCATGATCTTCACGGCTTTTGGAGTAAATGAGGATGTCATCAATAAAGACGACCACAAAGTGATCCAAATATTCTTTGAATACTCGGTTCATCATATCCATGAAGGCAGCAGGAGCATTAGTCAATCCAAAAGACATGACTAGGAATTTGTAATGCCCGTACCGAGTTCTGAAAGAAGTCTTTGGAATGTCATCAGTTTTAATATTTAACTGATGATATCCAGAACAAAGATCGATCTTTGAAAATATTTTGCTCATTGCAACTGGTCAAACGGGTCATCAATGTGTGGCAACAGGTACCTATTTTTGATGGTGACATGATTCAACTCCTGATAGTCAATACAAAGTCTCATACTTCCATCTTTCTTCTTCACGAATAGAACATGAGCACCCCAAGGAGACATACTAGGTCGAATGAAACCGATGTCTAACAATTCATGTAGTTGGGTTTTTAACTCCTAAAGTTCAATAGGAGCCATTCGATATGGGCTTTGGAAATAGGTTTTGTACCAGGTTCAAGGTCAATACCAAATTTGATTTCACGCTCTGGGGGTAGGCCAGGAAGTTCTTCAAGGAATAAGTCAGGAAATTTATTAACAATAAGAATATCATTCAAATCTAACGTATTTTTGTTTAAATCTGTGACATGAGCTAAGAAAGCTTGACATCCATTTTTCAATAAATGAATAGCTTTATGGCTTGATAAGATAGTGATTGACTTTAGTGGTTTGGTTGCTTGAATTTGTATAATAGGTTGGTTAGGAATATGAAAGCTAACAACCTTACATAAATAATCAATTTTTGCATGATGAGTGGTTAACCAATTGATCCCTAAAATCACATCAAATGCAAGTATTTTCAAAGAAATAAGATCGACAGGTAACGTGCGGTTACCGATTTAAATCAAAAAAGACTTATAAACAGTGGATGTAATGAAGGTTTCTCCTAACGGAGTTTCAACACATAAGTCAAAGTCAAATTTCTTTGGAGTTAAATTTAAACGTTGAGCGCAAGTAGGAGAAATAAAAGAATGGGTAGAACCGGTATCAAATAAGGTATAGAACTCGCTAGAGTTTATGATTAGCTTACCCGTGATAACCTCGTTCGGATTCCTCACTTTTTGGGAGGTCACGACAAACGCTCTCCCTTGAACTACCGGCTTTGACTTCTCTGGGATAGCCTTTGGTGCCTTCATCTCAGCTGGATTTAACTTCACTGCATGAAAAAATTAGGCTAGGTGACCTTCTCTTCCGCAATTATAACATATTTTGGATTGCTGCGTATAATTTGGACTGATGTGTCCCTCCCCTCCACATTTGTAGCATACGACCAGTGATTGTTCTCCTTCTTTAACAATAGATGTTGGTGCTGATGTCTTTCCATCATTATTGAATCTCATCTTCTTGAAATTTCCACTGTTATTGTCTTGGCCATGATTACCACCGAAGTGGTTACCATTTCTGGCATGTTGACTTCCTTAACGTTTGTTGTCACCGCTTCAATGACTGCTACCACTAGTGTTATCATTTTTCCAGCTGCTCTCTCTTGGTTGGGTTTACTCATTATCGTGCTCCAATAACTAAGCCCTATTTACAACATCTGAATACAAACACAGTTTGTGCGAAATGAGGTATTGACGTATTTCAGGTTTCAAACCTCGCAGAAATATTCACGTTATTCTATCCTCATTATCAACCAAGTGGGATGCAAACCGGGACAACTCGGCAAACTTAGCTTCGTACTGCGACATGGTCATAATGTTTTGCTCCAGCTTGATAAACTCTACCTCCTTCATCTGACGAATACTTTCGGGAAAGTACTTGCCATTAAACAGTTCTTGGAACTTCTCCCAAGACATCTTTAGTGCGGCATGTTGAGTACGCTTTACAGATTCCCACCATTAATCTGCCTCTCCTCACAACATAAAGGTGGCAAAGGGAACCTTTTGCTCCTCGAAGCATCCCAAGGCATCAAATATCTTGGTGATCTATTTTATCCACGTCTTCGCCTTAAGTGGTTCTGGTTTTCCTAAAATATTTGGTGGTCCCAGCTCCTTGAACTGCTTAGCGGTGATCGTCCGAGAGTTGCCAGTGTTTCCACATGCATTTTGAACACGAGTCTCTCTTGCCTGATGTTGCACGAATTGCAAAAAGCTCCTAAACATTCTGTCATTCGCCATTTGGTCGGTGTAGACACTCGAAATTTCATTTTCCTATTACTAACTATGCAAGAGGACAAAAGCATTTTTTTCACACTCTAAAGATATCCCTAGAGGACCAGAACATCAGTTGTAACCCCGGAGATAACCCCGGGATATCCAGTTTCCAACCCTGGAGACAACCTTGGGAAATAAGTTTTCAACCCCAGAGATAACCCTGGGAAAGTAAATTCCAACCCCGGAGATAGCCCTTGCAGAAAAAGTTCAAAGCCTGGAGTTAACCCCAGGATGTCAAGCCAACCTCAGAGATAACCCTGAGGATAGTCAAAGTTAACATCAGGTCAACCTTAGAGATAACCCTGAGAAAAGACTGCTACAACTACGCGAAAACCGGAGATAACCCCGGGAGGGGCAAAATGATCATTTTACCAACTTAACTTTAACTCAGATCAAATACAATCATTTCAACTCAAATTGCTTCAATAGAAATCCCATAAGAACCATATCTTAACTTTCGAGCGCAAACTACGCAAAATAACTCAACGGACTGCCCCGGAAATGCCATTTCGGTCATGAACACATCTTTCTGGAATCAGAAAAGGGAAAAATATATGTCATTACATAGCTCTTAAAAAGATCTTTCCAGAATTATGGCACACTTCCATCGGACTCCCGGATTGAAAGTTATGAAGGTTCGATCGAACAACGCGTTGCCCGAGTGCACGTACTTCAAGACAGCGAGACCCACATTGCCCGGGGCATCCCGGGTAGCCGCAGGTAGACCCGCGGCTATCGTAGGTACACCTGCGGCTTCCCCCTCAATAAATAGAGGGCTTGGGGTGGCCATTTTGTAAGAGAAAAAGGCGAGGAAGCCTTGTCCAATTTGCTCTGTACACACTATAAATTGAGTGTTTTCTCATTTCAAACACTTGTGAGCTTATATTTGGCTACCTTTTACCGGTGGAAATCGAGTGTTCATCCATTTAAAGCTATTGAAGTCTTCTTTGGCAGTCCACTGTAAGCCTTCTTACACTACTTAAAGCCTTTTCTTCACTTCTTGCACACACAATTATTCACGTTGAGAGTCGCATGTGTGTGTATGCCCATTGTCAGTCCACGGTTTTTATTGCTTATATATATATATATATATATATATATATATATATATATATATATATATATATATATATATTATCGAGTTACCTCGATTGCGCCTGAATATAATATTAGGAGCGTTTATTGCTTTTCATATATATATATATATATTAATATATATATGCTGTAAATATATATATATATATATATATAACTGTGTACATCTTTCTTACAAACTGCTACATCATGTGAGCCTAGGAATCATGTATTCACAGATTCAGTCACCTGATCTAGATTCGATTCCCGTGATGGACATTTTCGGCCTTGTCCAGCTTGTAAATTATTCATGGTGTCTGAATTTCCTTAAATGAGCACAAGGAGTTCGACACTGCTTTTTATCTTATTTTCTCGAAGATGCTTCGCTTCTCGAAAATAAAAGCAATTAAGCCGAACACATAATAAAAATGGAAGTATCAAAGGCCTCAATTACTATTGAGCATAAGGGTTTAAAAAACCTCTTTTACAAAACATCATTGCTATATCTTGTTATACAAAATTCAAACCCTTTGTATATAGGTGCAAACGGGGCATAACACTACTTCTAGATAATCACACATTGATCTACACACACACATTCAGATAATGGTTTAAATTGAAAAGTGGTGGTCACCGTGGTAACACGGATGTTGGGGGGTGCTTAACACCTTCCCTCCGAATAAGCAAGCCCCTGGACCCTAACGAATCTTGATTTCACATACTAGTCAAATAGTGTCACATCACTAGGTCATTGTGCAAACCTTTTCTCGGTTGAGTTGGCGCAACCATTAAAAAAATACCAACTGGCGACTCTTACAGTCCAATCGTCAACATATACATGTTGGACCTTTTCACAACTTGTTTTTTCAAACAGATCTCACCTAACATGAGAACACCAAAAGACAAGAATAGAAAAGGGACAAAATAAAAATCCCGACGTCGACGGGCGGCGACTCTGCTGGGGAACATCCAGTAAGAGGGCTTAAGCCACTATTACAAACTTTTAAAAACCTTTGTATGTTTGTGTGTATATGTTGCATTTACATTTGAATGAATGTGTACGAATGCATTTACTTATTGCATTTAGTGCTTCGCACCATGTCTTCTTGTGATATTAGTGCTTCGCACATATCATCATTTCCATACGGTGAGACACGTTGTATATGAATGTATGTTGTGTGGTTCCTCCACCAGGAGGCTATCCTATCGGTGTTTGATTACTGAACTCGTAGAGAGACTAATTCCAACGAGGCTCAAGAAAGGTACCACCCAAATTCGCTCCAGTTGAAAGGCCGAATTAACTTCCCGTCAAGTAAATTGCGATGATTTGGAAACCTTCATGCCAAAAAGCCACGAGAGTAATCTAAGATAGGTCAGCCTCTGATAAACCAAATGCGGAGGATAGTCTCTTTATACTTTCACAATTCAATTACTTACAAATTACAATTACTTGTAATGTTATTTCTATGTCAATCTTAATGTAATGGAAAATATGAAGGAATATGTGTACATGCATTCCCTTTTATCAAACATGATATGTTGTCATACAGACAGCTGACATCCGTTTTGTAGGATAATACTCCTAAAATGGACACATCACATAGCGTGTAACATTTCTTCATTTTCTAAGACTAAACTACATAAGTCTTTTTGTAGGGAAGCAATTGATCCCATTGCCTGTTCAAAATCCAAAAAGGCATTAAGCCCACAGGCAGACATGGCTACAAGTGCCCCACCTGATCCTTCTCCTATCTCTCGAGAGCTGTTTGAAGGATTAAGGAATCAGATAGTAAAATTGGATGTCCTTCTAAAAGAACAAAGTAAAAACACTCATGGCCAGACAATGCCTACTCAACCAGAGTCATTCACACCAAGGGGAAGTTAAGGTATTGGCAAAAAGATGGAAACCCAGATACCTAAACCTCATTCCAATAAAGGAACCAACAAAACCCCTAAAATCACAAAACTCAAGGATGATCGAGAAACTAGGGATATAAGAAATAAAGTCCAACAAATGGAAGAAACCATCCGATCAATCAAAGGGGCTGGAAACTATGGAAGTGTCACCTATTCAGATCTCTGCATTTTCCCAGGGGCTCGATATCCTAACAAATTCAAAATCCCCGAGTTTGAAAAGTATTATGGGGCAGGCGATCCCTATACGTACCTAAAAGTTTACATTGGCGAACTGGGGTCTTATACTGAAGATGAAAGCCTCAGAATGCAGATTTTCCAAAAGAGTCTCACCGGAGAGGCTAAAGCCTGGTATGCCCGACTTGATAATGCTAAAATCCACAACTAGGAAGAATTGGCCCACGCCTTTCTAAATCAGTACGGTTTTCAGTCACAAATGGCACCGGATCGATACTAAGTGACTAAAGTCAAAAAGTATAGTACTGAATCTTTTCAAGAATATGCCCAAAGGTGGAGACATCTAGCAGCTCAAGTCATTCCATCAATGACAGAAACTGAGACGGTAATGACGTTTATTTATATCCAGGAGGTTCCTTACTATGAGAGGATCCTAGTAGGCATAGGAAAGCCATTCTCGGAAATGATCAAACATGACGAAATGACAGAGATGGGCCTGAAGGCAGGAAAGATTAAAGACTTCACTTCCTTGGAAGCAGTCGCCAAACATATACAGATTAGAAATTATGCAAGCGATCCCAAGGGGGTACCCGATAAAGGTAATGAAGATGTATCCCTTATTGCATAGGGGCAAGCTAGTAGACCAACCTACAGTCCCCCCCATTTGGAAAAAGTAAAACAATCTACCATTTCAACAACAGGCTGCATTCAACCAATGTCAAGACATAAAAAGAGAATATGAAAGAACGGAAAATCGGGTGTTCACTCCACTGGGCGATTCCCTTGAAAATGTATTGGTGATATTAATAGATCACAAGAAAATTATCGAACTGGCTCCACCTCTGGAACCAAGAAGCAAAAGATACAATCCGAGCCAAAGATGTACTTACCACTCAGGGTCTCCAGGACACGATACACAAGATTGTTGGTCGTTAAAACATAAAATTCAAAATTTGATCGAAAGTGGAAGTATTGTGGTCCCCCAACCTGACTAACAAAATGTTAACACCAACCTTCTGTTGCATCATGATACAGAGGAGGTAAATATGATTGGGTCAGGAAGTGCTGAAATGTATCCAAATTATAAGTATATACGAAGGCTAGAGGAATACCCCGAAAGGCACAAAAAAAATGTCCTAGAGTTGAAAAACTCAGAGGAGGGTGTGACAGTAATGCAAAAATTTGAGACGATACAGAATTAAGTAAATTTGTTAGCTAAGCTGATAGTGCGCCAACATCAGGATACAAGGCAGTTTTTCACTCAACTATTAGAAAGCCAAGAGAAAAAAGAGGTCAACCATAATGCAAGCCCATATCTCTCTAGGATAAGCCAGCTAAATGAAGAAGATCAAAGAAGGCAGAAAGGACAAGAAAATGGGATTGATAAAATTGATAGAAGATCTCGCCAACGGAAAAATCGCTCGGGGAATGCGAATTCTCAAAGAAGAAAGATCAAACAACCTCCACAAGAGCCCGAAAATTCACCCCTTTGAGCAAATCAAATGAAGAAATGCTATACTTTCTAATAAGCGAAAGAAGGATTACTGAGTTGTTGCATCCTATAAACTCCAAGATAAAGAGATATGATTCCACCAAGATATGTCTCTACCATTCTAACTCACCTGGACATGCGACTGAGGAATGTTGGTCTTTGCGATATAAAATCTAGGATCTCATTGAAAATGGAGAGCTGAAGATAAAATCCCCCATGATCAGAAAAGGCTAAAAGTAAATAAAAAGTTTAAGCTGTCCACTCGAGACAGGCAGTTCAAAAGAGTTGAAGGCTATGAGCACCAATTCTGGCAGAACACAAGGTGGACCAATCCTAATGCAGGGAATGACAAAGGAGACAAGAGAATCCCCAAAAGAGATTCCTCCGCCAACATTAAACATCATGTGGCCCAAAGATAGCAACCATGTTCATGATTTTATCATCTTCAATGATGAGGAGGAAATATTAATCCTTTCCAAGGAAGAAAAAGACAAAATGAAAAGTTCCTTGCAAGAAATGCCACAACAGTTCGAGGAAGATTTCATAGTCGAATCCTTTCAAGCCCAAGAAAAAGGTGAAAGAATAGATGAAGGAAAAGATGGTGTGGTTGTCGGGGAAACCAACCCATCAAAGAATCAAGAGTTCATACCTTTTTGTGAGGGGTCCAATTCAAACGTCCCTGAGGAATGTATTGAATTAGTAAGCGATCAAGTCATGGACATAAGTGAAAATCTTCAGAACCAAGAGGTAACCTCTATCGCGAGCCTCGATGGCAACATAACTGCTGACAACTGGACTATCAAGCCTCAGCTAGCCAATAAGATGTAGATCTAGAGGATAAAGTGGGGAGTTCCAGGAGATATTGGGACGGTATCAATTTCTTCACAGTATGCCTTTTATTTTCCATGCATGTAAAAAAAACAAAAAACAAAAAACAAAAACAAAAAAAAATCAAAATCAAAAAGTCAAAATCAAGTCAGTCAGGTTTCAGCTCATCCAGCCAGAACTACGAAAGACCTGATCTCCCCTCATCAATAGGAATACGTAGGCAGCCATCTATGGTGCGGTCAAACTAAACAAAAACCCAAGCAAACACTTCTCAAACTGTTTATCTTATCAAGCAGGAACTACGCATACCTGATCTCCCGCATATACAAGAGTACGTAGGCAGCCATCAATGGTGTGGTTGGACCCTCAAAAGAAATATCCAAACCCAAATATCAATCCCAAGACAACCATCAACATGGATGAAATGGCCATCATCATAAGATGCAACTCGTCAGCAACTCATTGCTCCTGAGATGCGAGAAGACTTGATCTCTTTTGACCTCCAGCAATACATAGGCAACCGTCATGGCAGATTCTATCTTATACTTGACGACATGTTCCCCTGATCAAGAAAACAAATCAAACTTTACAGATCAAATCAAACTTGGGTGAAGTTATCACCAACCAAGCTAAGATCTTTGGGGTCAATTTAGTGGAGTCTGAAGGCCTCTCGACATCAATCATTAAAGTTGTAACAACAACACAACGATATTTAAAGCATGATCAACAACGAGGACCTTCAAAGAGTCGACACCCTCAATCATAAGTCTTCATCAAATCAGAAGAAAACTATCAAGGCCGATTGCGCGAACAAGTCAGGAATAATGATTGAGGGCATCAAAGCCCAAATCCACTACTTGTTCACCATCTAGTATAGAGGTAAAAACCTCTTATAATCTCGGCATCTTATCAGCCCATCTGTCAAAACAACTATTCTAAACAACAAGCAAGTCTGGGCCAATTTCAAAATTGGTGACAAACCGATATGGGGTCCCTTACAACAAGATTAGGATAAATTCAAAAACAGCGATAACTCAACACTGGGGCATTTTCAACCATCCTAAAAAGAAAAATGCACCAGTCAACACAATCAACAAGGTCCATCATCATCAGAGCTTCCCTCACATCATCTCACTAGCGATTCGAGGGTTTCTCATATTAATACCTGGTAAAAAGATGCGAAAGGACTGGGGCATTTTTCGATTCAAGGAGAGGGAAGGAATTTAAGGCGAGATAAGCCTCTCATCAAAAGAAAGGGTAGAACTCCTAAAACAAATCATGGCGACATAAGCTTGCCCCTACAAAAGAAGGGGAAAATTCTTAAAAAAGTCCTTAACTCAAAAGCAGAAGCCCAATGACAAATGGTCTAGCGAATGAAATCCTCATCATCAAATGTGTCAACCGGTGACGAGTACTCACAAGTCGAGGCCTCTACACCGAAGTTCAAATTTGGGTAGCGAAAGAATGAGCTCCCTTCAGGGATGTCAGCAGCATTCAGGTCATCAGTTCAGCTGGGTTGCGAATCAAACGATCAAGGAAATTGGGCACAAGCACCCAACAGCGAAAGGAAACTTCAAATCACCTCAAAAAGAGTGAGGTAAAATTCTACTCCAAACAATTTAAAATGTGCATGAACCTAGGACAATAGACTCCTAAGGACAAATCTAGATCATCACATTATGCATGATCTGCACATGTGCAAATACGCTACATCATCGTACATCTCTATCCATGTTTAACATGTATCTTCAGTAGATTTAAAAATGCATGCAAGTTAAATGTCTATATTAGAGAAAAATTCCATCGTAGACATTAGTTGGTTATCATCGACCCAGCGTAACATCAGGTGGAGTCTGGTGAAACAAAACATTGAATATTACATCAGCAAAGGTATCAGATGATCCGGTATTCTAAACCATTACCATCAATTCAGCGCAATATCAAAAAAGTTCAACGATGAAAGCTTTGTACACCACCGTTCAAGTGGGAATCAAAATAGTTTTGTGATGCCAGCATAGTCAACTACCAGCAGGGTAGGATCCTTTGTCAAACTGCCATCAAGGTAGGCACCATTGTAAACTACCAGCGTATGCATCAGAAAGGTCCGGTGATTTCAGAACGTCACCTTCAGTAGAGATGTAGAAAACATCTCAACTTATCTTCATCAAACAAGCATCGACAACACTGACAAAAAGGCAAACCGTTGGAGTCAACACCAGCATAGGCATCAGCAATGATCGGTAAAGGTAAAGCGATGCGCGAAAACATTTTAACATTCATCATAACATTCATTACATTATGATTTGCAATTTACAAAAATGAGATGTGCGAGTTGCGAAGTGCGATTAACCAAATGCGAAAAACGAAGTGCGAAGTGTGAAATGCGATGTTCGATTTGTGAACTGCGATTTGCGAAAACATTTTAAACATTCATCATAACATTCATTACATTGAGATTTGCATCATTAGAAATACCTTGTTATATTTCAAGTGTCTAGTAATCTTTTTCATGTCCATTCCATTGCATTGCATGAACATGATAAAGAGGGGCATCTGTAACACTCGATATTTTGTTTTCCTTTTACTAACTATGCAGGAGGACAAAAGCATTTTTTTTCACACTCCAGAGATAACCCTGGAGGACCACAACATTAATTCTAACCTTGGAGATAACCCCAGGAGATCCAGTTTTCAACCCCGGAGACAACCTTGGGAAATTAGTTTTTAACCCTAGAGATAACCCTGGGAAAGTCAATTCCAAGCCCAGAGATAGCCCCGTGAGATCAAGTTCAAAGCCTGGAGATAACCCAAAGAGATCAATCCAACCTCAAAGATAACCCTGAGGACAGTCAAAGTTAACATCAGGTCAACCTCAGAGATAACCATTAGAAAAGACTACTACAATTGCATGAAAACCGAAGATAACCCCAGGAGGGGTATAATGGTCATTTTACAACCACAACTTTAACTCAGATCAAATACACTCATTTTAACTCAAATTTCTTCGAGCGCAAACTACGCAAAACAGCTCAACGAACTGCCTAATGGAAACCTAAAAATGTCATTTTGGTTATGAATCAGTCTTTTCGGAATCAAAAAAGGCTGAATTCTATGTCATTGAGTAGCTCTCGAAAAGAGTTTTCTAGAATGGTATGGCACGCTTCCATCGGACTCCCGGATTGAAAGTTATAAAGGTTCGAGTGAACAACGCGTTGTTTGAGTGCACGTACTTTGAGATGTTGGGACCCATATTGCCCGGGGCACCGCGGACAGCCGCAGGTACACTTACGGCTCCCCCTCTATAAATAAAAGGCCTAGGGTGGTCATTTTGTAAGAGAAAAAGGCGAGGAAGTCCTGTCCAATTTGCTTTGTACACACTATAAATTGAGTGCTTTCTCATTTCAAACACTTGTGAGCTTATATTTGGCTAGTTTTTATCAGTGGCAACTGAGTGTCCATCCATTTAAAGCTATTGAAGTCTTCTTTGGCAATCCTCTGTAAGCCTTCTTACATTACTTAAAGCTTTTTCTTCACTTCTTGCACACACTATTATTCACGTTGAGAGTCGTGTGTGTGTGTATGCCCGGGCCGTCGATCTGTGGTTTCTATTGCTTATATATATATATATATATATATATATATATATATATATATTTTATTGAGTTACCTCGATTGAGCCTTAATATAATATTCAGAGAGTTTATTGCTTTTCATATATAAATACTTATATTATATATATATATATACATATATCATGTCATCAAATACTTATATATATATATATATATCCTCAAATTCGAATTAACGAACCGAGCCTGGATCAATATATATCCAGTGCATTTATCGCTTTTATATATATATTTACATTTTCATCGAAGCTGAAGTTTACTTACGTGACCATTTATCGCTTTAATATATATATATATATATATATATATATATATATATATATATTTTAAATATATATTTACATTTAGTCCTCATTTAGTTTACTTTGTGGCGGTTGATTGTTCATATATATATATATATATATATATATATATATATGTATAACTGTTACAGCTTTCATACAAATTGCTACATCATGTGAGCCTAGGAATCATGTGATCACAGATTCAGTCTCCTAAATCTAGATTCAGTTCCCGTGATAGACATTTTCGGTTGTGACCAGCTTGTAAATTATTCACGGTGTCTGAATTTCCTAAGACGGCTCTCATGCCCACAAGGAGTTCGACACTGCTTTTTATCTTATTTTCTCGAAGATGCTTTGCATCTCGAAAATAAAAGCAATCAAGACGGACACATAATAAAAATGGAAGTATCAAAGGCCTCAATTATTATTGAGCATAAGAGTTTTAAAAACCTCTTTTACAAAATATCATTGATATATCTTATTAAAATCGAACTTTTATACAAAATTCAAACCCTTTGTAGATAGGTGCAAACGAGGCATAGCACTACTTCCAGATAATTGCACATTGATCTACACACACACACACACATATATAGATAATGGTTTAAATTAAAAAGTGGCGGTTACCGTGGTAACACGGATGTCGGGGGGTGCCTAACACCTTCCTTTTCGCATAATCATGCCCCCAGACCCTAACGAATCTCGGTTTCATAGACTAGTCAAATAGTGTCACATCACTAGGTCAATGTGCAAACCTTTTCTCGGTTGAGTTTGTGCAACCATTAAAAATTACCAACTGGAAACTCTTACAGTCCAATCGTCGACATATACATGTCGGACCTTTTTACAACTTGTTTTTTCAAACAAATCTCAC
The DNA here is from genome assembly GCA_020205615.1 of Panax quinquefolius. Classification (NCBI taxonomy): domain Eukaryota; kingdom Viridiplantae; phylum Streptophyta; class Magnoliopsida; order Apiales; family Araliaceae; genus Panax; species Panax quinquefolius. Next base: position 103,742,709 of record CM035169.1, read on the forward strand.
CTAACATGAGAACACCAAAAAATAAGAACAAAAAAGGGACAAAATAAAAATCTCGACGTCGATAGTTGGTGTTGTTGTTCACCTGAGCATTATTGCCTTCTTGATGCACATTATCCTCGGTATTGATCGTTGGTGACTTAACAGTCTAATGTGCTCCATTGCTTATCTCAATATTCTCGGATGTGATTTTCAAACACTGCCACAAAACAAGGGTTAATTTACATGCCAAACATTATCCCTATATTCAGACCAACCAATTAAATAACAAATAAACTTAGGTAGGTCATACTAGCGAAGGATTTCCCCTTCTCTCCCCCTAGTTCTAGTCTCACATCTTAGTCAGGGATCATATCCCTAAGCTTTGATACCAACTGTGACGCCCCAAAAATAAGTATACATCACCCATTCTGAGTCGCCAAATACATGGTATAGAATTCAAATACAAACTTAATTAATACAATTGTCGTGTAAAATACGACAAAACATAGCTGAGTTTTTACACGAATATTATCTCATAGAAAATATCCAAACTCAAATTCAATCCTCATTACATTTATTATCACACTAAATAGTGAGGACTACTAAAACAACCATCTCGGACCGTCACTCCATTCCCCGACTAGTTCTGGCTACGTTCTCATTTCCTGAAGAGAATAATGAAAGCAAAAGGGTGAGCTCAACTAGCACGGTAAGAAATATTATGACTAAGATAATGCAGAATAAATTATCATTAGCCTTCAACAATGTTAAACTGATAAAATATAATAAACATCAAGTTTTATTGCAGCAGAACAAGCAATCCATTAGAAGAGTCAAGTAGAGCATGATATCTACTATCTTCTGTGATTTAAAAAAATTATCATCAATTTTATCGCTGAGACTCAGCTTAATAAATAATCCACATCATCGAATCATCCCTTCACTACAGGCTAAGAATATTCATTAGTATCACGTCCACGAATTATCCATGCACTACGGGCCAAGGATATTTGTGTAATCACCAATGGTCACGATCATGCCAATAACTATCAATCAATGCACTACGGGCCAATGAGGACTTTTACCACATCATTTGTAACATTACGGTCATGATTATACCAAATAATTGCTGGTCATAATCATACCAATCACCAGTCCATCTATGCACTACGGGCCAAAGATGACTTTCATCACAATATAAGCATGAAGATGATGACAATGATATAAGAATTCAATTAAATGAAAGAAAAGGATAAATTTTTAAAGATTTATAATTTAAGTTATCCAGAATTCAATAATATCCAAATTGTCAACATGATACTGCTTTGTGGAGTAAAATTCAAAAAATAATATTGTATCAAAAATGATTTGGACCGAAAAAATTCAATTTTTGTCATGAATAGTACCCCAGGTGAATAGTACCCGAGTGTATAATATTCCGGCATGAAAAAGTTAAAACTTATGAAGAATGTTCAGAATAATATTTCTATGAAAAAAATACTGGATGAATCGTAAATTTCAAGGATATTATACTAATTTCATGGAGTATAGAAGCCAAAGCTTAACAAAATAAGTGTAGAACTCAAAATCTAAAACGAAATAATATTACTTACATATTACAGAGTATTGAAGAAAATATTATTTCTTACGAGTATTGAACCAAAATAATTTCCATTAGCTTAAAAAGAGAGTACTTTTGACTGGTAGAGCGAGGATATTCTTGAAAAAAACTTTCACTATTTTCTACACTCATAACTTCCTAAAACTTGAAAGAAATAAGCTCAATATTATAGAAGAAGAATTCTCTGATTCTGGTGTGATTTTCAATTTTAAACTAAGCATCCTATTTATAGGAGAATGGAAATGATACTATTTGAAATTAGAAATCACGGACTGCACAGTAGCGTAATAACATTTGGCTAATTTTTTTTATAATTTACTATGCAAACACTATGCCATAATAAAATATAATATATTCTATTTTTCATAAAAAAAATAAAATTTATTATAATATATATATAATATATAAGTATAACACACACACACACATTCATGGGTTTAACACCTGTGATATATATATATATATATATATATTAATATTATATACACCCACCATCACACCATCCCTTTTTTCCCTTACAATCCCGTGACATCCCCCCTCATTTTCCATCTTTCATCCCACATGTGGGCCCCACCCCACATGTCACTTTCACACATATTATATATATATATATATATATATATATATAATGAATAATTTTATACCGATTATTTTAAAAAATGGGTAAATGAGGGTCCAAATAATAAACAAAATTTATAACAAATACTTCATAAAAATCTCATCAATATTTTAACAACATTTATTCGTCATTATTATAACTCGCAATATTAACAACCAGATCGTTCACAGAAAAGAGGAGGCTTTCCGATAAGGATTTCTCCCTATTGGCGCGCAATTAGGTGACTAAACCCCTTTCCTCGACATAACTTTCTAGACATTGTTAATTATGCAGATAATAATATGAATAACTTGTCATCTCAATTATGAATTTAATAATATAAAATATTAACAATAATTAAATCAAATAACGTGAGATACTATGCATCAATTACTATAGCAATAATTGAATATAACTGAGTGACTTCTCATGTAAGCATCAATAATCAATATCGTGTGCTACTATGCAACCATGTGTATTACTGTACTTTTAACACTGGATATTTCAACAGTTAACGGTAAAACTTTCATCGTTATTTTTATAAAAAGATATTTCTGTTGTTTTCTAACTCTGACAATAATTTCGTTGTGGGGTCCACTAATGATTGTATGCATGATCGTTTAATATTTTACTCGTTAAAACGAATATTCCCAATTAATCAAATATTTTATAACAACTTGCATACTTTGCAAAATTTATAAATATTATCCACAACTATAACATTATATCAAATCCACACCATAATATTCAGAAATATATTTCGAGAAAAAATAATCTTTATTTATGAAAGTTGGGGTCTTACAACCTCCCCTTCTTATAAAATTTCTTCCTCGAAATTAGGGTACATACGTACCTAGTATGTCGAAGAGGTGAGGATACCTTGATTTCATTTTAAATTCTAACTCCTAGGTGATTTCCTCAACATCGTGGTTTCTCCACAAAACTTTGACTTGAGGTATAACTTTGGAGCGTAGAATATGTTCCTTCTTATCCAAGATTTTAACATATACCTCTTCATACGTTAAATCTTTCGCTATTTCGTCTGGTTCTAATTCAATAATGTGGTTCGGGTCTTCCACATATTTACTAACATAGATATATGAAAAACTTTATGAACACGAGACATACTTAGCGGTAAGGCGAGTCTATATAACATTCCAGAATTTTTAGATGTAATATTAAATATTTATTGATTTATATAAATATTTAATGGTTGTGATTATCGTTGAATAAATATTTGTTCAATTGATTTAATTTTGTTTTGTTCAATTGATTTAATTTTGTTTAGTTAATTATTTATTTAATAAATAATTGATGAATTAAGGAAATTATTATTATATTGATATTTCAATTAAATGATTTATTATTTGTATTGTGTTATGTGATTAAAGGATTTATTTAATTAATTGTGATTTGAATTAATTAAAATAAATATGAAAGTTCGATTAAATATAGTGTGATAAATAACTATATTATAAGGAGTTATTAAAATAAATTAAAGTAGTTTAATTTAGTTTTATCCAAACAAGACTTAATAGATTAATTCTTTAAATTTAAATGATTTGCCAAACAAGCCTTATGACTTTTGAGATTTCTAGATAAATAAAATAAAATCAAATAATAAATATAATATATTTATGTTATATACGTTTATCCTAATAACTAATGTTGCTTATTATGTGTATTAAGCCTATGGCAGTTTCTTTTGTTTACGCTTATTAGTCAGTTAGTTTTTTTGCACAGAACATAATTGCTAGCCTAAAGAGCTTCACAAAAAATTGAGAGAAGGGTTGAGAGAGAATTTGAGAGAAACTTAGGATTTCCACAACGATTTCTGTGTTTAACAACGATTGTGTATAAGCAATTTGAAGGTATGTTAACTCTATATTATATATACATATATATGTTCTACGACAACTAATTATAAATTCTGTGAATTTCAAATTTATTGAATTGTTGCTTTATAATGGATTACTTGTGGTTAGATATGCTCATGATGCTAGAGTTTATGTCAATCAAGAAAATCGCATGCTAAATTCGATTGACAGTGGAAGAAAAAGTTTTGACAGTGTATGTTTATATATATTTTCATGTGTTCATGAATAGTACCATTTTAGATGGTCAATTCTTAAATTAAACTGTAAATTGAGGCTTGCATATGTTAGTTCAATGAGATATGAGTATAACGTAATTTGAATGAGGTAACAAGAATTGAAATCACAGTGTTCAATTTTGTGAAGGAACTCAAAAATGGAGTTTTTGTTTGAAAACTTGAATTTTCAGAAATTAAAATAGTTTTAGTTAGTGTTAAATTGTGCTAATTGGTTGTAAATGTGAGCAATCATGTTTGTGATAGTTGTATATTTATTATAATGTGTTAATATTATCGCTTATTAGGTGAAATTTATGTTTGTTGGGCTAAAGCTCTGCCATCGCTCATAGCCTTCTCTCGTCTGTCGAACATTCAATACAAGATTCTTGGCAAGGCTAAGGCTAAAATCACAGCAGCAGTGTGCGATCCCCAATCCTTTGTATGGGCGTATCAATGCTGCCATACCCTAGTTTGAGATTCTAACTTCTGCTATTTTAGCAGACTTGAGAAAGTGTCACAACATGGTCTGAAATTGTGTTAGCATGTTAAATGTGTAATGTTAAGGTTAACATAACATAGTGAGTTGTGATTAGTACGATCAAAGTTGCAAAAGTGATTAGTAAATCGAAAACGCATTATGTGGTAATTAGTATACATAATGAAAGTTAGACAAGTGTTGTGAAGAAAAACACTTAGAGTTTCTGAAATGTGAATGGTAATGAACATGTTATGATATGTTAGCATGTCTAATAAGTATTGTGGTTCTAAAATTATGTGTAGGTGATCGTGAGTTTAATTTTATAGCTTACGCTCAAGGCAAGTTTTCTAACTCTACACTTTCATTGAGCTAGTTCGTTTATTATATTGTACAAGTTTTAACTCTACATTTTCATTGAGTTAGTTCTATTATTATAAATGCATGCTTTTGATTGAGCAATTTTTTATCTCAACTGTTATTGAATAAGTAAATTGTTCCTAAAATCCATTTGAGCAAAATCAAACTCTAATGTTATTGGAAATTCTCTATTTGTTGATTTATTCCAACTTGTTTACAGTTAAGCAAGTTTCTTAAAGTTCAGGAATTTCATTTCTAATATTATAATACTTGAACCTAGCTTATTTTATTGTTCAAGCAAAGGTTAACCATTTTATTAATTCTATTGAATACTTATGCTCTATAGTAATTTCTAGTATGAGTTAGATATATAGAATTAGTTCATTTATGATTCTCAAATGTTCTAAGTTATGTTATTATTAAACAACGGTTGTATTATCAAGCATTGTGGATTCAACTAGTACCCTAGTTGATGATCATTAAACTTCAATTACCCTTGAAAGCTTATCCAAATCAAACTTTCTTTGGTGCAGACTTGTAATCTAAATACTGAGATGAATAACCATATGTTTAGGTGTTTACGCTTAGTGTTGAAATGGTTGTGCACAATACATTGTACGAAGGATTGATCCCCCTAAATACGTGGAGTCCTTATAGTCATATGACTGTTAAAGTTAAAGTTGAAAGATTACTTATAACTGTGGACATGGTTCATGGTCATTTGACCCTCAGTAGTTTATTTAAGAATGTTAATAGAACAAATTATTCAGTTCTATTGAGCCTATGAGTTGGCAAATGTTGAAATGTTAATAGAACATATCATTCAGTTCTATTGAGCCTATTATTTGGCAAATGTTGTAATATTAATAGAACATAATATTCAGTTCTATTGAGCCTATTATCTGGCAAATGTTGTAAAGATATTTATTCTTATCTCAAGTGAGTTTTGTTTGCTCACTCTTGCATATTTATACATTTATTGCAGCTATGGTTGAGAAGGTTGATAAACCTACAACTAGCAAAGGAAAGGGAAAAATGTACAAGTGATGAAGACTTGTAATTTGCTTTATCGTTATGATTATATATATTTAATAATGATGTGATGTAATAATTTTATTTCCGCACTTGAATGATTGTATTAAAGGTTAGAGAACTTGGGAGATAATGTTTTTTTTTATTTAAGTAATCCTGTATGGGCAGGTTTTTATTATTCAATTTATTATGATTGGGTAGTTATATATGAATGTTTTGATTACGTGAACACCAAATCTGGAGGTAATGAAGTACTGGGATTTGGGGGTGTCACAATCTATATGCCACAGTTCCTACTCGATCGAGAATTTTGAATGGGCCAATGAATCGAGGATTGAGCTTTCATCTCTTTCCAAATCTCGTAACTCCTTTCCATGGAGCAACCCATAACAACACATGATCACCAACATTGAATTCCACGCCCTTTCGATGAAGATCGACATAACTCTTTTGTCGATCTTGTGAGGTTTTTATACATTGCTGGATCATTTGAATCTTCTCTGTAGTCATACGTACCAATTTTGGTCCCAACAACGTTGCTTCACCCACCTCGTCCCAATATACTGGAGAACAACACTTACGTCCATACAACGCCTTGAATAGAGCAATGCCAATACTTGCTTGATAACTTTTGTTGTAGGAGAATTCCACCAATGACAAGAACTTGTCCCAACTTTCCTTAAAGTCAAGGACACATAGTCTTAATAAATCTTCAAGAGTTTGAATAGTCCTCTCCGATTCCCCTTCTGTTTAAGGATGATATGCCGAACTAAATCGTAAATCCGTGCCCATAGCTTTTTGCAAACTAACCCAAAATTGTGAAGTGAATCTTGGGTCTCGATTAGAAACTATGGATACTAGCATACCATGCAGTCTTACAATCTCATTTATGTACATACGAGCAAGGCGTTCAAGTGAATAGGTTTCTCGTATAGGTAAGAAATGATCAGACTTGGTCAATCTATTAATAATAACCCAAATTGCATCTATGCCTTGAGAAACCTTGGGAAGAGTAATAACGAAATCCATGGTAATGTTCTCCCACTTCCATTCTAAAATTTCAAGTGGTTGCAATGGTCCTTTTGGCACTTGATAATCTGTCTTGACTCGTTGACAAGTTAAACACCTTGAGATAAACTCCGCGATCTCTCTTTTCATATTGCTCCACCAAAATGTATGTCGAAGATCGTGATACATTTTGGTATTCCCAGGATGGATTGCAAACGGTGTGTTATGTGCCTACAGCATGATTTTATACTTTAAATCAGGGTTGTTAGGAACACAAAGTCTGGAGTTGACTCGAAGTATTCATTCTTCATCGATTCTTGCTTCTGGAATAGCACCTTCTTGGACATACGCATCAGCTCCAGGTCCATAGCTTGAGTAACTTTAACTTTATCGATTAAAGTCGGTTTTACTCATATATTTTCCATCATCACGTGGGTCCTGGAGTCTTTAACTCTATCTCCATCCTTTGTAAGTCATACAAAATGGCACTTTGCATTGACAATATCGTACTTGTACCCTCATATGATCTTCTACTCAACGCGTCATCTACCACGTTCGCTTTTGCAAGATGATATTGAATGGTATGATCATAATCTTTCAACAGCCCGAGTCAACGTCGTTGTCGCATGTTGAGTACCTTTTGGGTGAAGAAATATTTGAGGCTTTTATGATATGTAAAGATCTCCACTTTCTTCCCATACAGGTAATGCCTCCAAATCTAAAGTGCAAAAATGACTACTGCCAACTCTAGAGCATGAGTAGGATAATTCCTCTCATATTCTTTGAGTTTTCGTGAGGCATAGGCTATGACTTTCCCTTGTTGCATGAGAACACATCCTAACCCTCTGCCTGAAGCATTTCTGTAGATGACAAATCCCTCCAAACTAGATGGTATTATCGGAACAGGTCCTGAAATGAGTCTCCTCTAGAGTTCTTAAAAACTCTTCTCACATTCCTCGCTCCAACCGAATTTTGTATCTTTTTGAGTCAGCTGAATTAGTGGAGTAGCGATTCGAGAAAATCTTTCCACGAATCTCTGATAATAACCAACTAAGCCCAAAATGCTACGTATATTGGTCACTGACTTAGGTTGCTCCCAGCTTTGAATTGCTTCAATCTTTGCTGTGTCAACAGATATTCCATGATTTGTTATCACGTGCCCAAGGAATGCTACTTCCTCAAGTGCATTTCTTTAACTTGGCATAAAGCTTGTTTTCACGAAGCTTTTGGAGTATCAGCCTCAAGTGTTGCTCATGATCTTCACGGCTTTTGTAGTAAATTAGGATGTCATCAATAAAGATAACCACAAAGTGATCAAAATATTCCTTGAATACTCGGTTCATCATATCCATGAAGGCAACAGGAGCATTAGTCAATCCAAAAGACATGACTAGGAATTTGTAATGCCCATACCGAGTTCTAAAAGCAGTCTTTGGAATGTCATAAGTTTTAATCTTTAACTGATGATATTCGAAACGAAGATCGATCTTTGAAAATAATTTAGCTCCTTGCAACTGGTCAAACAGGTAATCAATGCGTGGCAGTGGGTACCTATTTTTGATAGTGACATGATTCAACTCCCGATAGTCAATACAAAGTCGCATACTTCAATTTATCTTCTTCACAAATAGAACAAGAGCACCCCAAGGAGACGTACTAGGTTGAATGAAACCAATGTCTAACAATTCCAGTAGTTTGGTTTTTAACTCCTGAAGTTCAATAGGAGCCATTCGATATGGGGCTTTGGAAATAGGTTTTGTACCAGTTTCAAGGACGATACCAAATTCAATTTCACGCTCTGGGGGTAGGCCAGTAAGTTCTTCAGAGAATACATCAGAAAATTTATTAACAATAGGAATATCATTAAAATCTGACGTATTTTTGTTTAAATCTGTGACATGAGCTAAGAAAGATTGACATCCATTTTTCAATAAATGAATAGCTTTATGGCTTGATATGACAGTGATTGACTTTAGTGGTTTGGTTGCTTGAATTTGCGTAATAGGTTGGTTAGGAATATGAAAGCTAACAACCTTACGAAAATAATAAATTTTTGCATGATGAGTGGTTAACCAATCAATCCCTAAAATACCATCACATGCAAGTATTTTCAAAGAAATAAGATCGACAGGTAACGTGCGGTTGCCAATTTGAATCAAACAAGACTTATAAACAGTGGATGTAATGAAGGTTTCTCCCAACGAAGTTTCAACAGATAAGTCAAAGTCTAATTTCTCTGGAGTTAAATTTAAACGTTGAGCGCAAGTAGGAGAAATAAAAGAATGGGTAGAACTGGTATCAAATAAGGTATAGACTTTCGCTAGAGTTTATGATTAGCTTACCCGTGATAACCTCGTTCAGATTCCTCGCTTTTTGGGAGGTCACGACAAACTCTCTCCCTTGAACTACCGGCTTTGACTTCTCTGGGACGGCCTTTGGTGTCTCCATCCCAACTGGATTTGACTTCACTGCACGATAAAATCGGGCTATGTGACCTTCTCTTCTGCAATTATAACATATTTTGGACTGCTGCGTACAGTTTGGACTGATGTGTCCCTCCCTTCTGCATTTGTAGCATTCGATCGGTGATCGTTCTACTTCTTTAACAACGGGTGCTGATGCTGATGTCTTTCCATCATTATAGAATCTCCTCTTCTTGAAATTTCAACTTTTATTATCTTGGCCATGATTACCACCAAAGTGGTTACCATTTCTGGCATGTTGACTTCCTCCACGTTTGTTATCACCGCTTTGATGACTGCTACCACTGGTGTTATCATTTTGCCAGCTGCTCTCGCTTGGTTGGGTCGACTCATTATCGCGCTCCAATAACTGAGCCCTATTTATAACATCTAAATACAAACACAGTTTGTGAGAAATAAGGTATTGACGTATTTCAGGTTTTAAACCTCGCAGAAACATTCGCGTCATTCTCTCCTCATTATCAACCAAGTGGGACGCAAACTTGGACAACTCGGTAAACTTAGCTTCATACTGCGACACGGTCATATTGTTTTGCTCCAGCTTGATAAACTCTATCTCCTTCATGTGACGAATATTTTCAGGAATGTACTTGTTGTTGAAAAGTTTTTGGAACTTATCCCAAGACATCTTTGGTGCGGCAGTTTGAGTACGCTTTACAGATTCCCACCAGTAATATGCCTCTCCTCGAAATTTACAGGTGGCAAAGGGAACCTTTTGCACCTCGGAGCATCCCAAGATATCAAATATCTTGGTGATCTGCTTTATCCACGTCTCTGCCTTAAGTGGTTCTTGCTTTCCCAAAAAATCCGATGGTTTCAGCTCCTTGAACTGCTTAGCGGTGACCGTCCGAGAGTTGCCAGTGTTTCCACCTGCATTTTTAACAGGAGTCTCTCTTGCCTGATGTTGCACGAATTGCAGAAAGCTCCTAAACATTTCGTCGTTCGCCATTTGGTCGGTGTTGTTGTTCACCTGAGGATTATTGCCATCCTGATGCACATTATCCTGGGTATTTATCGTTGGTGACTCAACGGTCTCATGTGCTCCATTGCTTATCTCAACATTCTCGGATGTCATTTTCAAACACTGCCACAAAACAAGGGTTAATTTACATGCCATATATTATCCCTATATACAGACCAACCAATTAAATAACAAATAAACTTAGGTAGGTCACACTAGCGAAGGATTTCCCCGTCTCTCCCCTAGTTCTAGTCTCACATCTTAGCCAGGGATCATATCCCTAAGCTTTGATACCAACTGTGACACCCCAAAAATAGGTATACATCACACATTCTAAGTCGCCAAATACATGTTATAGAATTCAAATACAAACTTAATTAATACAACTATCGTGTAAAATACGACAAAATATAGCTGAGTTTTTACACGAATATTGTCTCATAGACAATATCCAAACTCAAATTCAATACTCATTACATTTATTATCACACTAAATAGTGAGGACTACTAAAACAACCATCTCGGACTGTCACTCAATTCCTCGACTAGTCCCAGCTACGTTCTTATTTCCTGAAGAGAACAATGAAAGCAAAAGGGTGAGCTCAACTAGCCCAGTAAAAAATATTATGACTAAGATAATGTAGAATAAATTATCATTAGCCTTCAACAATGTTAAACTGATAAAATATAATAAACATCAAGTTTAACTGCAGCGGAACAAAGAATCCATTAGAAGAGTCAAGTAGAGCGTGATATCTACTATCTTCTATAATTTAAAAAGTTTATCATCAATTTTATTGCTGAGACTCAGCTTAATAAATAATCCACATCATCGAATCATCCCTGCACTACGGCCAATGATATTCATTTGTATCACGACCACAAATTATCCATGCACTACGGGCCAAGGATATTCGTGTTTTCATCAATGGTCATGATCATGCCAACAACTGCCCATCAATGCACTACGGGCCAATGAGGACTTTTACCACATCATTTATAACATTACGGTCATGATTATACCAAATAATCTCTGGTCATAATCATACCAATCAACAGTCCATCTATGCACTAAGGCCACATATGACTTTCAACATAAAATATAAGCATGAGGATGATGACAATGGTATAAGAATTCAATTAAATGAAAGCAAAGGAATTTTTTTTAAAGATTTATAATTTAATTTATCCAGAATTTAATAATGTCCAAATTGTCAACATGATAATGCTTTGTGGAGTAAAATTCAAGAATAATATTGTATCAAAAATGATTTTTACCGAAAAAAAAATATATTTTTGTCATGAATAGTATCCTGGGTGAATAGTAACCGAGTGAATAGTACCCTGTGAATATTAACTTCAAGAATAGTAACCCTGTGAATAGTACCCCGTCATGAAAAAGTTAAAACTTATCAAGAATGCTCAGAATAATATTTTCATGAAAAGATACTGGATGAAGCGCAAATATCAAGGATATTCTACTAATTTCATGGAGTATAGAAGCCAAAACTTTAACAAAATGAGTATAGAATTCGAAATCTGAAACAAAATAATATTACTTATATACTACAGAGTATTAAAGAAAATATTATTTCATATGAATATTGAACAAAAATAATATCCATTACCTTAGAAAAGAGAGTATTCCAACTGTTATATATAGCGGGGATATTCTTAAAGAAAACTTTTACTATTTTCTACGCTCAAAGCTTTCTAAAACTAAAAAGAAATACGCTCAATATTATAGAAGAAGAATTCTCTGATTCTGGTGTGATTTTCAATTCTAACTAAGCATCCTATTTATAGGAGAATGGAAGGATACTATTTAGAAAAAATTTCACGGACGCATAGTTGAAATAAAATCACGGGCCAAAGTTTTCGTCTGATAATTCACGGGTTGATTATGTTGATCATCAGATGCCTAGCTATTCAAAATGATACCTTAATGATCAAATAAAACAAACTTATAAATTATAAATATATGTATACTCCTTCCACCTTACGTAACCCATTTCCCTTCCCCTTTTTGTTCTTTCCTTGGCAATTCTTTTCCTCCCCCATCAACATCATTATCCACCAAAGTCATATATATATATATATATATATATATATATAACAAAAATGAGATAACTTCTACCGACAAAAATTTGGGAAAGTGGGGGGTCCAAATAATAAGAAAAATTTACCACAAATACTTCATTAAAAAAATCCCTCAATATTTTAAAAAACCTTTATTCATATTATTATAACTCGTAATATTAACAACTAGATTGTTCCCAGGAAAGAGGGAGCTTTCCAATAAGGATTTTTCCCTATTGGTGCACAATTAGGTGACCAAACCTCTCATTGACAAAACTTCTAGACATCGTCAATATTGAAAATAATAATATTAATAACTTTGTCGTCTTAATTATCGAGTTAATAATATAAAATATTATGCAGATAATACTGTGACAATAATTGAATCAATAATATGAGAGATATGATGCAGCAATTACTGTAGCAATAATTGAGTATAACTGAGTGACTTCTCACGTAAACATTAATAATCAATACCGTATGCTACTATGCAACCACGCGTATTAATGTACTTCTAACACCGGTTATTTCAACAGTTAACGGTAAAACTTCCGTCGTTATTTTTATAATAAGATATTTATGTCGTTTTCTCATTGCGACAATAATTACGTTGTGGGGTCCATTAATGATTGTGTTGTCGTACAAATATTTCTAGTTAAAACGAATATTCCCCGACCAATCGAATATTATATAACAACTTGCTTACTTTGCAAAATTCATAAATTTTACCCACAACTATAACATTATAACAAATTCAAACCTTAATATTCAAAAATGATATTTATAGAAAAAAATTATCTTTATTCATAAAAGTTGGGGTCTTACAACCTCCCATTCTTATGAAATTTCGCCCTTGAAATTAGGGTACATACCTGGTATGACGAAGAGGTGAGGATACCTTGATTTCATTTCAGATTCTAACTCCCAGGTCATTTCCTCAACATTGTGGTTTCTCCATAAAACTTTAACTTGAGGTATAACCTTGGAGCGTAGAATATGCTCCTTCTTATCTAAGATTTTAACATGAACCTCTTCATACGTTAAATCGTCCGATATTTTGTCCGGTTCTAACTCAATAATGTGGTTCGGGTCTTCCACATATTTACGTAACATGGGTATGTGAAAAACGTTTTGAACACGAGACATACATGGCGGTAACGCGAGTCTATAATCCACAGTTCCTACTCGGTCAAGTATTTCAAATGGGCCAATGAATCGAGGATTGAGCTTTTCTCTCTTTCCAAATCTCGTAACTCCTTTCCATGGTGCCACACGAAACAACACATTCTCTCCAACATTGAATTCCACGTCTTTTCGATGAAGATCAGCATAACTCTTTTGTCGATCTTGTGAGGTCTTAATATGTTGCCGGATCATTTGAATCTTTTCCGTAGTCATACATACCAATTTTGGTCCCAACAACGTTGCTTCACCCACCTCGTCCCAGCATATTGGAGAACGACACTTTCTTCCATACAACGCCTCAAATGGAGCCATGCCGATACTTGCTTGATAACTATTATTGTAGGAGAATTCCACTAATGGCAAGAACTTGTCCCAACTTCCTTTGAAGTCAAGGACACAAAGTCTTAATAGATGCTCAAGAGTTTGAACAGTCCTCTCTGACTGCCCGTCCGTCTAAGGGTGATATGCCAAACTAAATCGCAAATCTGTGCCCATAGCTTTTTGCAAACTAACCCAAAATCGTTAAGTGAATCTTAGGTCTCGATCAGAAACTATGGATACTAGCATACCATTCAGTCTTATAATCTCGTTTATGTAAGTAATAACCCGATATGTTTCTATATAAATAATTAAGAAATTTTGCATATAAATTTTTTTCTTATTATTTTAAAGATAAGAATATGTGCCAAGAAATGTGTATGTATATATGTGATAAATAGAATTTATTTATTACATGAATAATTTCAAATAATTTTATTTTAGAATTCTTGATCATTATAAAGTATATTCTTATAATAATTAATTTTATATTAGAAATATTTTTATTATTTATTTTCCATAAAAATATGATTGTTGTATTATTTAAATAATATATGAAATGATTATAGAATTATTATAATAATTATTATTTTATTATATGAATTTTTGTTCGATTATTTAAGTTAATTATTTTTAACTTAATTAATAATGTTATATATGAAAGATAAATCGCTTTATTTAATCCAAACCCTAATTTTGGATTTTGAGCTATGAATGAGAATAATAATATTATATTAAATATAATATTATTTTACAGTGTTATAAATATATACAGTATATGTATAGACTAATATTGGTTAGTCAATTATGGTGTATCACGACAAACCCTAGTATTACTGTCATAAACCATAATTGGAAACTCAAAACTAGAATTTAAGATCGGTCAAAAATTGTGTTATATGAATTATGTTGCATATTATAGAATTTCTGTTAATTAGGAAAACCCTAATAAATATTTGAAAACCCTAATTTTCTAATTAGAAACCCTAATTGCAAAAATTAGAAACCCTAATTATTATTTTAGTAAATTGAATTGTTAATTTGGGAACCCTAATGATAATTAAGGAACCCTAATTATTTAAACCCTAATTTCCTATTAAAAACCCTAATGTTAATTAGTGTGTTTTAATTAAAATTTTATTACACTTTAATTTTAATTTTTCAAACCCTAGAAATTATTTGGGAAACCTTAGGTTTAAAATCTAGTGATTAAACCCTAGATTCAAGTACCATGGGCAAGAATACCATTAAATTGATAACAAAATTACCATTATACCCTTTTTGTCCCATTTGGTGAATTATTGCTAGAAAATCTAGCAAGATCATGGCATGCCACCCTAGTCTAAGCTATGAGCCTACAAAACACCACTTCTCATCCTTTAGCTTCCAAATTCATTGCATCTACATCACATAAGTAGAATTGGAGAGAGAAAGTATATGTTCATGTTCATTTTTTTTCTTATACTCAAACTAGACTCTCTCTCTCTCTCTAAAACCGACGAATTTCATTGCTAATATTAGTCACAAACCAAGCCCCACTAATACATATAACAAAATCAGAAGTCAGAATCAAGAATTTTCTTAGAAATGTATAAAACCTAACCCTAGAAGTTGATCTTTAATCTTATGTTAGATTTTGTGTTTTAGAGTTAAATCATGTAGTATATAGTGTTAATAGATGATCTGGGTTGATAGATGTTAGATCCATAACATCTATATGCTCGAATTTAATGACTTACAAAAATCTAGAAAATTTTAAAATTGTGGTCTGACAACAAATGTCAGAGCCCCTAGATCTTTCTTTGTTAAGTGTTATGTGTATTTTATATTATGGATATGTTCTTTGTTATGTGGACTATGATCTGAAACTGGAAATAGGGTCAGATCGTGTCTAAAACTCAAGATATTCGTGGTCAAACCACGTTGACCGGCATTGACTATATGAAATCTTGGCAGCTATGAACTTGCCCAGAAAGCTCTGACAGCAAGTTCATGGGCCCAGATCTTTCTGTTGTTAGTTGTTTTGTTCTTGTTGATGTAATAAGGTTGTAATCTAGTATATGGACTGTTGATTCATGATCATGCCAACAACTGTCCATCAATGCATTACGGCCAATGAGGACTTTTACCACATCATTTGTAACATTACTGTCATGATTATACTGAATAATCCCTGGTCATAATCATACCAAGTCCATCTATGCACTATAGGCCACAGATGACTTTCATCATAATATAAGCATGAGGATAATGACAATGATATAAAGAATCAATCAAATGAGATAAAAGATGTGAGACCCCGAATTTTATGAAATAAAAGTATTCAATTTTTCTATTTTGGTAAATAGTTAAATTGATAAAAGTTTAAAGTTAAGGGTAATATGTGAATTTTTTTTTTTTGCAAAGTAATCAAGTTGATATAAAATATTCATTTTGTCCGGGAATATTCGATTAGTCGGGGAATATTCGTATGACGGTACAATCATTGGTGGACCCCACAACAGAATTATTGTCGGATTGAGAAAACGACAAAAATACTTTATGAAAATAACGGTGGAAGTTTTACCGTTAACTATTGAAACACCCAGTGTTAAAAGTACAGTAATACGCATGGTTGAATAGTAGTACACGGTATTGATTATTGATGCTTATGTGAGAAGTCACTCAGTATTGTTCAATCGGGTATTCGGGACACTTTTCGTGTCGGAGTACTATTCACGAGTTACTATTCAACAAATAATAATCACCCGTAAAATATATTTCTTTTCGGTCCAAATTATTTTTGGGTACAATATTAGTCCATGAGGAGATGTGCTAATTTTTCAGACCGTTGGTTGAAGATATAATAGTAAATCAATTTGGACCGCTGGTGGATAGTTATAATAATAAATCAATATGGATCGCTAGTTTAAAGTTTTAATAGTAAATCAGTATGGACCGTTACTTTAAGTTTTAATAGTAAACCAATATGGACCATTCGTTTAAAAGTAAATCAATCTGGATCGTTCATGAATTAGTTACTATGCAGTCCATTCTTCTATAAATAGAAGCTCATTCCTTCATTATTTCTTACGAATTCACTGAAACTCTAGAGAGAGAAATTATAGAAAAACTATAGAAAAGTATTATGCTACTTTCCTACTCTTATATTCGGTTTCTTTTACGGTAAGGGGTATTATTTCTTTTGTATTCATGAAGAGAAGTTCTGTTATTCCATTATTTATTATTTTGTTGGAATAACCTGTATACGCAGGCTACCCTATACTTGGTGAAATTCTTCTATTATTTCATTCTTTATTATTCTGTTGGAATATCCTGTCTGTGCGTTTTACACCGGACCTGGTTTCAGTCTTAATTATTCTGTTGGAATATCCTGTCTGTGCGTTTTACATCGGACCTGGTTCCGTTATTTATTATTCTGTTGGAATATCCTATCTGTGCGTTTTACATCGGACCTGGTTTCGTTATTTATTATTCTGTTGGAATTTCCTGCCTGTGAGATCTATCGCATGCTTGGTGATTTCTTTTATTATTCCATTCTTTATTATATTCAGTTGGTTAAAACTTTGACTTCTATACTCCATGAAATTAGTGAAATATCCTTGATATTTGCGCTTCATCCAAAGATCTCAGAAGCGCCAAATCTGGGTATCTTCCAACCCGACGATGATGGTGCTATCTTTGCATAACATTCATACATTCATTCAATTAAAAGTCTCAAAGAACGAACATAACTTCTATATATTTAATGTAATATTAACATTTCCCAGGTTCTATACCCATTACAAAGGTTCTTTGTCATAATATCGCTTACATTACAACAATAGACCTATACTATTACAAGACGAACCTTAGTAATCATTTTAGCTTTTCCCTTATCCTTTTTCGATCCTTCAGACGTTCGATCTTAGTTTGCATTCATATGGTTCAAGCAAGAGTGAGCATAACTAGCTCAACAAGTATAACAATTTAATAACAACATGCTTGACACATACAAATCATATATCTTCAATAACTGAACAATAGTTATGAAGTACTATTGATAACTCAAAATAGCACTCCATCTTTTCTTTAAAATGTTTTACAATAATAACAATATTTAGTAAAACATTCACTCCGGTCAAAGACCTCGAGTATTCATTCTTTATTGGAAAAGGACAGCCCGGAAGCAAGTCCGTAAGCCCGATATTACTTACGAGCACTTCTAGGTGATCAGCCTATTGTACTCTATGTTGATCAACACTACATCCATTAAACGTATGCACGTTTAAGCATTTGGAAACCTCACGTGCCTGTCGTGTTACCGACAAAACATTTGTTTAACATTTCAGTCTTCTTTTGAAAACTATATCAAGTAGTTGACAAAAGATAACAACATTTGATAATACATGAATAGATTATCCATGTAATAACCGTAAATTTTATGATTTAATATTAATATTCATAAATAGAGCATGTGATTAATTATTTTATAAATGCTTACATGGCGTGAGGTGAGTAACTTAAATTATGTGAAATAACCCAACTTACTAATAATTATTAAGGTGGCGTATAATTTAGTGTTACTGGGTAAATTAAATTAATTAATTTGCTGCCATAATAATTAAGTATTACATGTTTATAATCCAAATAATAAATTGGGAGTCTAGCACAATAAATTAATTGATATACTTTAAGTTAGCCCAATAAACTTGGGTTATTTAGAATCCAATTCGGAACCCAACATAATAGTTAACTGATGGTACAAGGTGTTGGTTAAATAAAATGTGGCGTGGGGCAATGGGCCCGACCGACTAGCCCCTTGTCTATGTCTGAGATCTATTCTCTTGTCCCAAATTAAGGATCACCAAGTACAAGGAACAGTAGTTGGAGAAATCATGGCAGTCTATTTAAATACAAGCCACCATGGCAGTCTGTTTTAAGTGATAAGAGTGTTGGAGAAATCTGAGTAAAGAATTCTTAGTTGCTAAGCATTACCAAATCAGTGTGTGAGATATCAAGGCTAAAGCCCGAGAAGGTATAATTTCTACTTCGTTCTTAACTTGAGCCTTGTTTGATTCTCGGTTTTCCTAAATTAATAGGTCAAGTATGATGAATTAGCATGATATAGGGTGTTTAGAAAGTTTACTTTCGTGCATGAATACGTTAATAATTGCCTGGAATCAAGTCGTGGCTACTCTGCAAAACAGAGCACGTTCATTGCTTTTGAACTCCATGGGGTGCAGCTGCACCGTACTTAGGAACCAGCTGATGGGTTCGGTCATGTTAGACCATGTATTAAGAAATTCCCTTAAGCTGTATGCATATAGTAAAGTCTTAATGAAATTAACCCGACAAACTTAGACCTTGTCGAAATAGTGTAGGCAATCAAGTCTCGAAGAGTCGACTTCAAAGTTGTCTTCGGACAAAGCGTGTTATCTTCGGACAAGTCGTAATATTTTCGGACATGGCTAAATGACTTCGGCTTCGTACATGGCCATATGTCTTCATCTTCGAACATGGCGATCGCCTTGGAGCTTCCTGGACATGGCCGATCGTCTTAGGCTTGGACATGGCGGATGTCTTGACTACGGACATGGCGAGATGTCCTGGGACTCGGAGACAGCATCATAACTTGATATAAGGATGGATTAATAAATATTCCTATACTGCTATAAACTATTATTACACGAATGAGTTCTAAGTAGAGAATTTTACTAACTTCGGGAAAATAAATCTAATGCCTGCAAACATGCATAGAAAAGGGGTCGGTGGGATTAATAGATGTTATGGTCTACTTAAAGCAATGAACCTCTTGGAACTACGAAGAAGAAAGATTATGAATAAACTAGCAGTGGTCAAAAGTATGAGCATGTTAGTGAACACCTATGAGTTTTGATGGGTGCAGCAGTATACATAGATTGAAAAAAAATATGTTATGTGTACATGTTGTTTATATATGTATATCAAGTGTGTTTGGCTAATGAATACCTATACTTACATAAATAGGACAAACATAGTTCATTGAGGTGATTTTTGCTATAAGTAGCAATCAACGCTAAAGGCAAGTTCCCTAACCTCAATCAAATTTACATTGAGCAAGTATCCGAACACTATTATTATTGTGTTGCAAGTTCCTTACTTCTTACATTGTATACACTCGAATTGTCGTCTAAAGCAAATATCTATTTCTATTCGAAAATCATTTATATACCTTGACGTTGTTGCAAGCATTGGATTTATCGTTCTTATATGCATGATAAAAAATTGTCTAAGCCTTTGATTCGACTAGACTATTATTATGCTATCCAAACCAATTGACTTGGTGCGGACTATCGTAAATCTACTGAGATGAACAACCCTCATTGAAGGAGAAATTATATATTGTCGGGAAACCGACGTGCGCACATGAGTATGATTAAATGTTATGCATAACATATGGTACTTTAGGCTGATCACCTGTTGTACTCGTTTACATTAGATTACAGTGTAATACTATTAATTCTAGTAAGAGTTCTTAGTCCTTAGTGACTGCTCAGTACTCATTCATGTTGAACCTCGAAATGAATGAAATCCTAAAATTTTGTTGATATCCTTCAGTCTATAGCGACACCTATTGAATACTCTTGATATTTCTTGATATCCTTGAACTACCAATTATTATTATACCCTTGAAAGGTTTAAATGTTATAACTGCTTGTTCTTCTCCTGCTATATTACTTGTTTGGGCAAACTTCGTTGCTCATTCTTGCTTCCTAAAACATTACGCTTAAAAGCGGAGAAGCAAGGCGATGCGTCAGACAGAGACAAGGGAAAGGGCAAGGCTGACAGAATAACTTAGTCCTTAAGACTAGAACTATTATTATTATTGTTATGCTTGTTATGATGTATTCAAGAATGATTAAGTTATGTTTAAGTCAATCACTGAATTGTCGTAGTAATGGTTACAGTACCTTGGGACGCAAATATTTATATTATATCAATGTAAATTATTCTAGTATTTCCGTTGTTGATTTAGTAAGATATTCGTAGTTGTACGTGATGCACCAAATTCGAGATATGGGTGTCCGAATTTTTGGGAGCGTCACAGGTTGGTATCAAAGCCATAGTTATAAACCTTAGGAGTGAGAGCCCTTAGATTATAACTTAGGAGTACTTAGAAGATAGAAAGGGATGAAACTCATATAGAGTTTTCATCGAGATGGACTTAGCATGTTACAGAATATAACTTCATTCTATACAATGAACTTATGTTATTTAACATTCTGATGGAGTTGTTGTTTGTTTTGTCTTGTGTTGGTGATTGTAGAATGACTGACATGGGAGGACCTAGCCGAGTAGTAGAAGAGGAGCCGCGTGACATACACGTGGTATATGAGGCACCATTAATAGCGGAGCCTATATCAACTGTAGTCCCTATCGATGATGATGATGAGGAAGAGGAGATGGAGCCAATACCCGAGGAGTCTGATCCGGAGGAGGAGCCATGGAGGAGCGATGATGGTGGACGAGCCCATGGGGGACTCCGACGAGGCTACTTTTGAGGATAGAATGTTGGGGGAGTATGAGGAGCAGATTTTAGAGTTAGGGTGCAGAGTTGAGGAGTTAGAGGCTGAGGCTAGGGACAGGGAGTCCGAATTCCAAAAGCTGAGGGAAGAAGACCACCAGAGAAAGTTAGTGATGCAGGAGATGGAGGTAGAGATTGCTCGCCGTAAGGAGGCAAGAATCCAGATGGGGGCTTTGTTTCACAGGGCGATGGCTAGGAATGTAGAACTGGCTGGGAAGTTGGAAGAGATGGAGCAGAGGGAGTTGAGCGAGAGGACAGAGAAGAAAGCTATCCGTACTCAGTTAGGGATGGAGGTAATGGATAGGATCCATTTTGATGAGAAGTGGGAAGGGGCCAATAATAGGGCTAACGATCTAGAAGATGAAGTGAGGTGCAAAAGGAGGAATATGAATAGGATGGGCTATGCAATGCACACGGCCATGGAGAGACTGATTGATGGGGTAAATCACTACCCGGCAGAGCAGGGACAGACCCGGCACACCATAAGCCGAGATTTGGTGGTGCACATTACTCAGAGGGAGTACCAGAGCTTTGTGGAGCGCGGAATGATAGATTAAGTCTAGGCATTAAAAGTTAGTAGTTGTAGTTCGTTATGTAGTGTATTATCTGTTGTTGTAGTTTCAGTCTTTCATGTAGAATGTGAGATAGTTGTAAGCCCCAAACTTTTGAGTTATATTAGAGGGGTAGTATGTTAATGGTTGTCCCCATCTTTTGTGATATTAGGGGATACGTTGTGTCATTTATAGAAATATGCTTGAGATAATCATGTAATGTAACAATTTGGCATATGAATATAAACGATCTTATTCTGAATGTATCCTGAAATCTTATTCCTTTTATGGAGAATTGTTTAAGTAATATAATTAGATAATAAAAATGGAAGTTTTATGATGCAGAAAAATGCCGCCCAGACGTAGATTAACTGCACCGAAAGAGTCGGTTAATGATGAGAGAGGACAAGTAGATCCCATTCAGAGGCTTGTAGATTTGTTAGGAGAGGCTCTTAGGGAAAGAAATGAACAAGTAACACCCAATCCCCATGTAGCTCCGGTCGCAAACTTCAAGGACTTTAAGAGTGTAGGACCTCCCGATCCTATTGTAGCGCAAACGTGGATCAAGGAAATGGAGAAAGTCTTCGCCATTGCTCGTGTGGGTGAAGACCAGAAAACCGTGTTCGCTACATAGATGATGAGGGGTGAAGCAAACTACTGGTGGGAAGCAAATCAACAGAGGGCAGGAGAAGGGACTATAACCTAGGAAAGGTTTAAGACTTTATTCTTCGAGAATTACTTCCCGAAAAGCATGAAGAATAGGATAAAGGTAAAGTTTCTAGAACTAGAACAAGGGTAGATGACAGTGGCACAATATGCGGCCAAGTTCAATGAACTCGTACGATTCGCAACACATCAAGTAGACACTGAAGAAAGGAAATCTCGACGCTTCAAACTTGGACTAAAACCTTGGTTGTTCAACAAGGTGTCGGTCCTTCAAATCGACTCATTCGCCACATTATTGGAGAAGGCGATAATTGATGAGGGAGGTAGCGAGGCATTGAGCCAATACAACAAGGAGAAGAAGAACAAGAATGTTGGGGGAGAAACTCATGGAGGGAGTAGCAGTGGTGGAAGTTATCTGGGAAAGAGGAAATGGGATAACCGCAACAACGACAACAGCAACAACAACACCAACCACCGAAACATCAACCAGTCAGAAAGTTATCAAGGAGGGTTTAAGAAAAGAAGTGAAGCTTGCCCGAAATGTGGGAAGAACCATCACGGGGAATGCTGGAAGGGGCGCAGCGTCTGCTACAACTGCAGCCAAGAAGGGCACATTTCACCCAACTGCCCAAAGCCAAAAAAGATCAAGGGATGTTTCGTGTGTGGCTCCACTGAGCACCAAATGAAGGATTGCCCACAGAAGGGGAGCAATAGAGGAAGCGGCCAACAAGGAGGGGACAGCAAGCTGATGATCGGCGGACCAACGCAATCCAACTGACCAACTGCCCGAACCTTTAACATGACTATCGAAGATGCAGTGACTGCAAGGGACGTGGTGTCAGGTATTCTCCCAATCAATAATATAAATGCCTATGTATTATTTGATTCGGGTGCTACCTATTCCTTTGTGTCTGAAGAATTTGCTAATCTACTAAACATACCTCCTGAACATTTAGAAAATTCATTGAATGTAGAGATTGTGAATAAGGAAGTAATTCCCATAGAGTTTGTTTATCGAAACTGTTGTGCAAACATTAGAGGTCACGAACTAAACGTAGGCTTAATTCTGATTAAAATGGGAGAGTTTGATGTGATATTAGGAATGTATTGGTTATCCAGCCACGCTGCTATAATCGATTGTCAAAAGAAGAGTGTGAACCTTCAGACCTCAAATCGGTCTAAGGTAGTGTTTTACGGTAGCTCGTCGCTCAAGCAATCGTGTTGCCTTACGATGATACAGGCTAAGAAATTGTTAAGGAAATGATGTATAGGTTATTTAGCCTATATAGTGGACACTTAGCAAAAGGGAATAGAAATGAAAGATATATCAATGGTAAAAGATTTCCAAGACGTGTTTCCAGACGAACTGCCTGGTCTTCCGCCAGACAGAGAAATCGAATTCATAATAGACTTAGCACCGGGAACCGCACCAATTTCGAAAGCCCCATATCGTATGGCGCCAGTTGAAATGAAGGAATTGATGATTCAATTGCAAGAGTTACTAGATAAGGGTTACATTCGGCCAAGTGTGTCTCCTTGGGGAGCACCAGTGTTGTTTGTAAAGAAAAAGGATGGATCGATGAGGCTCTGTATCGATTATCGGGAGTTGAACCGAGTGACAATTAAGAATAGATATCCATTGCCAAGGATAAACGACCTTTTCGATCAACTGAAGGGAGCAAAGTGTTTTTCCAAGATAGATTTACGAACGGGTTATCATCCGTTGATAGTGCGAGTGGAGGACATACAAAAGACGGCGTTTCGAACTCGCTACGGACATTACGAATTTTTAGTGATGTCATTTGGGTTAACCAATGCTCCGGCAGCATTCATGGACTTGATGAACCGAGTTTTCAGGCCATACTTAGATAAGTTCGTAGTAGTATTTATCGATTACATTTTGATTTATTCAAAGACGAAGGAAGAAACCGCCTAGAACACACAAGATGGTATTGGAAGCATTGAGAAGGGAAAAGATGTAAGCTAAATTTTCAAAATGTGAATTTTGGATGGAAAGGGTTCAATTTCTAGGACATGTGATAGATCTAAATGGAATTTCCATGGATCCTACAAAGGTGGAAGCAGTAAGTAACTAGGAACAGCCGAAGATGCCAACAGAAGTTAGGAGTTTCTTAGGTTTAGCCGAGTACTATCGAAGATTTATCTAAGATTTTTCTAAGATAGCAACCCCGCTGACCAATCTAACGAGGAAGACAGAGAAGTTCGTATAGACGGACAAATGCGAGGAGAGTTTCCAAGAATTGAAGAGGAGGTTGAGTGAGGCACCTATATTATCATTACCAGATGATACGGGAGGATTTGTGGTGTATAGTGATGCATCGCATAGAGGACTTGGTTGTGTGCTAATGCAATATGGCAAGGTCATTGCATATGCCTCACGATAGTTGAAAGATTTCGAAAAACGATACCCTACCCATGACTTGGAGTTAGCGGCGGTAGTCTTTGCATTGAAGATTTGGAGGCACTATTTTTATGGAGAAAAATGTGAGATATATACGGATCACAAGAGTCTGAAATATATCTTCAAACAGAAGGAGTTGAACATGCGACAAAGAAGGTGGTTGGAACTAATCAAGGATTATGACTGTGAAATTCTTTATCACCCAGGAAAGGCAAACGTTGTAGCCGACGCTCTGAGTATAAAAGGAAGGGAGAAGTTATTCAAATTGACAACTCAAGAGGAATTAATAAGAGAAATGGAAAAGTTGGAAATAGAGGTGGAGGAACCAAAAGAAGCGGAAGGAAAATTACTCATGATGAGAGCTCACCCGACGTTATTGGATAAAATAAAGGAAGCACAAGAGAAAGATGAAGAATGTGAGAAGATAAAGAAGAGAATAGTAGAAGATAAGGAAGAAAGGTTCAAAGTAGATAAGGACGGTATATTGAGGTTTGAGGGTCGAGTATGGGTGCCAGCTGTAATCGAACTGAGAGAGGAAATCCTACACGAAGCACACAATACGATGTATTCTGTACATCCAGGAGGCACAAAAATGTACCAGGATCTTCGACAACATTTTTGGTGGCCTAATTTGAAAAGAGAGGTTGCAAAATGTGTTAGCAGATGTCTTACTTGTCAAAGAGTCAAAGCAGAACACCAGAGACCAAGTGGACTACTTCAACCGCTGGAAATTCCAGAATGGAAATGGGAGCACATTACGATGGACTTTGTGGTTGGACTTCCTTTACGTATGGGTTATGATGCCATTTGGGTTATTGTGGACCGACTAACAAAGACAGCTCATTTTCTACCCATCAAGTTTCGATTCAATTTGAACCAGTTAGCAAATTTGTATGTAAAGGAAATCGTATGGCGACATGGAGTGCTGATGTCGATTGTCTCCGATCGAGATCCGCGTTTCACGTCAAAATTCTTGAAAAGTTTGCAGGAACGAATGGGAACTCAATTGAGATTAAGTACTGCTTATCACCCTCAAACTGACGGGCAGAGTGAACGAACCATACAAACGTTGGAGGACATGCTTAGAGCTTGCGTGATGGACTTCAAGGGAAATTGGGACGACCATTTACCACTAGTAGATTTCGTTTACAATAATAGCTATCATGCGAGTATCGGTATGCCGCCATATGAAGATCTTTATGGGAGAAAGTGTAGAACACCATTATGTTGGGATTAAGTCGGAGAACGACGACTTTTGGGAGCAGAATTAGTCCAACAAACGGCCGACGTGGTAGCAACAATAAGGGGCAAATTGGTAGCGACTCAAGATCGCTAAAAGAAGTATCTTAGATTTGCATCGTCGAATCGAGACTTTAAAGTCGGTAGTTTTGTGTTTTTGAAGGTATCTCCTTGGAAGGGAAAGATCAGATTCGGAAAGAAAGGAAAATTGAGTCCGAGGTTCATAGGGCCATTCGAGATATTGAAGCGAGTGGGCGAAGTGGCATACAAAGTTGCTTTGCCACCCGAACTGGAATACATCCACAACGTGTTTCACATTTTCGTACTACGTCCGTACAAGTCTGACTATAAGCACGTGATTTCCTATGAGCCCATTCAAGTAGAGAAGAATCTGGCATGTGAAAAAATTCATGTTCAGATAACAGATAAGAAAGAACAAATGCTAAGAAACAAAGCTATATCTTCTGTAAAGGTTGTTTGGCGAAACCACGATGTCGAGGAGGCCACATGGGAATTAGAAGTTAAGATGAGGAGAGACTATCCCCATCTTTTTGTGTAACCTTGTATCAATTCCGAGGACCGAATTTTTATAAGGGGGAGAAGATGTAATAACCGTAAATTTTATGATTTAATATTAATATTCATAAATAGAGCCTGTGATTAATTATTTTATAAATGCTTACATGGCATGAGGTGAGTAACTTAAATTATGTGAAATAACCCAACTTATTAATAATTATTAAGGTGGTGTATAATTTAGTGTTATTGGGTAAATTAAATTAATTAATTTGCTGCCATAATAATTAAGTATTACATGTTTATAATCCAAATAATAAATTGGGAGTCTAGCCCAATAAATTAATTGATGTACTTTGAGTTAGCCCAATAAACTTGGGTTATTTAGAATCCAATTCGGAACCCAACATAATAGTTAACTGATGGTACAATGTGTTGGTTAAATAAAATGTATGCGTGGGCAATGGGCTGACCGACTAGCCCTTGTCTATGTCTCGAGATCTATTCTCTTGTCCCAAATTAAGGATCACCAAGTACAAGGAACATAGCCTAAACTCTCTTTACACAAACTTTCAAGTCGCTAATCCTGGCATGCAGGGGCTAGCTAAGTGGGTCGGTATGGAGTGGTTAAACAACTCCTAAAGTAACCATTGTTCATTTCTATTGCACCATGAATCCCAACATTGGGTAAAAGCAAGTGTCTACTCAAAGCTTTTCTCTTTAAATACAAGCCACCATGGCGATCATTATAGTGATAAGAGTGTTGGAGAAATCTGAGTAAAGAATTCTTAGTTGCTAAGCATTACCAAATCAGTGTGTGAGATATCAAGGTTAAAGCTCGAGAAGGTATAATTTCTACTTCGTTCTTAACTTGAGTCTTGTTTGATTCTCGGTTTTCCTAAATTAATAGGTCAAGTATGATGAATTAGCATGATATAGGGTGTTTAGAAAGTTTACTTTTATGCATGAATACGTTAATAATTACCTGGAATCAAGTCGTGGCTACTCTGCAAAACAGAGCACGTTCACTGCTTCTGAACTCCATGGGGTACAGCTGCACCGTACTTAGAAACCAGCTGATGGGTTCGGTCGTGTTAGACCATGTATTAAGAAAATCCCTTAGGTTGTATACATATAGTAAAGTCTTAATGAAATTAACCCGACAAACTTAAACCTTGTCGAAATAGTGAAGACCGAAGTCTCTGAAAGAGCTGACTTCGGAGATGTCTTCGGACAAAGCGTGTTGTCTTCGGACAAGTCGTAATATCTTCTGGACATGGCTAAATGACTTGACCGTACATGGCCATATGTCTTCATCTTTGGACATGGCGGACGCCTTGGGCTTCCGGACATGGCCGACGCCTTAGGCTTCGACATGGCCAGATGTCTTGACTTTTCTGACATGGCGAGATGTCCTAGGACTCGGAGACAACATCATAACTTGATATAAGGATGGATTAATAAATATTCCTATCTTTGCTATAAACTATTATTACACCTAATGAGTTCTAAGTAGAAATTTTACTAACTTCGGAAAATAAATCTAATGCTATGCAAACATGCGTGAAAAGGGGTCTGGGGATTAATAGATGTTATGGTCTACTTAAAGTAATGAACCTCTTAGAACTACGAAGAAGAAAGATTATGAATAAACTAGCGTTGTCAAAAGTATGAGCATGTTAGTGAGCGACTATGAGTTTTGATGGGTGCAAAGAAGATATCATAGATAGAAAAAAAATGTGTTATGTGTACATGTTGTTTATATATGTATATCAAGTGTGTTTGGCTAATGAATACCTATACTTATATAAATTGGACAAACATAGTTCATTGAGGTGATTTTAAGCTATAAGTAGCAATCAACGCTAAAAGGCAAGTTCCTAACCTCACCAAATTTACATTGAGCAAGTTTCCGAACACTATTATTATTGTGTTACAAGTTCCTTACTTCTTACACTGTATACACTCGAATTGTCGTCTCAAGCAAATACATGTTTCTATTCGAAAATCATTTATATACCTTGACATTGTTGCAAGCATTGGATTTATCGTTCTTAAATGCATGATAAAAAATTGTCTAAGCCTTTGATTCGACTAGACTATTATTATGCTATCCAAACCAATTGACTTGGTGCGGACTATCGTAAATCAACTGAGATGAACAACCCTCATTGAAGGGGAAATTATATATTGTCGGGGAACCGACGTGCGCAAATGAGTATGATTAAATGTTATGCATAACGTAGGGTACTTTAGGCTGATCACCTGTTGTACTCGTTTACATTGGATTACGATGTAATCTTTGTTAATTCTAGTAAGAGTTCTTAGTCCTTAGTGATCGCCAAGATACTCATTCATGTTGAACCTCGAAATGAATGAAATCCTGAAATTTGTTGATATCCTTCAGTCTATAGCGACACCTATTGAATACTCTTGATATTTGTTGATATCCTTGAACTACCAATTATTATTATACCCTTGAAAGGTTTAAATGCTATAACCGCTTGTTCTTACGGCTATATTACTTCTTTGGGCAAACTCGTTGCTCATTTTTGCTTCCTAAAATATTATAGTTAAAAGCGGAAGCAAGCGGTGCCGAGACGGTGACAAGGGAAAGGGCAAGGCGACAGAATAACATAGTCCTTAAGACTAGAAGTATTATTATTATTGTTATGCTTGTTATGATGTATTCAAGAATGATTAAGTTATGTTTAAGTTAATCACTGAGTTGTCGTAGTAATGGTTATGGTACCTTGGGATGCAAATATTTATATTATATCAATGTAAATTATTCTAGTATTTCTGTTGTTGATTTATTAAGATATTCGTAGTTGTACGTGATGCACCAAATTCAAGATATGGGTGTTCGAATTTTTGGGTGCGTCACAATCCATACATCAAGTCTAGCCAAAGGAATTGGCTTTAACTTCAACATACCTCAATTCATGCGAAAGAATACATGAACCTCAAAAACTTGTTCAGATTGAACTGAGACAAGAGTTAGAATACTTGCCTTTAGCGTCTGCTACGGTATATTAACTTTATGTTCAAGTCGTTCAAGTCTCTACAATACATGATCACATAATGCCTTACATTAGGTCACATATAATCAAGTATGTATATGACTATATCATACCCTTCATTTCAATCTAATTGTGTATTAGATCCAGTTACTATTCATTTCGGTTTATCATTATCCTTGCATTTATATTCGACTAGGTTATCTCAACCTTTATACAACATCTTAAGGTTTAACAAAGTTAAACAATGTTATATTACATTCCTTAAGTTATGTTTACTTTCAAATCAATTAGCTTTCTTTTCTTTGTATTTAGAAACCTTCATTACTTTCCTTGTTTCGAGACGGTATTTGCTATTTCAGACTTTATATACTTACATCTCGTCTTTGCTGGCCTTGAGCTTATTATATCATTGTCCCGGACTTGGCTGCATGCCATGAGTCCTTACTTAATAAGCGTGTACTGTGGCGCCACACTCCAGAGGATTTTGGTATTGTACATGGCGGCTGCTGCTTTCATATATTATACTATAGGTTCACGCATTGTGGCGAAACTCTTATGTAATACTTTCGGACATCATTACGTCTTCTTGTTGTGAGTCATTTTGCTAGGGTTGGGGTTTGCACAAAACTTTGTGCACCGTAAAAACAAATTGCTTTTGTGAATTTTGTGAACTTCCCGGACGCATAACTTCTTCGTTAGAAGTCCGAATTGGCTCGATCAAAAGCCTAAGGTTCACAAATTATGTAATCTACATGATCATTCAAGAATTATATCTATTTGGCTTTGTTTGCTAAAAATTCACGTATTGGTTCATTTTTAACGAAAACAATAAACTTTCGTGAACGTTCAACACTCGTTTCTTCGTTCTAAGTCAGAATCCGGTCATTTTTGAGTCCGCAACTCTTAAATGCCAAATATGACTTGTCTCTATTGGAAAACCATGGTTCCGTGATCAAACACAAAATTTGACTTCTATTCCGAGAATTTTACGAATTCGACGATTATCGTCCAATCGTTCAATTTTTGGCAAATCTTCATTCTTATGATTTGTTCAACATTACAAATGACTTCCATTCATCATGTGAACATCTCAACCTACTTATTACAACAACTTATAATCATTGTTGGATTTTAGACTTATTCTTCATGAGCTTATAACTTGTCATTTTATAAACTACTTAAGATTTGATTATTCAAGACTTATGACAATTAGAGTTTTTTAATCATCATACTTTACATGTTCTTCACATATAACTTTACTAAGGTATATATGATACATATAATCATATAAGTTTTTAATTCACTTCTCTTAATAAACTCATTACAAGTTCATATTTTCATATTTAACATTCACGGTTAACTTATAATAAGTTTATAACTTTTATAAGTTCAAATGACTTATTGCCAACTTATGTGGCTTAAGTTCATGACTTACACATTCTTCTTGCTTCTTATCATTTATGTTTCTTAATCCATCTTTTCTTATCAACCTATCATGGTAGAGATAGAAGATAATAGAGAAGAAGTCTTACTTTTTGTAGTCTTGGTAAGGTAGCTTTCTTCTTCTTCTTACTTATGGAAGTGACTTATTGGTAGCTTATTCTCTCTATAATTTCTCTCTCTAGAGTTTCAGTGAATTCGTAAGAAATAATGAAGGAATGAGCTTCTATTTATAGGAGAATTGAAGGATACTATTGGACTGTACAGTAGGAATTCAGACGAAACCATTTACTGATCCACAGCTCCACTGATCCAACACATCAGTAATCTTTTTCAAAGAGTTGGCCAATGAAAAAATGAACACATGCGACTGTAAAAGCCTTGATCAATTAAAACGCACCCTGCCTTAACCAAGCTATCAATAATACTACATGTTTGAAAAGTTTGGCCAATAATGACCAAACTTGAAAAATCACTCCTAAACCTGCCAAAATACCCACCAGGACCACCATCATCCACCCACATTTTTATATACCCATATATATATTATATACCCACCATTAATTCCACCACCACATATAATACACCACCCACCACTCACATCATCTGCACACATATATATTCCACACGCCACTAACAGTATATATATATATATATATATATATATATATATATATATATATATATGAAAAATGATATTACTTTCTCCCGACGATTTTAAAAAATGAGAAAGTGAGGGGTCCAAATAATACGCCAAACTCTACACAAATACTGTGGTAATAATTGAACAAAACTGAGTGACTTCTTACGTAAGCATCAATAATCAAAATCGTGTGCTATTGTGCAACTACGCGTATTACTGTACTTTTAACACCTGGTGTTTCAACAGTTAACGGTAAAACTTCTGCCGTTATTTTCATAAAGTATTTTAGTCGTTTTCTCAATCCGACAATAATTTCGTTGTGGGGTCCACCCATGATTGTGCCGTCGTATGAATATTCCCTGCTAAAATGAATATTCCCCGACCAATCGAATATTATATATCCACTTGCGTACTTTGTAAAATTTATAAATATTACCCACAACTATAACATTATATCAAATTTACTCCATAATATTCAAAAATGATATTTATAGAAATTCATCTTTATTTATAAAAGTTGGGGTCTTATATATAGAGCCAGGGTTTCAAGCCCTGCTCGAATCTTCTAGCCTTTCTCACTTCAGTGTCCACTTGATGTGGAGCGAATCGTGCCAATTCATTAAACTTGGCAGCATACTGGGGAACTGTCATATCCCCTTGTCTCAATTCCAGAAACCTCATCTCCATCCTCTCTTGCATACTTGTGGGAAAATAGTTCTCGAAGAAAATCTCCTTAAACCTCTCCCACGTTAGGTTTCCTATATCGGCCCTAGCCTGGTTTGCCTCCCACCAGAAGTTGGCCTCTCCCTTCATCAAATAGGTTCCAAAGGCAACCTTTTGACCCTCCTCAAAATTTGTTATTACAAATATTTTCTCGATTTCTTTTACCCAAGTCTGGGCTTCTATAGGGTCCGTAGTTCCTTTGAACTCCGGCGGACCTACACTTTTGAAATCCTTAAAAGTAGTAACTCGTACTATTCCAGGAATTACGGGTACATTAGCCCCCGTTCTATTAAATGCAGCCGTTAAAAGATTAAAGAACTCCTGCAATGGATTAACCGGACCACCCTCCTGTTGGTTAACATTAGCGCCCTGATTTCGTTGTCTCCTTCTTGGCGGCATTTTGCTGTTAAGAAAATAACACATCATTATTACTTTATTCTTGTTGGTTTGTTATTATTTGTAATAAAACAACAACTCATACTCATTACTCAACATATTCCATAAAAAGACTTATATTGATTCATAACTTGTAGTATAACACTACATTGTTTACATTACTCAGCCTTAGCTGATTACATTACCATCCCACAATTACTTTCCAAAAATTGGGATTTATAAAAGACTACCCTTTTTTATACAAAATAGGGTTTTACGTCACTACTAGATACATAATATTTACATATCTATTCTACTCTAGCTATTGCTAGACTACATCTGTCGTAGGGCATTCTCAAAATCTTTCTTTGGCGGGGCCAGCAATAACATCTCTCTTGATAATGTGTGTCGTGTCCGTCTACTTCTATCTGATATCCAGCTACCTGCTGCTGGAAATCTACATGAGAACTCCTATGAATATAGGACATCCTCTTTAACTTCTGTTTTTTAGTCTTTAGCTCCTGCTTGAGCTCAAAGACTTCACATTTCAGCTCTTGGACCTTGTCCTTAGCTAGAACTCTATCATCATGCTCCTCTTCCCACATTCCCTCCATGCTAGCCTTGTCCTCACAGACAGCTTGGAGTACCTCTTTCAACGTCTTAACCTCTTGGCAGTAATGGACATTCCTATCCAACAACGACATAAACAATGCCTTCATCGATTCCCCCGTAGACATTTCCTCTGTAGGTGGAACTTGGTCCTCTATAGGTGGAACCTGGTCAAAGGACATCACGTCCACTTCCTCCTCTAGCATGCCATCAAATATAGACATGTAGTCTAAATCGTCTGAGTCTCCCGACTCGATTGTCACCAACTCTGGTTCTACTGCTACGGGATTTGGTAGTATCTATACCCGATTAACTGAATCCTCGCTCACTATATGTATATCTCTATACATATCATTTTCTCCTGACATCTATAATAAACAATATAGTTTGATTAGGACACGTCAGTAAAATAAATAGAAATACATAACATAATATAATGCATTTTTATAGGGTTACTTTCCATCTCTTACTTCCTTATTCTTTCTTAAGGTTATGACTTAAGATTCTTCTTTCCCCCTTAAGTTTTATAACCTAGGCTTTGATACTAACTTGTAGCGCCCCCAAATATGGGTATCTTACAACCCGACAAATGGTGCTATACTGTACAACATTCATACATTCATTCAATTGAAAAGTCTCAAAGAACGAACATAACTTCTATATATTTAAAGTAATATTTATATTTCCCAAGTTATATACCCATTACAAAGGTTCTTTGTCATAATATCAGTTACATTACAACAATAGACCTATACTATTACAAGACAGCTTAGTAATCTGCCTTAGCTTTTCTCTTATCCTTTTTCGATCCTTCAGGACATTCAGTCTTAGTTGCATTCATATGGTTCAAGCAAGAGTGAGAATAACTAGCTCAGCAAGTATAAAAATTTAATAACAACATGCTTGACACATACAAATCGTATATCTTCAATAACTGAACAATAGTTATGAAGTACTATTGATAACTCAAAATAGCACTCCATCTTTTCTTTCAAAATGTTTTACAATAATAACAATATTTAGTAAAACATTCACTCCGGTTAAAGACCTCGAGTATTCATTCTTTATTGGAAAAGGACAACCCGAAGCAAGTCCAGTAAGCTGATATTACTTACGAGCACTTCTAGGTGATCAACCCATCAGTACTCTATGTTGATCAACACTACATCCATTAAACGGGATATGCACGTTTAAGAATTTGGCAACCTCACGTGCACGTCGTGTTTCTGCAAACAAAATATTTGTTTAACATTTCAGTCTTCTTTTGAAAACCATATCAAGTAGTTGACAAAAGATAGCAACATTTGATAATACATGAATAGATTATCCATACATCAAGTCTAGCCAAAGGAATTGGCTTTAACTTCAACATACCTCAATTCATGCGAAAGAATACATGAACCTCAAAAACTTGTTCAGATTGAACTGAGACAAGAGTTAGAATACTTGCCTTTAGCGTCTGCTATGGTATATTAACTTTATGTTCAAGTCGTTCAAGTCTCTACAATACATGATCACATAATGCCTTACATTAGGTCACATATAATCAAGTATGTATATGATTATATCATACCCTTCATTTCAATCTAATTGTGTATTAGATTCAGTTACTATTCATTTCGGTTTATCATTATCCTTGCATTTATATTCGACTAGGTTATCTCAACCTTTATACAACATCCTTAAGGTTTAACAAAGTTTAACAATGTTATATTACATTCCTTAAGTTATGTTTACTTTCAAATCAATTAGCTTTCTTTTCTTTGTATTTAGAAACCTTCATTATCATCCTTGTTCTGAGACTAGCGCTGCGGCGCCAGCTTTATACTTACATCTCGCGCTGCAACGCGAGCTTATTGTATCACTGTCCCGGACTTGGCGCTGCGGAACGAGTCCTTACTTAATGGGCCACGCTACGGCGCCACACTCTAGAGGATTTTGGTACTGTACATGGCGCTGCGGTGCCACATATTATACTATGGTTCGCACTGCGATGAACTCTTGCAGTGTACTCAGAACCTTTGTTATCTTGTTGTGCGAAAGTCATTTACCTAGGGTTGGCCAAGGCGCAACTTTCATGCACCGAAAAACAAATTCAGTTTGTGAATTTTGTGAACTTCCCGGACGCATAACTTCTTCGTTATAAGTCCGAATTGGCTCATTCAAAAGCCTACAGTTCACAAATTATGTAATCTACATGATCATTTAAGAATTTTATCTATTTGACTTCGTTTTCTAAAAATTCACCTATTGGTTCATTTTTAACGAAAACGATAAACGTTCGTGAACGTTCAACACTCGTTTCTTCGTTCTAGTTCGGAATCCGGTCATTTTGAGTCTGTAACTCTTAAATGCCAAATATGACTTGTCTCTATTGGAAAACCATGGTTCCATGATCAAACACAAAATTTTACTTCTATTCCGAGAATTTTACGAATTCGACGATTATCGTCCAATCGTGCAATTTCCGGCAAATCTTCATTCTTATGATTTGTTCAACATTACAAATGACTTCCATTCATCATGTAAACATCCCAACCTACTTATTACAACAACTTATAATCATTGTTGGATTTTGGACTTATTCTTCATGAGCTTATAACTTGTCATTTTATAAACTATTTAAGATTTGATTATTCATGACTTATGACAATTAGAGTTTCTTAATCATCATACTTTACATGTTCTTCACATATAACTTTACTTAGGTATATATGATACATATAATCATATAAGTTCTTAATTCACTTCTCTTAATAAACTCATTACAAGTTCATATTTTCATACTTAACATTCAAGGTTAACTTATAATAAATTTATAACTTTTATAAGTTCAAATGACTTATTGATAACTTATGTGGCTTAAGTTCATGACTTACAGATTCTTCTTGCTTCTTATCATTCATGTTTCTTAATCAATCTTTTCTTATCAACCTATCATGGTGGAGATAGAAGATAATAGAGAAGAAGTCTTACTTTTTGTAGTCTTGGTAAGGTAGCTTTCTTCTTCTTCTTACTTATTGAAGTGACTTATTGGTAGCTTATTCTCTCTAACAATTGAGCACTTTTGAATTGTTGGATTAATTGAAAAAGTGTTAAATGGCTTGTAAGCTTCTTATATTTATAGAAATTGCAAAGCTAGGGTAGTTTGGTCATTAAATCATCCCACCTCCTTAAGCCACCTCCTTACTATTCATTACTTGCTAATCACTCTCTTATCCTATACTTGGCCATTACTTCAAAGTCTTAGTCACCACACTAACTTGGTCACCACATTAACTTGGTCACCACAATAACCATATTAATATGGTTTGCCCCGTGGTTCATACAACTCATGGATTCCATCTTGGGATTACATTAAATCATCCTTTGGGCTTTGCATTAATAAACACTAGTTTGTTCATTAATTAATAGGTGGGCCTCTCCCTTTAATTCACTTGGACTTGTATATAATTGTTAACCAATCTTCCAAGTCCATTAACATTTCTTAATACATATACATATAGTTTATGTATTATTTTCGTATTCTAAATCATATAGAAAATACATACGATATTTCATCCTTCATACCAACTCGTATAATACTTCGTATTATACTCGTTTTCATTACTTTGCACAATACCAAGTATCATACAATTATTACTTATTCCTTACCACTTTCCCTTACTTAAAGTTTATAATTTAAGTCCACAAGCGAATTATTACATTTTCCATAACTAGATTTTTATTACATAATCCATCTTACCTTGTTATTCCATCATTACGTATTTCTCGGAAACTCAAAATTATATCCCGAGCAAATACCGATGAATAGTGTTTTTCGGAAAATTTCTGAGAAAACTTTTATTTTCGTCTTGGAAATTTAAACACTTTAATTCATCCACGTAGCTCAAATACTACGACATTCTAACATCCATAGGTTATACAATGACAACCATCTTGATAACACATGGAATATGATTTTATTATTATTTAATTTAATAAAATCATTTTACAATAAGATCCGAATTTCTCGGTTGTTACAGTATCTTTTCATGGAAATATTCTTCTGAGCATTCTTGAATTTTACTCCACAAAGTAGTATCATGTTGACAATTTGAACATTATTTAATTCAGGATAAATTAACTTATAAATCTTTAAAACTTATTATTGAACTTGTTTTATTGAATTATTATGTCATTGTCAAGATGAGTTATGTTGGTTATTATGTGAAAACATGAAAGTTTCTTAGAAATCACAAAGGGTTGAAAATCAGATTTTGGTAAAAATGGAGTATGAAATTCAATTGACCATATCTCCTATTATAATTCGAATTTTTTAGTGTGGTCAAGTTCTAAAGTTAGATCTATGAGTTTTCTAACTTATCCAAGTGAAATCACTAGAAAAGGAGTTGTAGATTTTCGTGTGGACTAATTTTAGCAAAGGAGTCAAAAACTGAAATTTCCAAAAAGGCTACTGTCCAAAATTTTAAAAGAGAATTTTCGGCCACTTAACTTTTGAAATAAATTCTGGCCTTTTGGGACATGAAAATATATGGTTTAAAGTACCTCCTGTCCAAAAATGAGCTCATTCCAACTTAAAATGAGCAAGTTATGACCATTTCAATATTTAGGTTTTTCCGACGGAAAACGCTATAACCGGAGTTCTATAACTCCGATACCCATGAAATTTAAACTGGAAGCTCACGTTAACATGTGTAAGATCCTGCCAAGATTTGGGAATTTCTGGAGTTAACCTTGACGTAGCAAATTTCTTAAGTAATTAATTAGAAATTAATTTTTGAAAAATAGTAAATAAATTTTAAAAATTCCGAGAAAAATATATGTTTAATATGGGACTATATTCTGCTTAATCCCAGAAAAGATTAATTTTTAGGACTGATTTGGTATTTTTCATGAAAATGATTTAGTTACGAACATATGAATTAAATATGTTATGTGAAGTTGAAAAATTGGTAAATTGGATTTTATGGCTTGAAAATCCTATATAAGGTATATGCAGATTTTTGATGAGTAATTTGATTATTGGTGATGAAATCTTATGAGTATGGCATTTTGAATGATTAAATGGATTATTTGGAAAAGTGTAAACAATTAAATTAAATTATTTATAAGCTTAAGAAGTGATTAAAATATTGTTATATTATTAACAATATTAGATAATGATTTTATTAAGTGATTGATAATGTTTGGATAAAGATCAGACAAGTCTTGGCTTGTCCCTTGCTCAGATTTAAAGTCTTTAATATTTATCATTGATTTAGTTTGACTAATGCTTATAATATTGTCATCATCCTCATGTTTATATTATGTTGAAAGTCATCTATGGCCTGTAGTGCCTAGATGGACTTGATATGATTATGACCAGGGATTATTCGGTATAATCATAACCGTAATGTTACAAATGATGTGGAAAAAGTCCTCATTGGCTCGTAGTGCATTGATGGATAGTTTTTGGTATGATTATGGATATGGATTCTCTTTGGCCGTAGTGCAAAGATGAATTGTTTTATGGCATGATCAGGACCGTTGATGAAAATACGATTATCTTTGGCCGTAGTGCATGGATAATTTATGGTCGTGATACTAAAGAATATCCTTGGCCTGTAGTGCAGGGATGATTGGATGATGTGGATTAATTATTGAGCTGAGTCTCAGTGATGAAATATTAATTCATAGATGTGATAATAATGAATATCTTTGACCGTAGTGCATGGATAATTCATGGATGTGATACTAACGAATATCCTTGGCCGTAGTGCATGGATAATTCGATGATGAGGATTATTTATTAAGTTGAGTCTCAGCGATAAAATATTGGTTATACACTTTTAATTTGTAGAAGATAGTAGATATCATGCTCTACTTGACTCTTCTAAAATACAGTTGTATGTCTTTGGCATGTAGTGCAAAGATGAATTGTTAATGAATATCTTTGGCCGTAGTGCAAAGATGAATTTATTAGTATGATTATGAAAGGGAATTACGATTTTGTATAACCATGATTTTTTGATGTTTGGTGAAAATAGTTGATGAAAAT
Organism: Panax quinquefolius; assembly: GCA_020205615.1. Classification (NCBI taxonomy): domain Eukaryota; kingdom Viridiplantae; phylum Streptophyta; class Magnoliopsida; order Apiales; family Araliaceae; genus Panax; species Panax quinquefolius. The sequence continues at coordinate 103,782,693 of CM035169.1, forward strand.
TATCTTAAATCACAGTTACGAAAGGAATTTAGAACCACAATTATGATTATGAGTTATTCATATGATTGTGGACAAGAATTGTTGATTTATTTTACGAGGATAAAACATTATTGGTGGACTTTTAACATAGAAGATAATAGACCTTATGGTCTATTTGACTCTTCTAATGGATTGCTTTCGTTCATTTGTAACTATGGTTGAAAAGTTTTATCATCTACCATATGTTTTAAATCTACGATTTATTATTGATGAAAGCTATTGATAATTTAATTATCTTTAGTCATGATATTCTTTCTTTGGGCTAGTTGTGCTCAACCTTTACGCTTCACAATTCCTTTCGTAATAAGAGTGTTCTTAGGGTGAAGCGGGGATAACGAGGGAATAGAATCTGGTCTCTAGCTGTGGAGGTCTCCTTAAACAGTATAGAAAAGTGTGTTGTATTTTATACATCATTTAGTAGTTATATTTAGTGAATCAAATAGGGTGAGGCGAACCCAACTTTGGAAGGGTGTTTTGACGCTATCATACAAGATGTCTAATGACATACAACCTCGTGTTATCATAAGACAAGGTTGTGCGCATCCACTTGCTGAGTATATCTACGGGCACTACCTATATGATCTTGGAGTTTATTTAAAATATAATATTCACTTGGTGACAGTGGAGATAGTTATATGTCAAGAGAAGACTCACCATTGGAAAGAAGATGATAGTAATCTTCTCGTTTTTCTTTGGGGTCTATTGGGTCAACCAAGGATAATTCTGTGGACATATGATATCAATTATAACCTAGACGCATGGCCTCCCATGTACGAAGGTTTCCTTGAGCACTTCCCAAAGATTTTAATTTCTAAAATAGTTTTTGACTATACTTTTATGTAAAGTACCATTGTAAGGTTGTGGTCGAGGAACCATGAGAGTTACATACATTTGTATTAAAACTCATAGTTAATTGTGGTCGTATTCTATACGACAGTTCAACAGTTGATAAATGAAGTTGTATTTGAATTTTGTATCATGTATCTGGCGACTCAAAATGGGTGATGTATACCTAATTTTGGGGGCATCACAAAAGATAAATATTAAACACTTATAATACAATTTATCTTGCATTCAATAATAACCAAATGTTACCAATCACTTAATAATCTCATAATCTAATATCATTAATATTATAACAATATTTTAATCATTTCTTAAACTTATAAACAATTTATTTTAATTGTTTACACTTTACTAATTTATGCATTTAATCATCCTAAAATGCCAAACTCATAAGATTTCATCATCAATAACCAAAACTCTCATCACAAATCTGCATATACCTTATATAAGATTTCCAAGCCATAAAATTCTATTTTCCAATTTTGTTACTTCACATAACATATTTAATTCATTTACTCATAATTAGTTTATTTTCATGAAAAATACCAAATCAGTCCCAAAAATATTTTTTTTCTGGAATTTAACAGAATATAGTCTCATATTAAACATATATTTTTCTCAGAATTTTAAAAATTCATTTACTATTTTTCATATGGCCAAAACTGCCGAATATTTAGACCTTTTTTTTATAAACTGTACTTTTGTCTAAAAATTCCAAAATTTACACATTATACTTCTGTTATATACATGTACTCCCAATAAAAATTTCACTAATTTTGGAGTTAACGGCAAGGAGTTATAAGGGTTTACTTTTAAAATAGTCTTTCCCCGTAAAATTCATAACTCTTATTCTATACATCCAAAAATTGCCATTTTTGGACACAATATAGAAAACTCATCAAATTATCATTTTCAATTTTTCCAGATATTTTGAGGGTCAGAAAAATTACGAAACTGCAAATGGATTTTCGCCCGCCATGCGGTAATCCACATAGATAGATTATTTCAACAGAATAATAAAGAATGGAATAACAGAAAAATTCACCATGCATGCGATAGACCGCACATACAAGTTATTAACAACAGAATAATAAAAAATAGAACCAGGTCATGCGCAATCCGTACATACAGGATGTTTCAACAGAATAATAAAGAATGGAACCACGTCATGCGTAATCCGCACAAACATGATGTTCCAACAGAATAATAAAGAATGGAATAACAACAGAATTCACCAGGCATGCGATAGACCGCACAGACAGGTTATTCCAACAGAATAATAAAGAATGGAATAACAGAAGAATTTTACTATGTATACAGTAGTCTGCATATACAGGTTATTCCAAAAGAATAATAAGGAATGGAATAACAATAGTTATCTTCATGAATATGAAAGAATAATACCCCTTACCTTAGAAAGAAGAGTATTCTGACTGGTAGGGCGAAGATATACTTGAAGAAAACTTGCACTATTTTCTACGCTCAAAGCTTTCTTAAACTCTAAAGAAATACGCACAAGATTATAGAAGAAGAATTCTCTGAACTTCTGGTGTGATTTTCAATTCTAACTAAGCATCTTATTTATAAGATAATGGAAAGGATACTATGTTGTACTATGCAATAAAATATAATATATTCTATTTATAATCAAATAAAACAAAACTTTATAAAAAGTATTATGTTTTATATAAAAAGTTTTTACTATGCAAGCACTATGCAAACACTATGCATAATAAAATCTAATATATTTTATTTAAAATCTAATAAAATAAATAATTTTATAAAAGTATTACATTTTATATAAAAAGATTTTTCTATTCAAACACTATGCATAATAAAATATAATATATTCTATTTAAAATCTAATAAAACAAATAACTTTATAAAAGTATTCTGTTTTATATAAAAAGATTTTACTATGCAAACACTATGCATAATAAAATATAATATATTCTATTTAAGATTTAATAAAACAAATAACTTTATAAAAGTTTTTTGTTTTATATAAAAAGATTTTACTATGCAGCAATTACTGTAGCAGTAATTGAACAAAACTGAGTGACTTCTCACGTAAGCATCAATAATCAATACTGTGTGCTACTATCCAACTACGCGTATTACTGTACTTTTAACACCGGGTGTTTCAACAGTTAACGGTAAAACTTCCGCCATTATTTTTATAAAAAAATAATTTTGTCATTTTCTAACTCCGATAATAATTCTGTTGTGGTGTCCACCAATGATTGTGTCGTTGCACGAATATTCCCTGTTAAAACGAATATTCCATGACCAATCGAATATTATATAACAACTTGCTTACTTTGCAAAAACATTCACATATCACCCTTAACTTTAAACTTTTATCAATTTAACCATTTACGAAATAAAATAATAATTATAAGAAAATTGAATACTTTCATTTCATAAAATTTGGGGCCTTACAATCTCCTCTCCTTATGAAATTTCGCCCTTAAAATTTACTTACGTACCTGGTACTTGAAGAGATGAGAATACATTGCTTTCTTTTCGGATTGTACCTTCCCGGTTATATCCTCTGTATCATGATTTTTCCATTGCTCATCTCCTGTGTTTCAGATATCATTCTAGAATATATATTCAAAACAAAGGTCTATTGACATATCACAAATTGTCAACTTATCAAGTAAAAATTTCGGCTTAGGTAAGTCACACACTAGCGAAGTATATTACTCGTCTCTCCCCTCCTAGTTCTAGACTCATATCTCCGCCCGCGACCATATCACTAAGCTCTGATACCATTTGTGACGTCCCCAAAATAGGTATACATCACCAATCTTGAGTCGCCAGATATCGCACTATAAAAATCAAATACAAACTTCATTTATACAACTGTTGAACTGTCGTGCAGAGTACGACAACAGATAAGCTGTGAGTTTTAATACAAATGTATGTAACTCTCCTGGTGCCTCGACCACAACCTTACAATGGTATTTTACATAAAAGTACATTCAAAAATTATTTTAGAAATTAAAATCTTTGGGAAATGCTCAAGGAAACCTTCGTACATGGGAGGCCATGCGTCTAGGTTATGATAGATATCATATGTCCACAGAATTATCCTTGGTTGACCCAAAAGTCCCCAAAGAAAAATAAGAAGATTATTATCCTCTTTTTTCCAATGGTGAGTCTTCTCTTGACATATAATTATCTCTGTTGTCTCCAAGTGAAAATTATATTTCAAATATACTCCAAGATCATATAGGTAGTGCTCGTAGATATACTCAGCAAGTGGATGTGCATAACCATGTCTTATGATAACACAAGGTTGTATGTCATTAGACATCTTGTATGATAGTGGCAAAACACCTTTCCAAAGTTGGGTTCACCTCACCCTATTCGGTTCACCAAAATTAAATATCAAATGACGATACAATACGACAAAACTTATCTAAAGTTCTCAACAAAATTATTTCCATACTATTTAGGGAGAACCTCAACATTTATAGACCACCGCTTATTCCCCATTATCCTGCTCAACAGGAAACACTCTTATTACCTGAAAGGAATTGTGAAGCAAAAAGGGTGAGCACAACTAGCCCAGTAAAGAATATCATGACTGGAGATAATTTACATCATCAATAGCTTTCATCAGTAATAAACCAGAGATTTAGAACATATGGTAGATTATAAAACTTTTCAACCATAGTTGCAGTGGAACGAGCAATCCATTAGAAGAGTCAAATAGACCATAAAGTCTGTCATCTTCTCCATGTTAAAAGTCCACCAACAATGTTTTATCCCTGAAACATTAATCAACAGTTCCTTTCCACAATCATATAAATAACTCATATTCATATTTGTGATTCTAAATTCCTCTTCGCACCCAGGACGAAGATAATTTTCATCTCTTGTCTTTACCTGAAACATCAAGGATCATGTTTATACCAAATCACAGTTCATGTTTATAATCATACTAATAAATTCATCTTTACGCTACGGGCCATAGATATACATTACCATTTCATCTTTGCATTACAGGCCAAAGACATACAACTGTATTTTAGAAGAGTCAAGTAGAGCATGATATCTACTATCTTTTACGAATTAAAAGTTTATTATCAATATTTTATCGCTAAGACTCAGCTTAATAAATAATCCACATCATCGAATCACCCCTGCACTACGACCAAGGATATTCGTTAATATCACATCCATGAATTATCCATGCACTACGGGCCAAGGATATTCATTATTATCACATCCATGAATTAATATTTCATTGCTGAGACTCAGCTCAATAATAAATCCACATCATCGAATCACCCCTGTACTACGGCCAAAGATATTCGTTAATATCAGATCCATGAATTATCCATGCTATACAGGCCAAGGATATTCATTATTATCACATCCATGAATTAATATTTCATTGCTGAGACTCAGCTCAATAATTAATCCACATCATCGAATCATCCCTGCACTACATGCCAAGGATATTCGTTAATATCACGACCACGAATTATCTATGGACTACGGGCCAAAGATAATCGTGTTTTCATCAACGGTCATGATCATGCCATAAAACAATTCGTCTTTGCACCCTTGGCCGAAGAGAATCCATGACCATAATCATACCAAAAATTGTACATCAGTGCACTACGGGCCAATGAGGACTTTTACGACATCATTTGTAACATTACGGTCATGATTATACCGAATAATCCCTGTTCATAATCATACCAAGTCCATCTATGCACTACAGACCACATATGACTTTCATCATAATATAAGCATGAGGATAATGGCAATGATATAAAGAATCAATCAAATGAGATAAAAGATAAATATTAAACACTTATAATACAATTTATCCAGCGTTCAATAATAACCAAATGTTATCAATCACTTAATAATCTCATAATCTAATATCATTAATATTATAACAATATTTTAATCATTTCTTAAACTTATAAATAATTTATTTTAATTGTTTACACTTTATAAATTAATGCATTTAATCATCCTAAAATGCCAAACTCATAAGATTTCATCATCAATAACCAAAACTCTCATCACAAATCTGCATATACCTTATATAATATTTCCAAGCCATAAAATTCTATTTTCCAATTTTGTTACTTCACATAACATATTTAATTCATTTACTCATAATTAGTTCATTTTCATGAAAAATACCAAATCAGTCCCAAAAATATTTGTTTTCTGGAATTTAGCAGAATATAGTCTCATATTAAACATATATTTTTCTCGAAATTTTAAAAATTCATTTACTATTTTTCATATGGCCAAAACTGCCGAATATTTAGACATTTTTTTTATAAACTGTACTTTTGTCTAAAAATTCCAAAATTTACACAGTATACTTCTGTTATATACATGTACTCCCAATAAAAATTTCACCAATTTTGGAGTTAACCGCAAGGAGTTATAAGGGTTTACTTTTAAAATAGTCTTTTCCCGTAAAATTCATAACTCTTAATCTATACATCCAAAAATCGCCATTTTTGGACACAATATAGAAAACTCATCAAATTATCATTTTCAATTTTTCCAGATATTTTCAAGGTCAGAAAAATTACGAAACTGCAAATGGATTTTCGCCCGCCATGCGGTAATCCACGTAGACAGATTATTTCAACAGAATAATAAAGAATGGAATAACAGAAGAATTCACCATGCATGCGATAGACCGCACAGACAGGTTATTCCCAATAGAATATTATAAAATGGAACCAGGTCATGCGTAATCCGTACATACAGGATGTTCCAACAGAATAATAAAGAATGGAACCAGGTCATGCGTAATCCGCACAGACAGGATGTTCCAATAGAATAATAAAGAATGGAATAATAGCAGAATTCACCAGGCATGTGATAGACCGCACAGACAGGTTATTCCAACAGAATAATAAAGAATGGAATAACAGAAGAATTTTACCATGTATACGGTAGTCCGCGTATACAGGTTATTCCAACAGAATAATAAGGAATGGGATAACAATAGTTCTCTTCATGAATATGAAAGAATAATACCCCTTACCTTAGAAAGAAGAGTATTCCGACTGGTAGGGCGAAGATATACTTGAAGAAAACTTGCACTATTTTCTACGCTCAAAGCTTTCTTAAACTCTAAAGAAATACGCACAAGATTATAGAATAAGAATTCTCTGAACTTCTGGTGTGATTTTCAATTATAACTAAGCATCCTATTTATAGGAGAATGGAAAGGATACTATGTTGTACTATGCAATAAAATATAAGATATTCTATTTATAATCAAATAAAACAAAACTTTATAAAAAGTATTATGTTATATATAAAAAGTTTTTACTATGCAAACACTATGCAGGCACTATGCAAACACTATGCATAATAAAATATAATATATTTTATTTAAAATCTAATAAAACAAATAACTTTATAAAAGTATTCAGTTTTATATAAAAAGATTTTACTATGCAAACACTATGTAGGCACTTATCTGCAAACACTATGCATAATAAATCATAATATATTCTATTTAAAATCTAATAAAACAAATAACTTTATAAAAGTATTCTGTTTTATATAAAAATATTTTACTATGCAAATACTATGTAGGCACTATATAAACACTATGCATAATAAAATATAATATATTCTATTTAAAATCTAATAAAACAAATAACTTTATAAAAGTATTATGTTTTATATAAAAAGATTTTACTATGCAGCAATTACTGTAGTAGTAATTGAACAAAACTGAGCGACTTCTCACGTAAGCATCAATAATCAATACTGTGTGCTACTATGCAACCACGCGTATTACTGTACTTTTAACACAGGGTGTTTCAACAGTTAACGGTAAAACTTCCGCCGTTATTTTTATAAAAAGATAATTTTTTCGTCTTCTAACTCCGATAATAATTCTGTTGTGGAGTCCACCAATGATTGTGCCGTTGTATGAATATTCCCTGTTAAAAAGAATATTCCCTGACCAATCGAATATTATATAACAACTTGCTTACTTTTCAAAAAAATTCACATATCACCCTTAACGTTAAACTTTTATCAATTTAACCATTTACGAAATAAAATAATAATTATAAGAAAATTGAATACTTTCGTTTCATAAAATTCAAGGTCTTACACTATTATTTGCTGGGCAATCAAATGCTCATTCTTGCTTTAAATTTAAATATTTTCAGCTAAGCATTATCAACCAAAATGTTCAGGACAAAATAAGGGAAAAGGAAAGCAATCAAAATAATCTTATGTTAACTTTTGTAATAGTTAGACAGTATTAAGATAATGATATTTATTATCTATCATTTAATGTATTGTAGTAAATGTTGCATACTTGGGATTAGACTCTGATGTAAATAAATTATGTTTGATATTTATATTATTGTTATTATTATTAGTATTATTCCGCTCATTAAAATGGTATCGTACAGCACCGAGTTCGGGTTTCAAGTACCTGAATTTGGGGGTGTTACAATGTACATACAAGCAAGACGTTCAAGTGTATAAGTTTCTCGTATAGGTAAGAAATGAGTAGATTTGGTCAATCTATCAACAATGACCCAAATTGCATCAATGCCTTGAGAAACCTTGGGAAGACCAGTAACGAAATCCATGGTAAAGTGCCCCCACTTCCATTCTGGAATTTTAAGTGGTTGCAATGGACCTTTTGGTACTTGATGCTCCACCCTGACACGTTGACAAGTTAAACACCTTGAGATAAACTCTGCGATCTCTCTCTTCGTATTGCTCCACCAAAATGTATGTCGAAGATCACGATACATTTTGGTACTCCTAGGATGGATTGCAAATGGTGTGTTGTGCGCCTCCATCATGATTTTATACTTCAAGTCAGAATCGTTAGGAACACAAAATCTGGAGTTAACTCAAAGTATTCCTTCTTCATCGATTTTTGCTTCCGGAACAACACCTTCTTGCACTTTCTTCTTCATACGCATTAGCTCCAGGTCTGTAGCTTGAGCAGCTTTAACTTTGTCGATTAAAGTCGGTTCTACTCGTATGTTTGCCATCATCATATTGGTCCCTAGAGTCTTTAACTCTATCTCCATCCTTTGCAAGTCATATAAAATGGGCCTTTGCGTTGACAATATCGCACTCATACCCGCATATGATCTTCTACTCAATGCATCAGCTACCACGTTTGTTTTTCCCGGATGGTATTGAATTGTATGATCATAATCTTTCAATAACTCAAGCCAACGTCATTGTCGCATGTTGAGCTCCTTTTGGGTTTTAGAAATATTTGAGGCTTTTATGATCCGTAAAGATCTCCACCTTCTCCCCATACAAGTAATGCCTCCAAATTTTAAGTGCAAAGACAACAGCTGCCAACTCTAGATCATGAGTAGGATAATTCCTCTCATATTCTTTGAGTTATCTTGAGGCATAGGCTATGACTTTCCCATGTTGCATGAGAACACATCCCAACCCTTTGCCCGAAGCATCACTATAGATGACAAATCCCTCCGAGCTAGATGGTATTGTCAGAACAGGTGCTGAAATGAGTCTCCTCTTGAGTTCTTGAAAAATCTTCTCACATTCTTCGCTCTAACTGAATTTTGTATCTTTTTGAGTCAGCTAAGTTAATGGAGTAGTGATTCGAGAAAATCATTCCACGAATCTCTGATAATAACCAGCTAAGCCGAAAAGCTACGTACTTCGATCACTGCCTTAGGTTTCTCCCAGCTTTGAATTGCTTTAATCTTTGCCGGGTCAACAGATATCCCATGACTTGTTATCACGTGCCCAAGGAATGCAACTTCCTCAAGCCAGAACTCGCATTTCTTTAGCTTGGCATAAATCTTGTTTTCATGAAGCTTTTGGAGTATCAGCCTCAAGTGTTGCTCATGATCTTCGCGGCTTTTGGAGTAAATAATGATGTCATCAATAAAGACGACCACAAAGTGATCCAAATATTCCTTGAATACTCGGTTCATCATATCCATGAAGGCAGCAGGAGCATTAGTCAATCCAAAGGATATGACTATGAATTAAATAATGCCCGTCTGAAGTTCGTTCAAGTAGTCTTTGGAATGTCATCAGTTTTAATCTTTAATTGATGATATCCGGAACGAAGATCGATATTTGAAAAGAATTTGGCGCCTTTGCAACCGGGTCAACAGTCATCAATACGAAATAACAAAATTTATTTTTGATAGTGACATGGTTCAACTCCAGATAATCAATACAAAAGTCGCATACTCCCATCTTTTTCTTCACGAATAGAAACGAGAGTACCCCAAGGAGACGTCTTGGGACGAATGAAACCGATGTCTAACAATTCCTCAGAGTTGGGTTTTTAACTCCTAAAGTTCAATAGAGCCATTCGATATGGGGTTTTAGAAATGGGTTTTATCTGGGGTTCAAGGTCGATACAAAATTCAATTTCACGCTCTGGGGCGATCCAGAAATTCTTCAGAAATACGTCAGGAAATTTATTAACAATAGAAATATCATTCAAAACTGACGTATTTTTGTTTAAATCTGTGACATGCGCTAAGAAAGCTTGACATCCGTTTTTTAATAAATGAATAGCTTTATGGATTGAGATGACATTGATTGATTTTAATAGTTTGGTTGCTTGAATTCGCATAATAGGTTGGTTAGGAATATGAAAGCTAACAACCTTACAAAAATAATAAATTTTTGCATGATGAGTAGTTAACCAATCAATCCCTAGAATTACGTCAAATACAAGTATTTTCAATGAAATAAGATCGACAGGTAATGCGAGGGTACCGATTTGAACCAAACAAGACTTATAAACAGTGGATGTAATGTAAGTTTCTCTCAACGGAGTTTCAACAGATAAGTCAAAGTCTAATTTCTCCGGAGTCAAATTTAAACGTTGAGCGCAAGTAGGAGAAATAAAAGAATGGGTAGAACCGGTATCAAATAAGGAGTAGACTTTGCTAGAGTTTATGATGAGCTTACCCGTGATAACCTCGTTTGGATTCCTTGCTTTCTGGGAGGTTACGACAAATGCTCTCCCTTGAACTACTGGTTTTGACTTTTCTAAGACGGCCTTTGGTGCTTCCATTCCAGCTTGACTTGGCTTCCCTGTACGACAAAATTGAGCTAGGTGACCTTCTCTTCCACAATTGTAACATGTTTTGGACTGGTGCGCATAGTTTGGACTGATATGTCCCTCCCCTCTACATTTAAAGCATATGATAGGTGGTCGTTCTCCTTCCTTAACAACGGGTGCTGGTGCTGACGTCTTTCCATCATTGTTGAATCTCATCTTCTTGAAATGTCCACTTTTAATGTCTTGGCCATCATTACCATCGAAGTGGTTACCATTTTTGGCATGTTGATTCCCTCCACGTTTGTTGTCGCCGCTGCGATGACTGCTACCACTGGTATGATCATTTTGTCGGCTGCTCTCCATTGGTTGGGTTGTCTCATAATCATGCTCCAATAACAGAGCCCTATTTATAACATCTGAATACAAACATAGTTTGTGAGATATAAGGTATTAACGTATCTCGGGTTTCAAACCTCTTAGAAACATCCGTGTCATTCTCTCCTCGTTATTAACTAAGTGGGACGCAAACCGGGATAACTCGGCAAACTTAGCTTTGTACTGTGACATGGTCATATTGTTTTGCTCCAGCTTGATAAACTCTACCTCTTTCACGTGACAAATACTTTCGGGAAAGTACGTGTCATTGAACAGTTCTTGGAACTTCTCCCAAGACATTTTCAGTGTGGCAAGTTGAATACGTTTTACTGATTCCCACTAGTAATCTACCTCTCCTCGCAACATGAAGGTGGCAAAGGGAACCTTTTGTTCCTCGGAGCATCCCAAAACATCAAATATCTTGGTGATCTGCTTTATCCACGTCTCCGCCTTAAGTGGTTTAGGCTCTCCAATAAACTTCGGTGGTCCCAGCTCCTTGAACTGCTTAGCGGTAACCGTCCGAGGGTTGCCAGTGTTTCCACCTATATTTTGGACATGAGTCTCTCTCGCCTGATGTTGCATAAATTGCAGAAAGCCCCTAAACATTCTGTCGTTCAACATTTGGTCGGTGTTATTGTTTACATGAGGATTGTTCCCTTCCTTATGTACATTTTCCTGGTTATTGATTGTTGGTGATTCAACTTTCTCATGTGCTCCATTTCTATTCTCAACATTCTCGGATGTCATTTTCAAATACTGCAACAAAACAAGTGTTAATTAACATGCCACATATTATCCCTATATTTTGATCGACCAATTAAATAACAAATAAACTTAGGTAGGTCATACTAGCGAAGTATTTCCCCGTCTCTCCCCCTAGTTCTAGTCTCATATCTTAGCCAGGGAGCGTATCCCTAAGCTTTGATACCAACTGTGATGCCTCCAAAATAGGTATACATCACACATTCTGAGTCGCCAAATACATGGTACATAATACAAATACAAACTTAAATATATAACATGAGCTATGAGTTTTAATACAAAATATTGTCGTCTAGACAATATTCAAACTCAAAATAAGTCCTCATTACATTTATTATCACACTATTTCACAAAATAGTGAGGACTACTAATGCAAACATCTGGACCGTCACTCCATTCCCCAACTAGTCCCAGCTATATTCTCATTTCCTGAAGAGAACAATGAAAGAAATGGGTGAGCTCAACTAGCCCAATAAGAAATATTATGACTAAGATAATGCAGAATAAATTGTCGTTAGCCTTCAACAATGTTAAATTGATAAAATATAATAAACATCAAGTTTAACTGCAACGGAACAAGCAATCCATTAGAAGAGTCAAATAGAGCTTAAAATCTACTATCTTCTATGATTTAAAAGGTTTTTCATCACTTTTATCGCTGAGACTTAGCTTAATAAATAATCCACATCATCAAATCATTCTTGCACTACGGTCAAGGATATTCATTAGTATCACGATCACAAATTATCCATGCACTACGGGCCAAGGATATTCGTATTTTTGTAAGACCCCAACTTTTATGAATAAAGATGAATTTTCTATAAATATCATTTTTGAATATTATGGAGTGAATTTGATATAATTTTATAGTTGTGGGTAATATTTATAAATTTTGCAAAGTACGCAAGTTGTTATATAATATTCGATTGGTCGGGGAATATTCGTTTTAACAGGGAATATTCGTACGACGGCATAATCATTGGTGGACCCCACAACGGAATTATTGTCGGATTGAGATAATGAAAAAAATATCTTTTTATGAAAATAACGGCGGAAGTTTTACCGTTAACTGTTGAAACACCCTTGTTAAAAAAATACAAATATAACAGCGTGGTTGCATAGTAGCACACCAAGATTGATTATTGATGCTTATGTGAGAAGTCACTCGGTTTTTGTTCAATTATTACTCTGATAATTGTTGCATAGTATCTCACGTTATTTGATTCAATTATTGTCAATATTTTATATATTATTAAATTAATAATTGAGATGACAGAGTTATTAATATTATTATTTGTAATATTGACAATGTCTAAAAGTTCTTTCAAGGAGAGGTTTGGTCACCAAATTGAGCCAATAGGGAAAAATCCTTATTGGAAAGCCCTATCTTTCCTGGGAACGACCTGGTTGTTAAATATTGTGAATTATAATAATGATGATAAATGTTGTTAAAAATATTAAAAGGATTTTTATGAAATAGTTGTTGTAAATTTTGCTTATTATTTGGAACCCCATTTACCCATTTTTAAAATAAACGGTAGAAAGTTGTTTAGTATAAATATAATGGGACCCACCTGTGATTATGAGATATTGGTGGGAGGGGAACACGTGGGGCCCACGATTGGAAGAAAAAATGGGGGGAGGAGAAATTCTAAAGATTGGTCACGGGTGGGAGTTATTATTTTGTTTTGTTGTATAATAACATGTGTTATATAAGTATATATATTATATTTTTTGGTTTTATTTTATTGAGAAAATGAAGCATCAAGTGTAACCCGTGAATTGGCAAAATAATTCGTCTAAAAAAAACGGTTACGTCCGTGATCAATTATTCAAATAGTATCATTTCCATTCTCCTATAAATAGGATGCTTAGTTAGAATTGAAAATCACACTAGAATCAGAGAATTTTTCTTCTATAATATTGAGTGTATTTCTTTAGATTTTAGAAAGCTTTGAGCGTAGAAAACAGTGAAAGTTTTCTTCAAGAATATCCCCGCTATACCATTTGGAATACTCTTCTTTTCAAGGTAAGGGATGTTATTTTTATTAAGTATTCGCTTGGAATAATATTTTCTTCCATACTCTGTAGTATGTGAGTAATATTATTTAATTTCAGATTTCGAATTCTATACTCATTTGTTTAAAGTATTGCTTCTATACTTCATAAAATTAGTAGAATATCCTTGATATTTGCGCTTCATCCAGTATCTTTTCATGAAAATATTATTCTGGGCATTCTTGATAAGTTTTAGTATTTTTCATGTCGGAGTACTATTCACTTGAGTACTATTTGTAATACACATAAATTTTATAATTTAATATTAATATTTATAAATAGAGCACATGATTAATTATTTTATAAATGCTTACATGGCATGAGGTGAGTAACTTAAATTATGTGAAATAACCCAACTTATTAATAATTATTAAGGTGGTGTATAATTTAGTGTTATTGGGTAAATTAAATTAATTAATTTGCTGCCATAATAATTAAGTATTTACATGTTTATAATCCAAATAATAATTTGGGAGTCTAGCCCAATAAATTAATTGATGGACTTTTGAGTTAGCCCAATAAACTTGGGTTATTTAGAATCCAATTCGGAACCCAACATAATAGTTAACTGATGGTACAAGGTGTTAGTTAAATAAAATGTGGCGTTGGGCAATGGGCCCGACCGACTAGCCCCTTGTCTATGTCTGAGATCTATTCTCTTGTCCCAAATTAAGGATCACCAAGTACAAGGAACAGTAGCCTAAACTCTCTTTACACAAACTTTCAAGCTGTTAATCCTAGGCATGCAAGGCTAGCTAAGTGGCTGATATGGAGTGGTTAAACAACTCCTTAAGTAACCATTGTTCATTTCTATTGCACCATGAATCCCAACATTGGGTAAAGCAAGTGTCTAGTCCATGCTTTTCTCTTTAAATACAAGCCACCGTGGAAGTCTGTTTTAAGTGATAAGAGTGTTGGAGAAATCTGAGTAAAGAATTCTTAGTTGCTAAGCATTACCAAATCAGTGTGTGAGATATCAAGGCTAAAGCTCGAGAAGGTATAATTTCTACTTCGTTCTTAACTTGAGTCTTGTTTGATTCTCGGTTTTCATAAATTAATAGGTCAAGTATGATGAATTAGCATGATATAGGGTGTTTAGAAAGCTTACTTTTGTGCATGAATACGTTAATAATTGCCTGGAATCAAGTCGTGGCTACTCTGCAAAACAGAGCATGTTCATTGCTTCTGAACTCCATGGGGTACAGCTGCACCGTACTTAGGAACCAGCTGATGGGTTCGGTCGTGTTAGACTATGTATTAAGAAATTCCCTTAAGTTGTATGCATATAGTAAAGTCTTAATGAAATTAACCCGACAAACTTAGACCTTGTCGAAATAGTGTAATCAAAGTCTCCGAAAGAGTGACTTGAGATGTCTTCTACAAAGCATGTTGTTTTCTTTCACAAGTCATAATATCTTCGGACATGGCTAAATGACTTCGGCTTCGTACATGGCCATATGTCTTCATCTTCGGACATGGCCAGACGTCTTAGGCTTCGGACATGGCCAGACGTCTTAGGCTTCGGACATGGCCAGATGTCTTCGGCTTCGGACATGGCGAGATGTCCTGGGACTCGGAGACAGCATCATAACTTGATATAAGGATGGATTAATAAATATTCCTATACTGCTATAAACTATTATTACACGAATGAGTTCTAAGTAGAGAATTTTACTAACTTCGGGAAAATAAATCTAATGCCTGCAAACATGCGTAGAAAAGGGGCCGGTGGGATTAATATATGTTATGGTCTACTTAAAGCAATGAACCTCTTGGAACTACGAAGAAGAAAGATTATGAATAAACTAGCAGTGGTCAAAAGTATGAGCATGTTAGTGAACAACTATGAGTTTTGATGGGTGCAGCAGTATACATAGATAGAAAAAAAATGTGTTATGTGTACATGTTGTTTATATATGTATATCAAGTGTGTTTGGCTAATGAATACCTATACTTACATAAATAGGACAGACATAGTTCATTGAGGTGATTTTCGCTATAAGTAGCAATCAACGCTAAAGGCAAGTTCCCTAACCTCACTCAAATTTACATTAAGCAAGTATCCGAATACTATTATTATTGTGTTGCAAGTTCCTTACTTCTTACACTGTATACACTCGAATTGTCGTCTCAAGCAAATATCTGTTTCTATTCAAAAATCATTTATATACCTTGATGTTGTTGCAAACATTGGATTTATCGTTCTTAAATGCATGATAAAAATTGTCTAAGCCTTTAATTCGACTAGACTATTATTATGCTATCCAAACCAATTGACTTGGTGCAGACTATCGTAAATCTACTGAGATGAACAACCCTCATTGAAGGGGAAATTATATATTGTCGGGGAACCAACGTGCGCACATGAGTATGATTAAATGTTATGCATAACGTAGGGTACTTTAGGCTGATCACCTGTTGTACTCGTTTACAATGGATTACAGTGTAATATTGTTAATTATAGTAAGAGTTCTTAGTCCTTAGTGACTGCTCAGTACTCATTCATGTTGAACCTCGAAATGAATGAAATCCTGAAATTTTGTTGATATCCTTCGGTCTATAGCGACACGTATTGAATACTCTTGATATTTCTTGATATCCTTGAACTACCAATTATTATTATACCCTTGAAAGATTTAAATGCTATAACTGCTTGTTCTTCTAGCTATATTACTTGCTGGGCAAACTCATTGCTCATTCTTGCTTCCTAAAACATTACAGTTAAGGTAGAAGCGAAGCGGTACTTGAGACGGGACAAGGGAAAGGGCAAGGACAGTAATAACTTAGTCTTTAAGAATAGAAGTATTATTATTACTGTTATGCTTGTTATGATGTATTCAAGAATGATTAAGTTATGTTTAAGTTAATCACTGAATTGTCGTAGTAATGGTTACGGTACCTTGGGATGCAAATATTTATATTATATCAACGTAAATTATTCTAGTATTTCCGCTTGTTGATTTAGTAAGATATTCGTGGTTATGCGTGATGCAATCGAATTCGAGATATGGGTGTCCGAATTTTGGGGGCGTCACGTTGATATCGAGCCATAGTTATAAACCTTAGGAGCGAGAGAGCCCTTAGATTATAACTTAGGAGAACTTAGAAGATAGAAAGGGATGAAACTCATATAGAGTTTTCATCGAGATGGACTTAGCGTGTTACAGAATATAACTTCATTCTATACAATGAACTTATGTTATTTAACATTTTGATGGAGTTGTTGTTTGTTTTGTCTTGTGTTGGTGATTGTAGGATGACTGACATGGGAGGACCTAGCCGAGTAGTAGAAGAGGAGCCGCGTGACATACACGTGGTATATGAGGCACCATTAATAGCGGAGCCTATATCAACTGTAGTCCCTATCAGTGATGATGATGAGGAAGAGGAGATGGAGCCAATACCCGAGGAGTCTGATCCAGAGGAGGAGCCTATGGAGGAGCGTATGGTGGACGAGCCCATGGGGGACTCCGACGAGGCTACTTTTGAGGATAGGATGTCGGGGGAGTATGAGGAGCAGATTTTAGAGTTAGGGTGCAGAGTTGAGGAGTTAGAGGCTGAGGCTAGGAATAGGGAGTCTGAATTCCAAAAGCTGAGGGACGAAGACCACCAGAGAAAGTTAGTGATGCAGGAGATGGAGGTAGAGATTGCTCACCGTAAGGAGGCGGGAATCGGATGGGGCTTTGTTTCACAAGGCGGTGGCTAGGAATGTAGAACTGGCAGGGAAGTTGGAAGAGATGGAGCAGAGGGAGTTGAGCGAGAGGACAGAGAAGGAAGCTATCCGTACTCAATTAGAGATGGAGGTAAGGGCTAGGATCCATTTCTAAGAGAAGTGGGAAGGGGCCAATAATAGGGCTAACGATCTTGAAGATGAAGTGAGGTGCAAAAGGAGGAAGAGGAATAAGATGGGCTATGCAGTGCGCACGACCATGGAGAGACTGATTGATGGTGTAAATCACTACCCGGCAGAGCAGGGACAGACCCGGCACACCATAACCCGAGATTTGGTGGTGCACATTACTCAGAGCGAGTACCAGAGCGTTGTGGAGCGCGAAATGATAGATTAAGTCTAGGCATTAAAGGTTAGTAGTTGTAGTTCGTTATGCAGTGTATTATCTATTGTTGTAGTTTCAGTCTTTCATCTAGAATGTGAGATAGTTGTAAGCCCTAAACTTTTGAGTTATATTAGAGGGGTAGTATGTTAATGGTTGTCCCCATCTTTTGTGATATTAGGGGATAAGTTGTGTCAATTATAGAAGTATGCTAGAGATAAGCATGTAATGTATCAATTTGGCAAATGAATATAAACGATCTTGTTCTGAATGTATCCTGAAATCTTATTCCTTTTATGGAGAATTGTTTAAGTAATATAATTAGATAATAAAAATGGAAGTTTTATTAACTGCATCGGAAGAGTCGATTAATGATGAGAGAGGACAAGTAGATTCCATTCAGAGGCTTGTAGATTTGTTAGGGGAGGCTCTTAGGGGAAGAAATGAACAAGTAACACCCAATCCCCAAGTAGCTTCGGTCATAAACTTCAAGGACTTTAAGAGTGTAGGACCTCCGGAATTCTTAGGTACTACCGATCCTATTGTAGCGCAAACGTGGATCAAGGAAATGGAGAAAGCCTTTGCCATTGCTCCTGTGGGTGAAGACCAGAAAACCGTGCTCGCTACATATATGACGAAGGGTGAAGCAAACTACTGGTGGGAAGCAAATCAACAGAGGGCGGGAGAAGGGACTATAACCTGGGAAAGATTTAAGACTTTGTTATTCGAGAATTACTTCCCGAAGAACATGAAGAATAGGATGGAGGTAAAGTTTCTAGAACTAAAACAAGGGGAGATGACAGTGGCACAGTATGCGGCCAAGTTCAATGAACTTGCACGATTCGCAACACATCAAGTAGACACTAAAGAAAGGAAATCTCGACGCTTCGAACTTGGACTAAAACCTTGGTTGTTCAACAAGGTGTCGGTCCTTCAAATCGACTCGTTCGCCACATTATTGGAGAAGGCGATAATTGCTGAGGGAGGTAGCGAGGCATTGAGCCAATACAACAAGGAAAAGAAAAACAAGAATGTTGGGGGAGAAACTCGTGGAGAGAGTAGCAGTGGTGGGATAACCGCAACAACGACAACAGCAACAAAAACAACAACAACACCAACCACCGAAACATCAACCAGTCAGAAAGTTATCAAGGAGGGTTTAAGAAAAGAAGTGAAGCTTGCCCGAAATGTGGGAAGAACCATCAAGGGAATCTTTGAAAGGGCGCAGCCTACCGATACAATCTATGCCAAGAAGGGCACATTTCACCCAACTGCCCAAAGCCAAAAAAGATCAAGGGATGTTTCGCGTGTGGCTCAACTGAGAACCAAATCAAGGATTACCCAAAGAAGGGGATCAACAGAGGAAGCAGCCAACAAGGAGGGGGCAGCAAGCTGATGATCTGCGGACCAACGCAATCCAACCGACCGACTACCCGAACCATTAACATGACTGTCCAAGATGCAGTGACTGCAAGGGACGTGGTGTCAGGTATTCTCCCAATCAATAATATAAATGCCTATGTATTATTTGATTCGGGTGCTACCTATTCCTTTGTGTCTGAAGAATTTGCTAATCGACTAAACATACCTCCTGAACATTTAGAAAATTCATTGAACGTAGAGATTGCGAATAAGGAAGTAATTCCCATAGAGTTTGTTTACCGAA
This sequence comes from Panax quinquefolius, assembly GCA_020205615.1. NCBI lineage: Eukaryota > Viridiplantae > Streptophyta > Magnoliopsida > Apiales > Araliaceae > Panax > Panax quinquefolius. Next base: position 103,802,542 of record CM035169.1, read on the forward strand.
ACTGTTGTGCAAACATTAGAGGTCACGAACAAAACGTAGACTTAATTCCGATTAAACTGGAAGAGTTTGATGTGATATTAGGAATGGATTGGTTATCCGGCTACACTGCGATAATCGATTGTCAAAAGAAGAGTGTGAACCTTCAGACCTCAAATCGGTCTAAGGTAGTGTTTTACGGTAGCTCGTCGCTCAAGCAATCGTGTTGCCTTACGATGATGCATGCTAAGAAATTGTTAAGGAAAGGATGTGTAGGTTATTTAGCCTATATAGTGGACACTCAGCAAATGGGAATAGAAATGAAAGATATATCAGTGGTAAGAGATTTTCAAGACGTGTTTCCAGATGAACTGCCTGGTCTTCTACCAGACAGAGAAATCGAATTCATAATAGACTTAGCATCGGGAACCGCACCAATTTCGAAAGCTCCATATCGTATGGCGCCAGTGGAAATAAAGGAATTGATGATTCAATTGTAAGAGTTACTAGATAAGGGTTACATTCGCCAAGTGTGTCTCCTTGGGGAGCACCAAAGTTGTTTGTAAAGAAAAGGATGGATCGATGAGGCTCAGATCGATTATCGGGAGTTGAGCCGAGTGACAATTAAGAATAGATATCCATTGCCAAGGATAAACGACCTTTTCGATCAACTGAAGGGAGCAAAGTGTTTTTCCAAGATAGATTTGCGAATCGGGTTATCATCCGCTTGAAAATGCGAGTGGAGGACATACAAAAGACTACGGCGTTTGAACTCGCTACTTGACATTACGAATTTTAGTGATGTCATTTGGGTTAACCAATGCTCCGGACATTCATGGACTTGATGAACCGAGGTTTTTGTGCCATACTTAGATAAGTTCGTAGTAGTATTTATCGATTACATTTTGATTTATTCAAAGACGAAGGAAGAAACCGTAACACACAAGAAGATGGTATTGGAAGCATTAAGAAGGGAAAAGATGTACGCTAAATTTTCAAAATGTGAATTTTGGATGGAAAGGGTTCAATTTCTAGGACATGTGATAGATCAAAATGGAATTTCCGTGGATCCTGCAAAGGTGGAAGCGGTAAGTAACTGGGAATAGCCGAAGACGCCAACATAAGTTAGGAGTTTCTTAGGTTTAGCCATGTACTATCAAAGATTTATCCAAGATTTTTCTAAGATAGCAACCCGCTGACCAATCTAACGAGGAAGACAGAGAAGTTCGTATGGACGGACAAATGCGAGGAGAGTTTCCAAGAATTGAAGAGGAGGTTGAGTGAGGCGCCTGCATTATCATTACCAGATGATACGGGAGGATTTGTGGTGTATAGTGATGCATCGCATAGAGGACTTGGTTGTGTGCTAATGCAACATGGCACGGTCATTGCCTATGCCTCACAACAGTTGAAAGATTTCAAAAAATGATACCCTACCCATGTCTTGGAGTTAGCGGCGGTAGTCTTTGCATTGAAGATTTGGAGGCACTATTTGTATGGAGAAAAATGTGAGATATATACGGATCACAAGAGTCTGAAATATATCTTCACACAGAAAGAGTTGAATATGCGAAAAAGAAGGTGGTTGGAACTAATCAAGGATTACGACTGTGAAATTCTTTATCACCCGGGAAAGGCAAACGTTGTAGCCGACGCTTTGAGTAGAAAAGGAAGGGAGAAGTTATTCAAATTAACAACTCAAGAGGAATTATTAAGAGAAATGGAAAAGTTGGAAATTGAGGTCGAGGAACCAAAAGAAGCGGAAGGAAAATTACTCATGATGACAGCTCACCCGACGTTATTGGATAAAATAAAGGAAGCACAAGAGAAAGATGAAGAATATGAGAAGATAAAGAAGAGAATAGTAGAAGATAAGGAAGAAAGGTTCAAAGTAGATAAGGATGGTATATTGAGGTTTGAGGGTTGAGTATGGGTGCCAGCTATAATTGAATTGAGAGAGGAAATCCTACACGAAGCACACAATACGACGTATTCTGTACATCCAGGAGGCACAAAAATGTACTAGGATCTTCGACACCATTTTTGGTGGCCTAATTTGAAAAGAGAGGTTTCAGAATGTGTTAGCAGATGTCTTACTTGTCAAAGAGTCAAAGTAGAACACCAGAGACCAAGTGGACTACTTCAACCGCTGGAAATTCTAGAATGGAAATGGGAGCACATTATGATGGACTTCGTGGTTGGACTTCCGGTTACACAGAAGGGTTATGATGCCATTTGGGTTATTGTGGACCGACTAACAAAGACAGCTCATTTTCTACCCATCAAGATTCGATTCAATTTGAACCAGTTAGCAAATTTGTATGTAAAGGAAATCGTATCGCGACATGGAGTGCCGGTGTCGATTGTCTCCGATCGAGATCCGTGTTTCACTTCAAAATTCTGGAAAAGTTTGCAGGAACGAATGGGAACTCAATTGAGATTAAGTACTGCTTATCACACTCATACTAACGGGCAGAGTGAACGAACCATACAAACGTTGGAGGACATGCATAGAGCTTGCGTGATGGACTTCAAGGGAAATTGGGACGACCATTTACCATTTGTAGAATTCGCTTATAATAATAGCTATCATGTGAGTATCGGTATGCCGCCATATGAAGCTCTTTACGGGAGAAAGTGTAGAACACCATTATGTTGGGATGAAGTCGGAGAACGACGACTTTTGGGACAAGAATTAGTCCAGCAAACGGCCGACGTGGTAGCAACAATAAGGGGCAAATTAGTAGCAGCTCAAGATCGCCAAAAGAAGTATGCTGACTTGCATCGTCAGAACCGAGACTTTGAAGTTGGTAGTTTTATGTTTTTGAAGGTATCTCCTTGGAATGGAAAGATCAGATTCGGAAAGAATGGAAAATTGAGTCCAAGGTTCATAGGGCCAATCGAGATATTGAAGCGAGTGGGCGAAGTGGCATACAAAGTTGCTTTGCCACCCGAACTGGAACACATCCACAACGTGTTTCACATTTCCGTCTACGTCTCGCATAAGTCGACTATTAGCACTTGATTTCCTATGAGCCCATTCAAGTAGAGAAGAATCTGGCATATGAAGAAATTCCTGATCAGATAATAGATAAGAAAGAACAAATGCTAAGAAACAAAGTTATATCTTCTATAAAGGTTGTTTGGCGAAACCACGATGTCGAGGAGGCCACATGGGAATTAGAAGATAGGATGAGGAGAGACTATCCCCATCTTTTTGTGTAACTTGTATCAATTCCGAGGACGGAATTTTTATAAGGGGGAGAGGATGTAATACCCGTAAATTTTATGATTTAATATTAATATTTATAAATAGAGCTTGTGATTAATTATTTTATATATGCTTACATGGCATGAGGTGAGTAACTTAAATTATGTGAAATAACCCAACTTATTAATAATTATTAAGGTGGTGTATAATTTAGTGTTATTGGGTAAATTAAATTAATTAATTTGCTGCCATAATAATTAAGTATTTACATGTTTATAATCCAAATAATAAATTGGGAGTCTAGCCCAATAAATTAATTGATGGACTTTTGAGTTAGCCCAATAAACTTGGGTTATTTAGAATCCAATTCGGAACCAAACATAATAGTTAACTGATGGTACAAGGTGTTGGTTAAATAAAATGTGGCATGGGACAATGGGCCCGACAGACTAGCCCCTTGTCTATGTCTGAGATCTATTCTCTTGTCCCAAATTAAGGATCACCAAGTACAAGGAACAGTAGCCTAAACTCTCTTTATGCAAACTTTCAAGCTGCTAATCCTAGGCATGCAGGGCTAGCTAAGTGGCTGGTATGGAGTGGTTAAACAACTCCTTAATTAATCATTGTTCATTTCTATTGCACCATGAATCCCAACATTGGGTAAAGTAAGTGTCTAGTCCATGCTTTTCTCTTTAAATACAAGCCACCATGGCAGTCTGTTTTAAGTGATAAGAGTGTTGGAGAAATTTGAGTAAAGAATTCTTAGTTGCTAAGCATTACCAAATCAGTGTGTGAGATATCAAGGCTAAAGCTCGAGAAGGTATAATTTCTACTTCGTTCTTAACTTGAGTCTTGTTTGATTCTCGGTTTTCCTAAATTAATAGGTCAAGTATGATGAATTAGCATGATATAGGGTGTTTAGAAAGCTTACTTTTGTGCATGAATACGTTAATAATTGCCTGGAATCAAGTCGTGGCTACTCTGCAAAACAGAGCATGTTCACTGCTTCTGAACTCCATAGGGTGCAGCTGCACCGTACTTAGGAACCAGCTGATGGGTTCGGTCGTGTTAGACCATGTATTAAGAAATTCCCTTAGGTTGTATGCATATAGTAAAGTCTTAATGAAATTAACCCGACAAACTTAGACCTTGTCGAAATAGTGTAGACCGAAGTCTCTGAAAGAGTTGACTTTAGAGATGTCTTAGGACAAAGCGTGTTGTCTTCGGACAAGTCATAATATCTTCGGACATGTCTAAATGACTTCGGCTTCGTACATGGCCATATGTCTTCATCTTCGGACATGGCCAGACGTCTTAGGCTTCCTGGACGCGGCGGACGTCTTGGAAGCTTCGGACATGGCCGACGTCTTGGAAGCTTCGACATGGCCGATGTCTTGACTTTGACATGGCGGATGTCCTGGGACTCGTAGACAGCATCATAACTTGATATAAGGATTGATTAATAAATATTCCTATACTGCTATAAACTATTATTACACGAATGAGTTCTAAGTTGAGAATTTTACTCACTTCGGGAAAAAAAATCTAATGCCTGTAAACATGCGTAGAAAAGGGGTAGGTGGGATTAATAGATGTTATGGTCTACTTAAAGCAATGAACCTCTTGGAACTACGAAGAAGAAAGATTATGAATAAACTAGCAGTGGTCAAAAGTATGAGAATGTTAGTCAACAACTATGAGTTTGGATGGGTGCAGCAGTATACATAGATAGAAAAAAAAAGTGTTATGTGTACATGTTGTTTATATATGTATATCAAGTGTGTTTGGCTAATGAGTACCTATACTTACATAAATAGGACAGACATAGTTCATTGAGGTGATTTTCGCTATAAGTAGCAATCAACGCTAAAGGCAAGTTCCCTAACCTCACTCAAATTTACATTGAGCAAGTATCCAAACACTATTAATATTGTGTTGCAAGTTCCTTACTTCTTATACTATATACACTCGAATTGTCGTCTCAAGCAAATATCTATTTCTATTCAAAAATCATTTCTATACCTTGACGTTGTTGCAAGCATTGGATTTATCGTTCTTAAATGCATGATAAAAATTGTCTAAGCCTTTAATTCGACTAGACTATTATTATGCTATCCAAACCAATTGACTTGGTGCAGACTATCGTAAATCAACTGAGATGAACAACCCTCATTGAAGGGGAAATTATATATTGTCGGGGAACCGACGTGCGCACATGAGTATGATTAAATGTTATGCATAACGTAGGGTACTTTAGGCTGATCACCTATTGTACTCGTTTACATTGGATTCTGATGTAATCTTTGTTAATTCTAGTAAGAGTTCTTAGTCCTTAGTGACTGCTCAGTACTCATTCATGTTGAATCTCGAAATGAATGAAATCCTAATATTTTGTTGATATCCTTCAGTCTATAGCGACACCTATTGAATACTCTTGATATTTCTTGATATCCTTGAACTACCAATTATTATTATACCCTTGAAAGATTTAAATGCTATAACTGCTTGTTCTTCTAGCTATATTACTTGCTGGGCAAACCCGTTGCTCATTCTTGCTTCCTAAAACATTACAGTTAAGGCAGAGCAAGGTGGTACTTCAGGACAGGACAAGGGAAAGAGCAAGGCAACAGAATAACTTAGTCTTAAGAATAGAAGTATTATTATTATTGTTATGCTTGTTATGATGTATTCAAGAATGATTAAGTTATGTTTAAGTTAATCACTGAATTGTCGTAGTAATGGTTACGGAACCTTGGGACGCAAATATTTATATTATATCAATGTAAATTATTCTAGTATTTCCATTGTTGATTTAGTAAGATATTCGTAGTTGTACGTGATGCACCGAATTCGAGATATGGGTGTCCGAATTTTGGGGGGGCGTCACACTATTCACCCAGAGTACTATTCATGATAAAAATTGATTCATTTTCGGTCCAAATTATTTTTGGTACAATATAAATATTGAATTTTACTCTACAAAACAGTATCATATTGACAATTTGGACTTTATTGATTTCTGAATAAATTAAATTATAAATCTTTAAAAATTTATCCTTGAAATTGTTTTATTGAATTCATATATCATTGTCATCATCCTCATGTTTATATTATGTTGAAAGTCATCTGTGGCCCGCAGTGCATAGATGGACTTGGTATGATTATGACCAGAGATTATTCGGTATAATTATGACCGTAATGTTACAAATGATGTGGTAAAAGTCCTCATTGGCCCGTAGTGCATTGATGGACAGTTGTTGGCATGATCATGACCATTGATGAAAACACGAATATCCTTGGCCCGTAGTGCATGGATAATTTATCGTCGTGATACTAATTAATATCCTTGGCCATAGTGCAGGGATGATGTGGATTATTTATTAAGCTGAGTCTCAGCGATAAAAGTGATGGAAAAACCTTTTAAATCATAGAAGATAGTAGATTTTATGCTCTATTTGACTCTTTTAATGGATTGCTTATTCCGCTGCAGTTAAACTTGATGTTTGTTATATTTTATCAGTTTAACACTATTGAAGGCTAACGCTAAATTATTTTATATTATCTTAGTCATAATATTTCTTATTGGGCTAGTTGAGCTCACCCTTTTACTTTCATTGTTCTCTTCAGGAAATGAGAACGTAGCCGGGACTAGTCGTGGAATGGAGTAACGGTCCAGATGATAGCATTAGTAGTCCTCACTATTCTATGAAATAGTGTGAAAATAAATGTATTGAGGACTTCATTTGAGTTTGAATACTGTCTAGAAGATAATATTTGTATTAAAACTCACAGCTCATGTGGTATATTTAAGTTTGTATTTGTATTCTATACCATGTATTTGGCGACTCAGAATGGGTGATGTATACCTATTTTGGGGGCGTCATAGTTGGTATCAAAGCTTAGGGATATGATCCCTGGCTAAGATGTGAGACTAGAACTAGGAGGGGAGAGACGGGGAATTCCTTTGCTAGTATGACCTACCTAAGTTTATTTGGTATTTAATTGGTCGATCAGAGTATAGGGATAATATGTTGCATGTCAATTAACCCTTGTTTTGTGGCAGTATTTGAAAATGACATCCGAGAATGTTGAGAATAGCAATGGAGCACAGGAGACCGTTGAGTCTCCACATATCAATAATCAGGATAATGTGCATCAGGAAGACGACAATCCTCATACAAACAACAACGATCAAATGATGAACGATGGAATGTTCAGAGGCTTTATACAATTCATACAACATATGCGAGAGCGGCTCCTATCCAAAATGTAAGTAGAAACCCTGGAAACTCTCGGACGGTCACCACTAAGCAGTTCAAGGAGCTGGGACCACCTGAGTTTATTGGAGAGCCAAAACCACTTAAGGCGGAGACGTGGATAAAACAGATCACCAAGATATTTGATGTCTTGGGATGCTCTGAGGAGCAAAAGGTTCCCTTTGCCACCTTTATGTTGCGAGGAGCGGCAGATTACTGGTGGGAATCAGTAAAGCGTACTCAACCTGCCGCACTGAAGATGTCTTGGGAGAAGTTCCAAGAACTTTTCAACGACAAGTATTTTCCCAAAAGTATTCATCACAAGAAAGAGGTAGAGTTCATCAAGCTGGAGCAAAACAATATGACCGTATTCGCAAAGACGGGGCCAAGTTTGCCGAAGTTGTCCGGTTTTGCGTCTCACTTGGTTGATAATGAGGAGAGAATGACGCGGATGTTTCTAAGAGGTTTGAAACCCGAGATACGTCAATATCTAATTTCTCATAAACTGTGTTTGTATTTAGATGTTGTAAATAGGGCTCAGTTATTGGAGCGCGATAATGAGTCAACCCAACCAAGAGAAAGCGGTAGGTAAAATGATAATACCAAATGGTAGCGATCATCAAAGCGAAGGACAACAAACGTGGAGGAATCAACGGGCGAAAATGATAACCACTTGGTGGTAATCATACTCAAGACAGTAAGAGTGGACATTTCAAAAAGAGGAGATTCAACAATGATGGAAAGACGTCAGCACCAACACCCGTTGTTAAGGAAGGAGAACGACCACCTATCATATGCTTCAAATGCAGAGGGGAGGGACACATCAGTCCAAACTGCGTGATGCAGTCCAACGCGTGTTATAATTGTGGAAGAGAAGGTCACCTAGCCCGATTTTGTCGTGCACCAAAGACAAGTCCAGCTGGGATGGAGGCACCAAAGGTCGTCCTAGAAAAGTCAAAGTTGGTAGTTCAAGGGAGAGCGTTTGTCATGACCTCCCAGAAAGAAAGGAACCCAAACGAGGTCATCACAGGTAAGCTTATCATAAACTCTAGCGAAGTCTATACCTTATTTGATACCGGTTCTACCCATTCTTTTATTTCTCCTACTTGCGCTCAACGTTTAAATTTGACTCCGGAGAAATTAGACTTTGACTTATCTGTTAAAACTTCATTGGGAGAAAGCTTCATTACATCCACTGTTTATAAGTCTTGTTTGGTTCAAATCGGTACCCTCACATTACCTGTCGATCTTATTTCATTGAAAATACTTGTATTTGACGTAATTCTAGGGATTGATTGGTTAACTACTCATCATGAAAAAATTGATTATTTTCGTAAGGTTGTTAGCTTTCATATTCCTAACCAACCTATTATGCGAATTCAAGCAACCAAACCATTAAAATCAATCACTGTCATTTCAAGTCATAAAGCTATTCGTTTATTAAAAAATGGATGTTAAGCTTTCTTTAGCTCATGTCACGGATTTAAACAAAAATACGTCAGTTTTGAATGATATTTTTGTCAGGAATAAGCATGTGAATGTTATTCCTAATTATATATGATTTGATTATGATATATATGAATGAATATGCAAGTATGCTTGCATTAAAAAAAGCTGTAAAGTCCTTTGATAGATAATAGAAACATGTGTACAAGGACTTAGAATGAATTGATCAAGTATGTTAGGTTGATCCTACATAAGCAAAACAGCTTTGTAAAGTCCTTAAAAAGAAATGATGTACAAGGACTTTAAAAGTAGAAAGATCAAGCATGTTAGGTTGATCTTATGATGTAATAGATAGGCTTGTCTGATCGTCGAGCACTGCACCAGAAATCGGGGTCTGTGAGGTGAGTCAAGGAAAACTCGAGAGCTGTCGAGGCAGAATCGTAGTCTGCAAGATAGTAGATCTCGGAGTTCGTAGATTGCCAGGAAAAACAATGAAGGATCGTAGTGTGTCGAGTAGAACTTCCTCAGGACCAAAGTCTGCTGAGGAAGTCATGTTCGAAATCGTGAGACGGCTGCCGCTTTCGAGCCGAAATAGAACATCTGCCGAAGCCAAGTCAGAAACGTAGACTACACTCAGAGTCATAGAGTCTACTGATGTCGAAGCCAAGTCAAGGATCGTAGACTACACTCTGAGTCGTAGAGTCTATTGATTACATGCAGAGATCGTAGTCGAGTAAGATCAGATAAAGACAACAAGCACAAGGCAGAAATCGTAGAGTGTCAAGATCTGATCTAGGAGTCGTAGTGTTTGCACAGCCGAAGTTGAATCGTAGAGTGCAGAACTACGACCTCAACCGCTAATGCTCATGAATGCCAAGGTAGAATCGTAGAGCAAATACGATTCTCAACAAATGAGTACTCCCAGAATATCCAAAGGAATAGAGCCTCTGGTTGGCACTGCAAAGTTACATCCCACCTGAAGGGAACCAGAGAGCACTCAACGAATGGCATGTATGCTAATAGAAGATCTAAGCATCAACCCAATCAGCATCAAGATTAAGTTAAAGAAGCCAGTCAAGATGAAGTCTTCCACAAGTTGATCAGAAGAAGACATCAATAACTGATTGAAGAAAGTCAACAAGTGCAGTAGTTGTCAAGTAGACAGAGGACAACGATCTTGGAAGCTACCAGGATCGTAGTGTTTTCCAAACAAAGAAAGAACTGATGAAGTGCATACAAAGATACTGGACAGCTTCTAAAGAACAAGGCTAAAGTGATTAAGCATTGGGTCAGTCCATTAATGATAAGTGAACGGGAGATCACAAGGAGAAAGCGAGCTGGACACGCCACAAATTTGAAGTGTCTTGCTATCTAGAAGGGGCAAGAACAAAGAAGTCAAATCATCAGTATCTAAGAACTGTTGAGGCAAACAGAAGTGTTGAAGTACTGTACAAGAGAAGGAAGAGGTGTTCTACATTGAAGATCCAATCAACACTTTTCAAGATTGTAGTGTTGTCTCTACCAGTCAATATGACACTACGATCAGGTCCTTGAAGACATGCATCAGAATCGTAGAGTTCGAATAGCTGAAGACTGAAGCATTGGCAACGGTTCAATCTGAAGGGTAATATTCGGACAAGAGCTTATTGAGAGCATCGATGCAAAAGGACAACCTCTAATCGAGAAATCAGAAGGAGGAAATAAAGTCTTCCACCTATCCAAGACATTAAAGTGACATCTCTGATGGGTTGGTGAAATAGTAGACTACAATGTCAGAGAAAGTATGACTTGTCACATCAGCAGTCTACTTTTATCAACTCGAGATCTGTGAAGACATTAGAATAGCTTTCAATGGCTACTTTCCAACGGAAGGATTGGGAAGGAGTATAAATCTGCTAGAGCTTCCAAGATCGAAGGAGGCTGGAGTTGTCGAGTTTGGAGTAACGGTGAACTATTCTAAACCATATAAGATAGTGAGTCTGAAGGCTCACTCTACGATCCACCAAGAACACTTAGAGTCAGAAAAAGAAAGAAGTAGAAGTGAGAGTTCTACTACTTGAAGAGTGTTCTAAACTGCCGAGAGAAAGAAGAGCATCATGTCATCTTGGTGTCCATCATGGGAAGACTCTAAGTACCATAGAGAAGAGCTCACAGTCATCTTAGCAAGTCCATCATGAGAAGACATCAAGTATCAAGAAGGGAGATCACAAACGTCATCATGGTGGCAAGCATGACAAAGTTTCTAAGTACCTAGTAGAAGAGCTTACAGTCATCTTAGAAACCCATCATGTGCAGCCATCATGTATAAAGAGGAATGATCTTCAAAGCAGTCATCAAGGGATCATTCGAAGTGGTTGAGTAACTGAAGAAGCTGAGCATCATACAACACTCAACTGCACTTCAAGGGTGATCACGTAAAGCTGCTAAGTACAGAAGATGTTCAGAGCATGAAGACATCCTAGCAGCTCAGCACCAACTCCAACAAACAAACAAACAACTCAACAGAAGCAAGGCCTTAAGGGTCCTTGTCCGGAGGGACTAAATGAAGTTCCAAGCCTGCTGGGCTTAAAGAGATCCTAGGGAACTAGAGGAGTTCCAAGGCTGCTGGCCTTGAAGAGTTCTTAGTGAATCAAGTCCCAAGGCTGCTGGCCTTGAAGGAATCTTAGTGATTCAGGGTGCTGCCCTTCCTTAGTGGAAATCCTGCTAGTTGATAGCAGAAGAGTGGATTAGGAGCTTGAGTCTCTGAACCACTTAAAACCACTTGTGTCTTTTACCTTATGTCATTTACATTATGTCTATTAACTGCTATAACTGCTATGTATGTTTTAACTGCTTACAACCAAACTAACTCTACGAACAATGTATGTATAAGTATGAATATATCAATGAAGGGGATCTTTTACTTATTCCGCTGTCATTGAAAAGATTCTTATGTTTGTCATATGCTAATGTAATTTGAAAAGATTCTTAAAGTATTTGAAATTAAAAGGATCTATTCAACCCCCCCTTCTAGATCTATTGTGCCTACTGGGAACTAACAATTTCTATTGTTAATAAATTTCCTGATGTATTCCCTGAAGAACTTCATGTCCTACCCCCAGAGCGTGAAATTGAATTTTGTATCGACCTTGAACCCGGTATAAAACCCATTTCCAAAGCCCCATATCAAATGACTCCTATTGAACTTCAGGAATGAAAGACCCAACTGCAGGAATTGTTAGACATTGGTTTCATTCGTCCTAGTACTTCTCCTTGGGGTGCTTCTGTTCTATTCGTGAAAAAGAAAGATGGGAGTATGCGACTTTGTATTGATTATCGGGAGTTGAACTATGTCACTGTCATAAATAGATATCCATTGCCACGTATTGATGACCTTTTTAACCAGTTGAAAGGCGCCAAATTCTTTTCAAAAATTGATCTTCGCTTCGGATATCATCAGTTAAAGATTAGAACCGATGACATTCCAAAGACGACTTTTAGAACTCGGTACAGGCATTACGAATTCCTAGTCATGTCTTTTGGATTGGATTGAGTAATGCTCCTACTTCCTTCATGGATATGATGAACCGAGTATTCAAGGAATATTTGGATCACTTTGTGGTTGTCTTTATTGATGACATCCTCATATATTCCAAAAGCCATGAAGATCATGAGCAACACTTGAGGCTGATACTCCAAAAGCTACGTGAAAACAAGCTTTATGCCAAGTTGAAGAAATGCGAGTTCTGACTTGAGGAAGTAGCATTCCTGGGGCATGTAGTATCAAGTCATGGTATATCTGTTGACCCGGCAAAGATTGAAGCTATTCAAAGCTGGGAGCAACCTAAATTAGTAACCAAAGTACGTAGCTTTCTCGGCTTAGATGGTTATTATCGGAGATTCGTAGAAGGGTTTTCTCGAATCGCTACTCCATTAACTCAGTTGACTTGGAAAGATACAAAATTCGGTTGGAGCGAGGATTATGAAAAGAGTTTTCAAGAACTCAAGAGGAGACTCATTTCAGCACCTGTTCTGACAATACCATCTGGCTCAGAGGGATTTATCATCTATAGTGATGCTTCGGGCAAAGGGTTAGGATGTGTTCTCATGCAATATGGGAAAATCATAGCCTATGCCTCTCGACAACTTAAAGAATATGAGAGAAATTATCCTACTCATGATCTAGAGTTGGCAGCTGTTGTCTTCGCACTTAAAATTTGGAGGCATTACTTTTATGGGTAGAAAGTGGAGATCTTTACGGATCATAAAAGCCTCAAATATTCCCCGACAGAATATGGGCCCACAAATGGTTGCGCCATCGTACGAATATTCCCCGACAAAAAGAATATTCTATGACCAAACGAATATTCCCCGACAACAATGAATATTTTATAACCACTTGTGTATTTTGAAAAAAATTTCATATCTCACCCTTAAATTTAAACTTTTATCAATTTAATCATTTACTGAATTGTAATTATAAGAAAATTTGAATACTTTTATTTCATAAAATTCGGGGTCTTACACGCAAGTTGTTATATAATATTCGAATGGTCGGGGAATATTGATTTTAATAGGGAATATTCGTACGACGGCACAATCATTGGTAGACCCCACAACAGAATTATTGTCGGATTGAGAAAACGACAAAAATATCTTTTTATGAAAATAACGGCGGAAGTTTTACCGTTAACTGTTGAAACACTCGGTGTTAAAAGTACAGTAATACGCATGGTTGCATAGTAGCACATTGTATTGATTATTGATGCTTACGTGAGAAGTCACACAGTTTTGTTCAATTATTGCTACAGTAATTATTGCATAGTATCTCACGTTATTTGATTCAATTATTGTCGATATTTTATATATTATTAAATCAATAATTGAGATGATAGAGTTATTAATATTATTATTTGCAATATTGATAATGTCTCTAGAAGTTCTGTCAAGGAGAGGTTTGGTCACCTAATTGCGCGCCAATAGGGAGAAATCCTTATTGGAAAGCCCCTTCTTTCTTGGGAACGACCTGGTTGTTAAATATTGTGAATTATAATAATGATGATAAATGTTGTTAAAAATATTGAAAGGATTTTTATGAAATAGTTGTTGTAAATTTTGCTTATTATTTGGATCCCCATTTACCCATTTTTAAAATAATCGATAGAAAGTTGTTTAGTATAAATATAATGGGACCCACCTGTGATTATGAGATGTTGATGGGAGGGGAACACGTGGGGCCCACGATTGGAAGAAAAAATGGGGGGAGGGAGAAATTCTAAAGATTGGTCACGGGTGGGAGTTATTGTTTTGTTTTATTGTATAATAACATGTGTTATATAAGTATATATATATTATATTTGTTGGTTTTGTTTTATTGAGAAAATGAAGCATCAAGTGTAACCCGTGAATTGGCAAAATAATTCGTCTGGAAAAAAAAACTGTTACGTCCGTGATCAATCAAATAGTATCCTTTCCATTATCCTATAAATAGGTTGCTTTGTTAGAATTGTAAATCACACCAGAATCAGAGAATTCTTCTTCTATAATATTGAGCGTATTTCTTTAGAGTTTTAGAAAGCTTTGAGCGTAGAAAATAGTGAAAGTTTTCTTCAAGAATATCCTCGCTATACCAGTTGGAATACTCTTCTTTTCAAGGTAAGGGATGTTATTTTTATTCCGTATTCGCTTGGAATAATATTTTCTTCCATACTCTGTAGTATGTGAGTAATATTATTTCATTTTAGATTTTTAATTCTATACTCATTTGGTTAAAGTATTGCTTATATACTCCATGAAATTAGTAGAATATCTTTGATATCTGCGCTTCATCCAGTATCTTTTCATGAAAATATTATTCTGGGCATTCTTGATAAGTTTTAGTTTTTTTTCATGCCGGAGTACTATTCACGGGGTACTATTCCCAAATTACTATTCACGGAGTACTATTCACTCGAGTATTATTCACTCGGAGTACTATTCATGATAAAAATTGATTCCTTTTTGGTCCAAATTATTTTTGGTACAATATAAATATTGAATTTTACTCCATAAAATAATATCATGTTGACAATTTGGACGTTATTGATTTTTGGATAAATTAAATTATAAATCTTTAAAAATTTATCCTTGAACTTATTTTATTGAATTCTTAAATCATTGTCATCATCCTCATGTTTATATTACGTTGAAAGTCATCTGTGGCCCGTAGTGCATAGATGGACTTGGTATGATTATGACCAGGGATTATTCGGTATAATCATAACCGTAATGTTAGAAATGATGTGGTAAAAGTCCTTATTGACCCGTAGTGCATTGATGGATAGTTGTTGGCATGATCATGACCATTGATGAAAACAAGAATATCCTTGGCCCGTAGTGCATAGATAATTTGTGGTTGTGATACTAATGAATATCATTGGCCGTAGTGCAGGGATGATGTGGATTAGTTATTAAGTTGAGTCTCAGCGATAAAGTGATGAAAAGCTTTTTAAATCATAGAAGATAGTAGATTTTATGCTCTACTTGACTCTTATAATGGATTGCTTGTTCTGCTGTAGTTAAACTTGATGTTTGTTATATTTTATCAGTTTAACACTGTTGAAGGCTAACGATAAATTATTCTGCATTATCTTAGTCATAATATTTCTTACTGGGCTAGTTGAGCTCACCCTTTTGCTTTCATTGTTCTCTTCAGGAAATGAGAACGTAGCCGGGACTAGTCGGGGAACGGAGTGACGGTGCAGATGATAGCATTAGTAGTCCTCACTATTCTATGAAATAGTGTGAAAATAAATTTATTGAGGACTTCATTTGAGTTTGAATATTGTCTAGAAGACAATATTTGTATTAAAACTCACAGCTCATGTTATATATTTAAGTTTGTATTTGTATTCTATACCATGTATTTGGCAACTCAGAATGGGTGATGTATACCTATTTTGGGGGCGTCACAGTTTTCATCAATGGTCATAATCATGCCAACAACTTCCCATCAATTCACTATAGGCCAATGAGGACTTTTACCACATCATTTATAACATTACGGTCATGATTATACCAAATAATCCCTGGTCATAATCATACCAAGTCCATCTATGCACTACGACCACAGATGACTTTCAACATAATATAAGCATGAGGATGATGACAATGATATAAGAATTCAATTAAAAGAAAGCAAAAGATAAGTTTTTAAAGATTTATAATTTAATTTATCCAGAATTCAATAATGTCTAAATCGTCAACATGATACTGCTTTATGGAGTAAAATTCAAGAATAATATTGTATTAAAAATGATTTGGACCGAAAAGAAGTCAATTTTTGTCATGAATAGTACCCCGGATGTATAGTAACCGAGTGACTAATACCCCGTGAATAGTAACTTTGGGAATAGTAACCCCGTGAATAGTACCCCAACATGAAAAAGTTAAACTTATCAAGAATGCTCAAAATAATATTTTCATGAAAAGATACTGAATGAAGCACAAATATCAAGGATATTCTACTAATTTCATAGAGTATAGAAGCCAAAACATTAACAAAATGAGTATAAAATTCGAAATCTAAAACGAAATAATATTACTTACATACTACAGAATGTGGAAAGAAAATATTATTTCATACGAATATTGAACAAAAATAACATCCCTTACCTTAGAAAAGAGAGTATTCCTGGGACGCCCCCAAAATTCGGACACCCATATCTCGAATTCGGTGCATCACGTACAACTACGAATATCTTACTAAATCAACAACGGAAATACTAGAATAATTTACATTGATATAATATAAATATTTGCGTCCCAAGGTACCATAACCATTACTACGACAATTCAGTGATTAACTTAAACATAACTTAATCATTCTTGAATACATCATAACAAGCATAACAATAATAATAATACTTCTAGTCTTAAGGACTAAGTTATTCTATCGCCTTGCCCTTTCCCTTGTCCTTTCCTGAAGTACCGCCTTGCTTCGCTTAATCAGTAATGTTTTAGGAAGCAAGAATGAGCAACGAGTTTGCCCGTAAAGTAATATAGCCGTAAGAACAAGCGCTTATAGCATTTAAACCTTTCAAGGGTATAATAATAATTGGTAGTTCAAGGATATCAAGAAATATCAAGAGTATTCAATAGGTGTCGCTATATAGTCAAGGATATCAACAAAATTTCGAGATTTCATTCATTTCGAGGTTCAACATGAATGAGTCTTGAAAGCGATCACTAAGGACTAAGAACTCTTACTAGAATTAACGATATTACACTATAATCCAATGTAAACGAAACACAACAATGATCGACTAAAAGTACCCTACGTTATGCATAACATTTAATCATACTTTACGTATGCATCGCTCGGTTCCCGACAATATATAATTTCCTTTCAATGAGGGTTGTTCATCTCGATGAGATTTACGATAGTCCGCACTTTTGAGTCAATTGGTTTGGATAGCATAATAATAGTCTAGTCGAATCAAAGGCTTATACAATTTTTATCATGCATTTAAGAACGATAAATCCAATGCTTGCAACAATGTCAAGGTATATAAATGATTTTTGAATAGACACAGATATTTGCTTGAGACGACAATTCGAGTGTATACAGTGTAAGAAGTAAGGAACTTGCAACACAATAATAATAGTGTTCGGATACTTTCTCAATGTAAATTTGAGTGAGGTTTGGGAACTTGCCTTTAGCGTTAATTGCTACTTATAGCGAAAATCACCTCAATGAACTATGTTTGTCCTATTTAAGTAAGTATAGGTATTCATTAGCCAAACACACTTGATATACATATATAAACAACATGTACACATAACACATTTTTTTTCTATCTATGTATACTGTTGCACCCATACAAACTCATAGCTGTTCACTAACATGCTCATACTTTTGACCACTGCTAGTTTATTCATAATCTTTCTTCTTTGTAGTTCCAAGAGGTTAATTGCTTTAAGTAGACCATAACATCTATTAATCCCACCGACCCCTATTCTACACATGTTTGCAGGTATTAGATTTATTTTCCCGAAGTTAGTAAAATTCTCTACTTAGAACTCATTCGTGTAATAATAGTTTATAGCAGTATAGGAATATTTATTAATCCATCCTTATATCAAGTTATGATGTTTGTCTCCGAGTCCCGGGACATCTCGCCATGTCCGTCCAGAGACATCCGCCATGTCAAAGCCTAAGACGATCTCGCCATGTCCGCTTCTAAGACGTCTGGCCATGTCCGAAGATGAAGACATATGGCCATGTACGAAGCCAAAGTCATTTATCCATGTCCGAAGATATTACGACTTGCCCGAAGACAACAAGCTTTGTCCGAAGACATCTCAAAGTCGACTCTTTCGAGACTTGATTCTACACTATTTCGACAAGGTCTAAGTTTGTTGGGTTAATTTCATTAAGACTTTACTATATGCATACAACCTAAGGGAATTTCTTAATACATGGTCTAACACGACCGAACCCATCATCTGGTTCCTAAGTACGGTGCAGCTGCACCCCATGGAGTTCAGAAGCAGTGAACATGCTCTGTTTTGCAGAGTAGCCACAACTTGATTCCAGGCAATTATTAACGTGTTCATGCACGAAAGTAAACTTTCTAAACACCCTATATCATGCTAATTCATCATACTTGACCTATTAATTTAGGAAAACCGAGAATCAAACAAGACTTAAGTTAAGAACGAAGTAGTAATTATACCTTCTCGAGCTTTAACCTTGATATCTCACACACTGATTTGGTAATGCTTAGCAACTAAGAATTCTTTACTCAGATTTCTCCAACACTCTTATCAGTATAACAGAGTGCCATAGTGGCTTGTATTTAAAGAGAAAAACATGGACTAGACACTTGCTTTTCCAAATCATGGGATTCATGGTGCAATAGAAATTAACAATGGTTACTTAAGGAGTTGTTTAACCACTCCATACCAGCCACTTAGCTAGCCATGCATGCCTAGGATTAGCAGCTTGAAAGTTTGTGTAAATTGAGTTTAGGCTACTGTTCCTTGTACTTGGTGATCCTTAATTTGGGACAAGAGAATAGATCTCAGACATAGACAAGGGGCTAGTCGGTCGGGCCCATTGCACCACGCCACATTTTATTTAACCAACACCTTGTACCATCAGTTAACTATTATGTTGGGTTCCGAATTGGATTTTAAATAACCCAAGTTTATTTGGCTAACTCAAAAGTCCATCAATTAATTTATTGGGCTAGACTCCCAATTTATTATTTGGATTATAAACATGTAATACTTAATTATTATGGCAGCAAATTAATTAATTTAATTTACCCAATAACACTAAATTATACACCACCTTAATAATTATTAATAAGTTGGGTTATTTCACATAATTTAAGTTACTCACCTCATGACATGTAAGCATTTATAAAATAATTAATCACAGGCTCTATTTATGAATATTAATATTAAATCATAAAATTTACGGGTATTACATCCTCTCCCCCTTATCAAAATTCCGTCCTCGGAATTGATATAAGGTTACACAAAAAGATGGGGATAGTCTCTCTTCATCCTATTTCTAATTCCCATGTGGCCTCCTCGACATCGTGGTTTCGCCAAACAACCTTTACAGAAGATATAACTTTGTTTCTTAGCATTTGTTCTTTTTTATCTATTATCTGATCAGGAATTTCTTCATATGCCATATTCTTCTCTACTTGAATGGGCTTATAGGAAATCACGTGCTTATAGTCAGACTTGTACGGACGTAGTACGGAAATGTGAAACACGTTGTGGATTGGTTTCAGTTCGGGTGGTAAAGCAACTTTGTATGCCACTTCGCCCACTCGCTTCAATATCTCAAATGGCCCTATGAACCTCGGACTCAATTTTCCTTTCTTTCTGAATCTGATCTTTCCCTTCCAAGGAGATACCTTCAAAAACACAAAACTACCAACTTCAAAGCCTCGGTTCTGACGATGCAAGTCGGCATACTTCTTTTGGCAATCTTGAGCTGCTACCAATTTGCCCCTTATTGTTGCTACCACGTCGGCCGTTTGCTGGACTAATTCTGGTCCCAAAAGTCGTCGTTCTCCGACTTCATCCCAACATAATGGTGTTCTACACTTTCTCCCGTAAAGAGCTTCATATGGCGACATACCGATACTCGCATGATAGCTATTATTATAAGCGAATTCTACTAAAGGTAAATGGTCATCCCAATTTCCCTTGAAGTCCATCACGCAAGCTCTAAGCATGTCCTCCAACGTTTGTATGGTTCGTTCACTCTGCCCGTCAGTTTGAGGGTGATAAGCAGTACTTAATCTCAATTGAGTTCCCATTCGTTCCTGTAAACTTTTCCAGAATTTTGACGTGAAACGCGGATCTCGATCGGAGACAATCAACACCGGCACTCCATGTCACGATACGATTTCCTTTACATACAAATTTGCTAACTGGTTCAAATTGAATCAAATCTTGATGGGTAGAAAATGAGCTGTCATTGTTAGTCAGTCCACAATAACCCAAATGACATCATAACCCTTCTGTGTAACCAGAAGTCCAACCACGAAGTCCATCGTAATGTGCTCCCATTTCTATTCTGGAATTTCCAGCGGTTGAAGTAGTCCACTTAGTCTCTGGTGTTCTGCTTTGACTCTTTGACATGTAAGACATCTACTAACACATTCTGCAACCTCTCTTTTCAAATTAGGCCACCAAAAATGGTGTCGAAGATCCTGGTACATTTTTGTGCCTCCTGGATGTACAGAATACGTCGTATTGTGTGCTTCGTGTAGGATTTCCTCTCTCAGTTCGATTACAGCTGGCACCCATACTCGACCCTCAAACCTCAATATACCGTCCTTATCTACTTTAAACCTTTCTTCCTTATCTTCTACTATTCTCTTCTTTGTCTTCTCACATTTTTCATCTTTCTCTTGTGCTTCCTTTATTTTATCCAATAACATCGGGTGAGCTCTCATCATGAGTAATTTTCCTTCCGTTTATTTTGGTTCCTCCACCTCTATTTCCAACTTTTCCATTTCTCTTATTAATTCCTCTTGAGTTGTCAATTTGAATAACTTCTCCCTTCCTTTTCTACTCAAAGCGTCGGCTACAACGTTTGCCTTTCCCGGGTGATAAAGAATTTCACAGTCGTGATCCTTGATTAGTTCCAACCACCTTCTTTGTCGCATGTTCAACTCCTTCTGTGTGAAGATATATTTTAGACTCTTGTGATCTGTATATATCTCACATTTTTCTCTATACAAATAGTGCCTCCAAATCTTCAATGCAAAGACAACCACCGCTAACTCCAAGTCATGGGTAGGGTATCGTTTTTTAAAATCTTTCAACTGTCGTGAGGCATAGGCAATGACCGTGCCATGTTGCATTAGCACACAACCAAGTCCTCTATGCGATGCATCACTATACACCACAAATCCTCCCGTATCATCTAGTAATGATAATACAGGCGCCTCACTCAACCTCCTCTTCAATTCTTGGAAACTCTCCTCGCATTTGTCCATCCATACGAACTTCTCTATCTTCCTCGTTAGATTGGTCAGCGGGGTTGCTATCTTAGAAAAATCTTGGACAAATCTTCGATAGTACCCGGTTAAACCTAAGAAACTCCTAACTTCATTGGTGTCTTGGTGTTCCCGATTATTCATCGCTTCCACCTTTGCGGGATCCACGGAAATTCCATTTTGAACTATCACATGTCCTAGAAATTGAACCCTTTCCATCCAAAATTCACATTTTGAAAATTTAGCGTACATCTTTTCCCTTCTCAATGCTTCCAATACCATCTTTAGGTGTTCTAAGTGCTCTTCCTTCGCCGTCTTTGAATAAATCAAAATGTCATCGATAAATACTACTACAAACTTATCTAGGTATGGCACAAAACTTCGCTTCATCAAGTCCATGAATCTTTGCTTAGGAGCATTGGTTAACCCAAATGACATCACTAAAAATTCGTAATGTCCGTAGCGAGTTCGAAACGTCGTCTTTTGTATGTCCTCCTCTCGCACTTTCAACTGATGATAACCCGTTCGCAAATCTATCTTCGAAAAACACTTCGCCCTTTCAGTTGATCGAAAAGGTCGTTTATCCTTGGCAATGGATATCTATTCTTAATTGTCACTCGGTTCAACTCCCGATAATCGATACAGAGCCTCATCGATCCATCCTTTTTCTTTACAAACAACACTGGTGCTCCCCAAGGAGATACACTTGGCCGAATGTAACCCTTATCTAGTAACTCTTGCAATTGAATCATCAATTCCTTCATTTCCACTGGCGCCATACGATATGGGGCTTTCGAAATTGGTGCGGTTCCCGGTGCTAAGTCTATTATGAATTCAATTTCTCTGTCTGGCGGAAGACCAGGCAGTTCGTATGGAAACACATCTTGGAAATCTCTTACCACTGATATATCTTTCATTTCTATTCCCTTTTGCTGAGTGTCCACTATATAGGCTAAATAACCTACACATCCTTTCCTTAACAATTTCTTAGCCTACATCATCATAAGGCCACATGATTGCTTGAGCGACGAGCTACCGTAAAACACTACCTTAGACCGATTTAAGGTCTGAAGGTTCACACTCTTCTTTTGACAATCGATTATCGCAGCGTGGCCGGATAACCAATCCATTCCTAATATCACATCAAACTCTCCCAGTTTAATCGGAATTAAGTCTACGTTTAGTTCGTGACCTCTAATGTTTGCACAACAGTTTTGGTAAACAAACTCTATGGGAATTACTTCCTTAATCGCAATCTCTACGTTCAATGAATTTTCTAAATGTTCAGGAGGTATGTTTAGTCGATTAGCAAATTCTTCAGACACAAAGGAATAGGTAGCACCCGAATCAAATAATACAAAGGCATTTATATTATTGATTGGGAGAATACCTGACACCACGTCCCTTGCAGTCACTGCATCTTGGATAGTCATGTTAAAGGTTCGGGCAGTCGGTCGGTTGGATTGCGGTTGTCCGCCGATCATCAGCTTATTGCCACCTCCTTGTTGACCGCTTCGTCCGTTGCTCCCCTTCTGTGGGCAATCCTTGATTTGGTGCTCAGTTGAGCCACACGCGAAACATCCCTTGATCTTTTTCGGCTTTGGGCAGTTGGGTGAAATGTGCCCTTCTTGGCATGATTGTAGCAGACAGCTGCGCCCTTCCAAAGATTCCCTTGATGGTTCTCTGTCCTCTCGCTCAACTCCCTCTGCTCCATCTCTTCCAACTTCCCTGCCAGTTCTACATTCCTAGCCACCGCCTTGTGAAACAAAGCCCCCATCTGGATTCCTGCCTCCTTACGGTGAGCAATCTCTACCTCCATCTCCTGCATCACTAACTTTCTCTGGTGGTCTTCGTCCCTCAGCTTTTTGGAATTTGGACTCCCTGTTCCTAGCCTCAGCCTCTAACTCCTCAACTCTGCACCCTAACTTTAAAATCTGCTCCTCATACTCCCCCAACATCCTATCCTCAAAAGTAGCCTCGTCGGAGTCCCCCATGGACTCGTCCAACCATACGCTCCTCCATAGGCTCCTCATCTAGATCAGACTCCTCGGGTATTGGCTCCATCTCCTCTTCCTCATCATCATCATCGATAGGGACTACAGTTGATATAGGCTCCGCTATCAATGGTGCCTCATATACCACGTGTATGTCACGCGGCTCCTCTTCTACTACTCGGCTAGGTCCTCCCATGTCAGTCATCCTACAATCACCAATACAAGACAAAACAAACAATAACTCCATCAGAATGTTAAATAACATAAGTTCATTGTATAGAATGAAGTTAT
Source organism: Panax quinquefolius (assembly GCA_020205615.1). Taxonomy (NCBI): domain Eukaryota; kingdom Viridiplantae; phylum Streptophyta; class Magnoliopsida; order Apiales; family Araliaceae; genus Panax; species Panax quinquefolius. Next base: position 103,826,207 of record CM035169.1, read on the forward strand.
ATTCTGTAACACGCTAAGTCCATCTCGATGAAAACTCTATATGAGTTTCATCCCTTTCTATCTTCTAAGTTCTCCTAAGTTATAATCTAAGGGCTCTCGCTCCTAAGGTTTATAACTATGGCTTTGATACCAACCTGTGACGCCCCCAAAATTCGGACACCCATATCTCGAATTCGGTGCATCACGTACAACTACGAATATCTTACTAAATCAACAACGGAAATACTAGAGTAATTTACATTGATATAATATAAATATTTGCGTCCCAAAGTACCATAACCATTACTACGACAATTCAGTGATTAACTTAAACACAACTTAATCATTCTTGAATACATCATAACAAGCATAACAATAATAATAATACTTCAAGTCTAAAAGACTAAGTTATTCTGTCACCTTGCCCTTTCCCTTGTCCTGTCCTAAAGTACCGCCTTGCTCTACCTTAACTGTAATGTTTTAGGAAGCAAGAATGAGCAACGAGTTTTCCAAGCAAGTAATATAGCCAGAAGAACAAGCAATTATAGCATCTAAACCTTTCAAGGGTATAATAATAATTGGTAGTTCAAGGATATCAAGAAATATCAAGAGTATTCAATAGGTGTCGCTATAGACTGAAGGCTATCAACAAAATTTCAGGATTTCATTCATTTCGAGGTTCAACATGAATGAGTACTGAGCAGTCACTAAGGACTAAGAACTCATACTAGAATTAATAGTATTACACTGTAATCCAATGTAAACGAGTACAATAGGTGATCAGCCTAAAGTACCCTACGTTATGCATAACATTTAATCATACTCATAATATGCACGCTCGGTTCCCAACAATATATAATTTCCCCTTCAATGAGGGTTGTTCATCTTAGTAGATTTACGATAGTCCGCACCAAGTCAATTGGTTTAGATAGCATAATAATAGTCTAGTCGAATCAAAGGCTTAGACAATTTTTATCATTCATTTAAGAACGATAAATCCAATGCTTGCAACAACGTCAAGGTATATAAATGATTTTCGAATAGAAATAGATATTTGCTTGAGACGACAATTCGAGTGTATACAGTGTAAGAAGTAAGGAACTTGCAACACAATAATAATAGTGTTCAGATACTTGCTCAATGTAAATTTGAGTGAGGTTAGGGAACTTACCTTTAGCGTTGATTGCTACTTATAGCGAAAATCACCTCAATGAACTATGTCTGTCCTATTTATGTAAGTATAGGTATTCATTAGCCAAACACACTTGATATACATATATAAAAAACATGTACACATAACACATTTTTTTTTCTATCTATGTATACTGCTGAACCCATCAAAACTCATAGCTGTTCACTAACATGCTCATACTTTTGACCACTGCTAGTTTATTCATAATCTTTCTTCTTCATAGTTCCAAGAGGTTCATTGCTTTAAGTAGACTATAACATCTATTAATCCCACCGACCCCTTTTCTAGGCATGTTTGCAGGCATTAGATTTATTTTCCCGAAGTTAGTAAAATTCTCTACTTAGAACTCATTCGTGTAATAATAGTTTATAGCGAAAGATAGGAATATTTATTAATCCATCCTTATATCAAGTTATGATGTCGTCTCCGAGTCCTGTGACATCTCGCCGTGTCCGAAAAGAAAGACATCCGCCATGTCCGAAGCCTAAGACGTCTGGCCATGTCCGAAGCCTAAGACGTCTGGCCATGTCCGAAGATGAAGACATATGGCCATGTACGAAGCCGAAGTCATTTAGCCATGTCCGAAGATATTACGATTTGTCCGAAAACAACATGCTTTGTCTGAAGACATCTCCGAAGTCAGCTCTTTCAGAGACTTCGGTCTACACTATTTCGACAAGGTCTAAGTTTGTCGGGTTAATTTCATTAAGACTTTACTCTATGCATACAACCTAAGGGAATTTCTTAATACATGGTCTAACACGACCGAACCCATCAGCTGGTTCCTAAGTACGGTGCAGCTGCACCCCATGGAGTTCAGAAGCAGTGAACATGCTCTGTTTTGCAGAGTAGCCAAGACTTGATTCCAGGCAATTATTAACGTATTCATGCACGAAAGTAAACTTTCTAAACACCCTATATCATGCTAATTCAATATATTTGACCTATTAATTTAGGAAAACCGAGAATCAAACAAGACTTAAGTTAAGAACGAAGTAGAAATTATACCTTCTCGAGCTTTAACCTTGATATCTAACACACTGATTTGGTAATGCTTAACAACTAAGAATTCTTTACTCAGATTTCTCCAACACTCTTATCACTATAACAGAGTGCCATGGTGGCTTGTATTTAAAGAGAAAAGCATGGACTAGACACTTGCTTTACCCAATGTTGGGATTCATGGTGCAATAGAAATGAACAATGGTTACTTAAGGAGTTGTTTAACCACTCCATACCAGCCACTTAGCTAGCCCTACATGCCTAGGATTAGCAGCTTAAAAGTTTGCGTAAAGAGAGTTTAGGCTACTGTTCCTTGTACTTGGTGATCCTTAATTTGGGACAAGAGAATAGATCTCAGACATAGACAAGGGGCTGGTCGGTCGGCCCATTGCCCCACGCCACATTTTATTTAACCAACACCTTGTACCATCAGTTAACTATTATGTTGGGTTCCGAATTGGATTTTAAATAACCCAAGTTTATTGGGCTAACTCAAAAGTCCATCAATTAATTTATTGGGCTAGACTCCTAATTTATTATTTGGATTATAAACATGTAATACTTAATTATTATGGCAGCAAATTAATTAATTTAATTTACCAAATAACACTAAATTATACACCACCTTAATAATTATTAATAAGTTGGGTTATTTCACATAATTTAAGTTACTCACCTCATGCCATGTAAGCATTTATAAAATAATTAATCACAGGCTCTATTTATGAATATTAATATTAAATCATAAAATTTACGGGTATTACAATTCCAACTGGTATAGCGGGGATATTCTTGAAGAAAACTTTCACTATTTTCTACGCTCAAAGCTTTCTAAAACTCGAAAGTAATACGCTCAATATTATAGAAGAAGAATTCTCTAATTATGTTGTGATTTTTAATTCTAACTAAGCATCCTATTTATAGGAGAATGGAAGGATACTATTTAGAAAAAAAATTCACGGACGCACTGTTGAAATAAAATCACGGGCCAAAGTTTTTGTCTGATAATTCACGGGTTGATTATGTTGATTATCAGATGCCTAGCTATTCAAAATGATACCTTAATGATCAAATAAAACAAACTTATAAATTATAAATATATGTATACTCCCTCCACCTTACGTAACCCATTCCCCCCCCCTTTTTTTTTCTTTCCCTAGCAATTCTTTTCCTCCCCATCAACATCATTATCCACCAAAGATATATATATATATATATATATATATATAACAAAAATGAGATAACTTCTATCGACAAAAAAAATAGGAAAGTAGGGGGTCCAAATAATAAGCAAAATATACCACAAATACTTCATAAAAAAATCCCTCAATATTTTTAACAACCTTTATTCATATTATTATAACTCGTAATATTAACAAACCTCTCCTTGACAGAACTTCTAGACATCGTCAATATTGCAAATAATAATATTAATAACTTTGTTGTAGACACTCGAAATTTTCTGTACATCTGTTACTAACATTACAGGAGGACAGATTCGTCTTTTCAGAGGAAACCCTGAAAGACGAATCCATATCCATACCGGATACTACCGGAAGTTCAGCATCAACCCCAGATTACTCTAGGGGTAACAAATCCAACCTCGGAGATAACCCCGAGGCATGCAGATACAATACCGGAACACACACCGGAGAAGACCGATTAATCTTGGAAATAACCACGAGGTATCCAGCCTCAGTCCCAACCATAAAAATAGCCACCAACCTTGGTGATAACCCCCAAGGAAAGCAGTTTTGGCGATAACCCCAGAAATGCTTCAAATGTGACCAGCTTCAATATCAACGCTCAAAACGAGATACACTGTACCAACCCGGCGATAACATCGGGAAGATAGGCACACCTCAAAGATGACAATGAGGACCTTCAACAAATTGCAGCAGTCCAATCTCAGCGAAGCCTGAGCAACGTCTACTTTATCGGCCCAATCCGGCGATAACACCAGTGAGGGGCAACATCGTCATCTCACCAACACGATGCCACGCCACGTAGTCTCTACATATCTACACAACAATGTCCCACAAGACTAATCAATCCTGAGTGACTATTGTGCGGGGTAACAGATGAAAGTTGAAGCTTAAAGACCGGAGGGCATCGTCCCATCTTCAATAACTTCGTACAAACTCTAATCCCATGCCATCGTACAACTCTCGACAACGGCGGTCCAAAATAGGTCTTGTATACCTCAAACGGATGCCCGGATTGCACTTTATAAAGTTCGAGTGGACATTACAGTGCCTGAGTGCACGTACTTCGAGACGACCTAACCCGAAAAACCCCCGCCCACCCGGGTTACCTCTGGTACACCTGCAGATCAGCCGCAGGTACACCTGCGGCTAAATTGCCTATAAATAGAGGGCTTGGGCTGCCCATTTTGAAATAGAAAAAGGCAAGGAAGCCCTGCCCAATTTGCTCTGCACTCACCCCATGCAGTGTACTTTCCCCTTTTAAACACCTGTAAGCTCATATATAGCCTCTTTTGTACCTACAAAAGCCAGTGTTTACCCACTCTAAAGATATAGAAGTCTTCTTTGGCAGTCAACTGTAAGCCTTCTCACACACTTTAGAGTCTTTCTCTTTCTCTCTCGCATATACCCTTCTTCACGTTGAGAGTCGTGTTGCGCAGATTTGCCTTTAACTTTGGTCCGTGGTTTTGTTTCAAACTTGTATATATATATATATATATATATATATATATATATATATATATATATATATATATATATATTTTTATTTATATATATATTGACTAACATTATCGAGTTATGCCTCGATTGAGCCTGAACTTCTGGTTTGGAGCGTTTATTTGCTTTAATATATATATACATATATATATTAAATGTGTGTCGAACTTTGTTCGATGAGCCTAGACTTCTGTCTGGTGCGTTTATTGCTTTAATATATATATATATATATATATATATATATATATATATTAACTGTGTGTAGAACTTTGTTCGATGAGCCTAGACTTCGGTCTGGTGCGTTTATTGCTTTAATATATATATATATATATACATTTATATATATTAACTGTGTGTCGAACTTTGTTCAATGAGCCTGGATTTTATATCCGGTGCATTTATTCGCTTTTATATATATACCTATATCTATGAACTGTGGTCGAACTCTGTTCGATGAGCCTGGATTTCACATCCGGTGCGTTTATTGCTTTTATATATATATATTTTTCGTCCCACCTGGAGTTTACTTCGTGGTGGATGATCGCTTTTACAACTTTCTTTATGTTTCATCCTCGCCTGAGTTTACTTAAGTGGCGATTGATCGCTTTATCTGACTTTATTTACATTTTGTCCCGCCTGGAGTTTCCTTCGTGGCGTTTGACCGTATTTACAGCTTTATTTACGTTTCGTCTCGCCTGGAGTTTCCTCCGAGGCGGTTGATAGCTTTTAACAGCTTTATTTACATTTCTGATCCCCATGGAGGTTCTTCGTGGTTGGTGATCATGTCTGTATATATATATTTATAACTTTTATATATATACCTGCTTACTGCTTTCATACAAACTGCAGTATTCTATGCGCCTAGAAGCCACGTGATCACAGATTCATCCCATTGAATCTAGATTCGGTTCTCGTGATGGACATTTTCAGCTGTAAGCAGCTTGTAAATTATTTTGCGTTGTCTGAACTTTCTCAGATGGTTTCCATACCCACGAGGAAGTCGGCGTTATTTTGTATATTATTTTCGTACAGATGCTTCGCATCTGTCAAATAAAATCAATCAAGCCGAGCACTTAATAAAATGGGAGTGTAAAAAGTCTCAATTACTATTGAGCATCAGGGTTTGAAAAAATCTCTTTTATAAAACATCACTTCCATATCTTGCTAAAACTGAATTTTTACATAAATTCAAACCCTGTGTATATAGGTGCGAACGAGCCCTCGCACTACTTCCAAATAACAGCACATTGACCCACACACACACACATTCAGATAATAGTTTCTTGAAAAGAGGCGGTCACCGTGGAAACACAGAAGTCGGGGGGTGCCTAACACCTTCCCTCCGCATAACCAAGTCCCCGGACCCTAATTAATCTCGGTTTTACCGACCCGTTTAGCAGTGTCACGTTACTGGGTCAATGTGCAAACCTTTTCTCGGTTGTGTTGGTACAACCATTTAAAAAACCAACTAGCGACTCTTAACAGTCCATCGTCGACATTATACATGTCGGACCTTTTTCACTTGTTTTTTCAAACAAATCTCACCTAAAATGAGAACACCAAAGAACAAGTAACGGAAAGGGACATCTAAAAATCCTGACGTCGACAGGTGGCGACTCTGCTGGGGACTCCAGTAAGAAGACTTAAGCCGCTATTACACTCTTTTCAAAATTGTTATCTGCTTGTGAGTGCATGTTGCATTTATATTGGATGAATGTGTACGAATGCATTTCCTTATTTGCACTTAGTGCTTCGCACCATAACTACTTGTGATATTAGTGCTTTGCACCATATCTGCTTTTGATATTAGTGCTTCGCACATGTCATCATTTTCATAAGGTGAGACGCGATGTATGTTGTGTGGTCCCTCCACCAGGAGGCTATCCCGTCGGTGTTTGATTACTGGACTCATGAGAAGACTAATTCTCCGAGGCTCAGGTAAGGCACCACCCAAATTCACTCCAGTTGAAAGACCGGATTAACCTCCCGTCAAGTAAATTGCAATGATTTGGGAACCTTCATGCCAAAAAGTCGCGAGAGTAACCTAAGATAGGTCAGCCTCTGATAAACACAAAACGGAGGAAAGTCTCTTCATGCTCTCATTCCAATTACTTGTAAACACAATTACTTGTAATTACATTCCATATATATCTCCACGTAATATGAAGAAATGTGTACACATCACATAGCATGTTATTATCCACATTCCCTAAAGACTAAACTATGTAAGTCTTTCGTAGGGAATCAATCGGACCTACTACCCTATCAAAGTCCAAAAGGGCAACAGGCCTACAGTCAATCATGTCATCATCCAACCAGACTGAACTTAATCCAGTTTCTCGTAAAGAATTCGACGGATTAAGCAAACAAATTATAGATTTGGTTGTTCTGCTCAAAGAATTACACCAGTCTAATCAGGGTCCAAAAATACCTGTACATGCTGAATCCTCCACACAAGGAGGAACCCAAGTCATTACAATACCTGAACTACAGTTGGATACGACCAACAAAACTCATGATGCTGCCCATCCCACTAGAGACCCAGACACTGGTGACATCAAAAGGAAAGTCCTCTAAATGGAAGAGACCCTTCGTGCTATCAAAGGAATTGGAACACACAGGAGTGTTTCATATGCTGATCTTTGTATTTTCCCTGGTGTTCATTATCTAGAAAAATTTAAGACTCCTGACTTCGAGAAATATGATGGGTTAGGAGATCCTTACACATTTAAAGGTGTTTATTGGAGAACTTGGATCTTATGCAGTGGACGAAAAACTCATAATGCAATTATTCAAAAAAAGTCTAACTGGAGAAGCCCGTTCGTGGTACACAAGATTAGACAACTCTAAGATCCATAGCTGGGAGGAACTAGCGCATGCTTTCCTCACACAATACAGCTTTCAGTCTCAGATGGCTCCTAATCGATATCAAATTACCAAGATCAAGAAACAGTCTAACGAGTCTTTCAGAGAGTATGCTCAAAGGTGGAGACACCTGGCTGCCCAAGTTAGTCCTTCCATGACAGAATCAAAGATGGTTATGACTTTCATAGACATACAAGAAGCTCCGTTCTATGAAAGATTTTTAGCCGGCATCGGCAAACCATTTTCTGAAATGGTTAAACATGGGGAGATGGCTGAGATGGGATTGAAGTCCGGAAAGATTCAAGACCTAGCTGCACTCAAAGCTGTTGCTGATCACATCCAATCTAGAAATTATGGGAACAACCCTCGGAGGGTCCATAAAAAGAAAGAGTAAGATGTTTCCCTGATACTATAGGGGCAAAAAGGAAATCAGAACATGCCTATTCAAAGGAGAAACTATACTCCCTTTCAAGCACAGTGTGTGAACCCTCCAATACCAAAAGGTGGAGAAGTCAAACGCCATCGAGTGTTTACACCCTTAGGGGATACCCTCGAGAACATTCTAAATCTTCTAACAACACAGAAGAAAATTATGCACAGAAGAATGCTGGGCACTCCGCCACCTTATTCAAAATCTAATCGACAGTGATGTCATGCGCCTAGCGGACGATGATATTGTGTTACGTGCAAGTGAGAATCCAGGTCTGACCAAGTGGAAGAGTGTGGTAGCAGTCATATCCACTGAAACTAATGGGATTAACACATTACTCACAACGCCAATAATTCAACTCAAGGGAGGCAACAATCCTTTGAAAGTGGCCGCTCTCGAGCCAATCAACTTGTCGTACAGAGCACAATATCCTATTCTTAGCTTGCGTACAGTTCCATGGAATTATGGAGAAGATGAAGGATCCACCTCACATACAACTGCTACAGTGTCGAAGGAAAATCCACTGTATCTTCCCCACCGAGTGATGAAGCCCACCACCAAATCAAAGGGGAAAATACCCATGGAGAAGATTGAAAAATTCCTCCGTACTATGGGTCATAATGAAGCTACGGTGGTTTTAAGTTTGAAAGAAGCTCCACAACAAATATCAATTTTGGACTTGGTCCTAACTTTCGAGAATCACCGGAAGGTCTTGCTGAAGGTTTTAGAAGAAGCCTATCTACCAACATCAGTCGATACAAAAATGTTTCAACATCTGGTTGATCACATTTTCAACAACAATGTGATATCCTCACTGATGATGACATACCGCCTGAAGGGACCGGTCATTGCAAGCCGTTGCACATTGCGGTCTTGTCATCTGGATATATGGTAGCTGGAGTCTTAATAGATAGAGGTTCCTCTCTGAATATCTGTCAATACGCTACCCTGGTGAAGATGAATATTAATCTCAACCGAATTCGGAGTAGCCATACTATCATCAAAGATTTTGATGGAGCCCGGCGAAATTCGGTCGGAATAATTGAGCTACCAATCGAAATTGGTCCTCACACATTCTGCGTAGCTTTCCATATGCTCAAGATAGATTCGGGATACAACTTGCTCTTGGGACGACCATGGATTCACATGGTTGGGGCAGTCCCCTCCACCCTTCATCAACAGTTGAAATACATTATCAACAATAGCCTGGTCACGGTCAACGATGAACCAGAATGTCCTCAACACGGGGACATGCCGTTCATCAATGCAAATGCAGACGTTGAACCAGTCAGTTTTCATGCCTTGGAAATAAGCAATACCCAATACCATGCTATTGGAATGCCATTACCCGAACCCAAGATTTCTGCTGAGGTAATGTTGGCTACTCAAGAAATGATGTCATTGGGTCATAAGTCGGGATAAGGGTTGGGTAAAGATTGCCAGGGTATCAAATACCCAATTCGATTAACCAAGCAAACTGGAACAACTGGACTAGGCTATTCTACCAGTTCTAGTCACAGGAATCCTCATAAGCATCAGCAGGTTCCTTCAGCTTCAACCATGCGGCGTTTATCTTCGCCTTCAAACTCTGAGTCCGCACAACCTCCCGTAAAGGTGCCAGCCAACATAATGGCTATGTTATTTCCCAAGCCGGTACCGGTGAAGGAGAAAGAAGTCTTTGTTCCAAATCCCGCAGTGGAAGAAGTGGAATGAAGAATCAAGCAAGATGTCATCCGAATGATGTCGGGCATACGCATCATCGTTCATGATGAACATACCAACAGATACACCCCAGACGATGATTGCCTAGACATAATGGCCATCATTCGGGACAGGGAGGATGATGACAATCCCTCCATCACTGCGGTCCACCTGGACTTTGCCTTTGCTAATTGGAACACTATTCCTTGCATTGGTCGACAAGGGTAAAACGGGCAGAACCCTTTCTGCCCTGTAGATATAATAACTGGTTACTTTTCTGTACAGTGTTAGCAGTTTATTTTGCCAGTATATGCTAACACTGTGTATGATCAACACATTTCATATATACTAAGTGAAAGCATATTTTGTTTCAGGACTCTGAATTTAGATGTGCCTGTATTTGCTGATACGGTGCCTCTTCTCCACAAGGATTGTATCTTTGATGTAAAGATAAATTCTGCCTTGCTGATACGAGATGACATTGAGGTGCCTCCAGAAATTCAAAAATGGGTCAAAGACAAACCCAAACTTGATCAAACCACTTCTTTCAATCTCAGAACCTTAGAAAGCCCTAAGTTAATCCAGATTGGTTCAGACCTTACCCAAACCAACGGAATGACATGGTTACACTACTAACCCAGTTCTAGGATGTGTTTGCATGCTCTCATGAAGACATGGTGGGTTTGTCCACTGACATTGTCCTTCATCGCCTTCCCATTAAAGAGGGATTTAAGCCAGTCAAGCAAAAGCTCAGGCGATTGAAACCTGAGTGGAGTTTAAAGGTGAAAGAAGAAATTGTGAAACAATTTCAAGCTGGCATCATCATTGTGTCCACATATCCTAAGTGGATATCCAACATCGTGCCAGTGCCTAAACCTGGAGGGAAGGTACGAGTTTATGTGGATTACCGGGACTTGAACAAAGCTTGCCTAAAAGATAGCTTTCCCCTGCCATTTATCCAAATTCTCATTGACAATACTGCGCAATACGTTATGTACTCCTTTGCTGATTGCTTCGTAGGGTACCATCAGATCATGGTTGACGAGGAAGATCGTGAGAAAACTGCTTTCATCATGCCTTGGGGAACCTTTCGCTATAGACGGTTGTCATTCTGCCTCATCAATGCCGGAGCCACATATCAACGAGCTATGATGGCTCTTTTCCACGACTTAATGCATAAAGAGATTGAGATCTACGTGGATGACATCATTGTCAAGTCCCGGAAGGAGGATGACCATATAGACCATCTCAAGAAGCTATTCAACAGGTTGCGTAAGTACAACTTGAAGTTGAATCCAGCCAAGTGCGCCTTTGGCGTTAAATCAGGCAAGTTGCTAGGATTTCTAGTCAGCCACAAAGGAATTGAGCTGGATCCTGCCAAAATCCAAGCCATCATGGAAATGCCCATTCCTCTGACAGAGAAGGAAATACGAGGATTTTTGGGAAGAATCAACTTCATTAGCAGGTTTATCTCCCAACTCACAGCAACCTGTGAGCCAATCTTCAAGCTATTAAGGAAGAACTCCTCCATGAAATGGAATGATGAATGTCAAAATGCCTTTCTCACAATCAAGAAACAGCTAGTCAAAGCTCCCGTGTTGGTACCACCTAGGGATGGTGTTCCCTTGTTTATGTATCTGTCCATAAGTGACAATGCCATGGGCTGCATGCTGGGACAGAAAGACGATAGAAGCCAAGAACGAGCTATCTATTACTTCAAAGAAAAGGTTCAAAGAAGAAAGAACACAAGTACACTCGATCGAAAAAAGGCGTGTTGTGCTTTAGCATGGGTTTCCATGAGGTTACAAACATTACCTCCATGGTCACACAACCCATCTCATATCCCGTGGATCCTCTCAAGTACGTGTTCAACAAACCCATGTTAAATTGTCGGCTGTCCAAATGGTAGTTGATCCTACAACAATTTGACATCGTATATGTGACTCAAAAGTCCATCAAAGGTCAATGAATCATGGATCAATCGCCGCACTTTATGACTTCGTGGGGATTTCAAACCCTTGGAAACATATTTCCCACGATGAAGGAGTAATGATAGTACAAGAACACCATCGATCGATCTGCGCCAATCATGGAAGATGTATTTTGATGGAGCATTAATATGGAAGGTTCTCGAGCTGGAGCGATTCTAGTATCGACACGGGAGCAGATATCCGTTGCAGCTCAAATTCTGATTTGGAAGCACCAATAATACGGCTGAGTATGAAGGCTATCTCATGGGGCTCAAACTTGCCCGTTCATTGGGCATCAGACGGTTAACTGTCCTTGGAGATTCAGAGTTGGTAATCAGACAATCCACCGGGATCCATCAAACCAAGGAACTACATTTGCTGCCTTACCATCGGCAGGTTTTGAAGATGGCTTTGGAGTTCGAAAAAATCTCCTTTCTACATGTTCCTCGGAATAGGAATGATTTTGCGGACGCATTAGCAACTTTGGCCTCCTTAATTCACATATCAGATAAGGAAGACTTGCCAAGCATCACAATTTCCCTGCACAAGCCACCAACCTATGGGGATTACATTGGAGAAGTATCGGATGAGCTACCTCCCATCCAACATCCTTGGTATCAGCATATCAAGGAATATCTGCGAGATGGATCTACACCCGCTGAGGCGAGCCCGATTGAGGAAAGGCGGATCAATCGACTTGCTGTAAAATTCTATCTGAGTGGAGATGCGTTCTACAAAAGAGATACATGACTAGATCTCCTCAGATGTTTAGACAAAGATCAAGCCCAAAGGCTTATGGATGAAATCCATGGTGGAGTCTGTGGCCCCCACATGAGTAGCCCCCTCCTTGTTAAGAAAGTCCTTAGGACCAAACATTATTGGCTATCTCTTAAAGCTGATTACAATAACCACATTAAAAGGTGCTATCAGTGCCAGATTCATTGGAATGCTATACACGCTCCTCCACGGGAACTCCACAACATGAGTTCACCTTGGCCCTTCTCAATGTGGGGAATGGATGTTATCGGACCCATCGAGCCTAAAGCCAGTAATGGTCACCGGTTTATCTCCACCATGATCGATTACTTCACCAAGTGGGTAGAAGCAGCCTCCTTCCCCAGAGTTACTAAATAAGTCGTCATTGCTTTCATTAGAAACAATGTCGTTTGTCGATATGGACAACCAGAGGTGATTGTGTCAGACAATGCCAAGAACCTCAACAACAAAATGATGGAGGAATTATGTTGTAAATTCCACATCAAACATCTTAACTCTGTCATCTATCATCCAAAGATGAACGGTGCTGTTGAAGTGGCTAATAAAAACATCAAGAAGATTATGCAAAAGATGTCCGCCAACCACAAAGATTGGCCTGACCTATTGCCTCTAACGATGTTAGCCTACAGAACCTCAATGCGCACTTCCACTAGGGCAACCCCCTATGCTTTAACCTATGGGATGGAAGCAGTGCTCCCCATAGAAGTTGAAATGGAATCCCTTCGAGTGTTGATAGATGCTCAGCTGGATGAAGACCAACGGGTACAAGACAGACATCACCAATTGTCTCTAATAGACGAAAAGCAAACCGCGGCTATCTTCCATGGTCAGTTATACCAACAAAGGATCACCAGATCCTACAACAAAAAAGTTCGGCTATGGCAGTTTAAACAACATGACTTGGTTTTGAAGAAAATCCTGGACAACTAAGACCAGGCTAAAGAAAAATTCGCTCCTAACTGGGAAGGCCCGTTTATTGTCAAAGAAGTATTGACAAGGGGCGCTCTCAGATTGCAAGAAATGGACAGCGATGAATTTCCACAACTCATCAACTCGGACACCGTGAAATAGTACTATGTCTGAAGTAACTCGCAAACACCGTGGTGTGGAACCATCATATCACCAGTCATTCCAGTTCTTTAACCCTTTACCACATACCACTTTTCTAGGCTTTGCCCCTCAGGGAAGCATACTTGTCAAACCTAACAGCCTGGTTATCCCCTTTGCGTTCCTACGAATTAGGTCATCCCACCACGGATTGAACCTCTTGCATTTACAGTTTGGATACCCATGCATGGGATCAAACTTCTCATACCTGCAGTTTATCCTCAACCTAAGATTAAACTTTCTCATCCCCGCACTCTGACCTGCACATGGGATTACGCTTTCTTCTCGCCCTGAAGGGCGAACTATGTCGACCTGATCTCTTCTTCAATAGGAGTACGTAGGCAACCATGTTACATGACCCGATCGCAATAAAACAAAAACCACAAAAACATTTCTACCCTCTTCTCCTCACAAAAACATTCATACACCATTTCTACCATATACAGCGTTGAACCTCTTACACCAGGTTCGAACTACGCAGACCTGATCTCCTCTTCAATAGGAGTACGTAGGCAGCCATTCATGGTTTGGTCTCACCCACTACCAAAACACAAACCCTTGCCAGTTGGTACTGGGATCAAACTTCAATCCACTACATTTCACTTGGCTTCAGACCAAAGGGATGGAATTACCTAAACTCCTCCCAAATAGGAGATTCGGCGACCATCTAAGCTACGGTCATACCTTGAAGAGAAACACCAATCCATAAGAGATGGAATTAACTAGGCTTCTCCTAAATAAAAGTATTGGCGACCATCTGTGGTGCGATCAATCTCAGAGAGGAAAGCCACACTCCTCTCCACATTTCCATCCAAAAACCAGTCCCAAGACACCAAGGATGGTAGGGATACACATAGATCGATGATCCATTTTGAACTATCCAGAGTAAACTCAACGTCCATCCACCTAGGAGGAATTCAGAATACATCAAGACCACAAGCCCTGAAGCAGCAGGCAAAATATCAAGCAAATAGCAAGGCATATCTAAAAGGGAAGTGATCCAAAAATATATTTCCCTGTCATATATATAATGTTGTTTGATATATGTACAATGTAAACTATACATGACAAAATGGCTAAGCTAGTCTGTGCAGGTAAATACAAGCTCATCTACAAGTCAGGGTATATGCGAGCTAACAAGCCCAACATGGCGTCCCTCTCAGAAGATGGAGGTGAAGTTGTGGTGTCCTGTATAAGAATATCCACACGACCCAACAGATCTGCAGTCATCTGCATGGTGACTATATGATCATCAATATATGCGCTCATCTCTACGATCATGCCAGTGGTAAAGGACTTCGCGGCAGTACTATCTATGACGGCTATATCCCGAGCAGATATAGCACTATCCCGCTCAACTATCACTGCATCTCTAGCTGATCTGGCCTCATCCCGCTCAACGACAGCGACATCTCTGTGAGCTAATGCCTCGTCTCTCTCTAATAGAGCTGCGTCCCTCCCATCAAGAGTAGTCAACATCATAGATCGAGCATGATCTCTCTCAAAGGTCATCAGATGAAGACTCTGCTCTAAGTACTGTGCCGAGTGCTGAATCACAACCGTACTGGTACTAGGAGAATCCGGAAGAAATGCTGGCAACCCAGCAGCGGGCTCCTCCTCGATGTAGGAATCGATGTCCTCCATGGGCTCTACATCATCTAACTCACTATCCGGTACCGTAGATATTGCTGCAGATGATAAAATCTATGTCTCCATCCATGCGGAATACTCTACAGAACAACCCGGATGACTAACAGAAAAAGCAGCTATCTCACGCCGATCCCAACAAGCATACACACGGGATTGGTCCTCTGCAAAGAGATATCGAGAAGCTGAACGCTGACATATCGCCCCCCTCGAAAGGATGAAAATCCTGGAACTGGTCAAACTGCGACATCACGGCCAGTGGGTGATAAGTAGTCACGCCCCTCAAACCAGCTAGAGGGAGGAAGTCCATGCCCGGAGCGTGAGTAATGAAGCTGTATGGTGAGCAAAGCCCCAAGCACGGCAATATGCTTAATGGATATCTGATATCTGCCAAAAATTTGGACCAAGACAGAGCATCTATACACTCTAATGGCTGAAAGGAGTATGACATGGCTACATCATGGGTAAACCAATACCCATGCTGTCTAAGAGTATCAATCGGTCTCAAGTGTGACATAAACCACACATACAGCATGACTAAACTCCCAGTAAACACTCCTGTCAGATAAGTACAACAGTAGGATGCTGACCGCAAGGTCTCTACTATAATTATAGGTACAATGGTATGACCCTCTCTAAGAGCTCTCACAGCCATGATGACACCAATGTCTATCTCGTCCATATATCGTGGCATATAGGCATACGATAGTATGCACAACAACAGTACATCAACCCTGGCCAAACGCCAATGGTCCTTCGGTGCGGTGAAATCCTTAGAATGTCGTGAATAGCTATCATCCGAGCCAAATCTATCATACAGAAAATATTGGGATATCACGTGGCTAGAGGTCAGCTCGTCCTGCACTACTCTGCGCCGTAATCCTGTGAGAGTCATGAACCATCTACTCATGTCTCCCAAAGCCAGATGCACGCAAGGTCTATCTAAAGGCAGCATCGTCAACCGTGCATACTCCTCCAGAGTGGGAGTTAACTTATAGGTACCGAATCAGAATACATGCCTATCCGGTAGCCAATGCTCTAGCATCCCGTCCACAAACCCTGTGGGAACCTGAAACATCAATAAAGTCATGGTATGCTGCAGCAACTGATCTACAGTCACCCTTTCTGGTGGTGACATGCTATCATACCACGATCGCATACCCAATACCACCACTGACGGTGAGGTATGATCTATACGGCTAACTGTCGAAGAAGACATCTGTGCGGGTCGTGTCATAAGACCATCCAGGGGTCAATGCCGAATATATCTGGACATACATGCATATGCATAACATGATACATGCATATCAGATAATAGATGGCAATATGATATAGGGAATGGAAACACTGTGCATACATTCCTAAGTATATCATCATCTAATACATCATCTCTATACAGCTACAAATACAGGGAAATGGGGCACAGACGCCCTACTACTAACAGAGGCCTATCAAAAGATATAGCGAGAATGGGGTACAGCCACCCAATATCTAACAGAGGCCTATCAAAAGATATTACGAGAATACACATCAGAAGAAGACCAAGGTGTCGATGTCCACATCATCAATCCTGTCCACCTGATGTAACTCCTCCTAAGTCACTGGATCTCTATCAATAGGGATGTCAGGCCTATAAAGAGGAGGATCTGCACTGGCAAAAACCAAATGGGTCATCTGAGGGGCCAGCGCCTGAGCTGGAAGGAACAAATGACTCCGCCTCTGTTGGATCTCTACCCAAATGCCGGATAAATATATGTGCCTAGTCCAACTGTCGGGTCAAACTATTTATCTGGGTCATATGAGTCAGATCTCGGACACAAACCACCCAATCTGTCATCATCAAGGATCCTAGAACCATATCCCCCATAAACTATGTGGCGTGGGACTGAGCTCCAATAGTACGAGGGGACCACCACCGCTGGAACATCTCCTGAGTACATGGACCCTCTGATAATGCAAAACCGTCAACCCCCAACAATGGGATATCAGTGACGGGTGACTGCGATACAGGCCAATGACGCCTGGCAGGAGGAAAGATCGGCACACGAATCTCCCCTGTGGTGCTCCTAATAGTATGCTCTCCTAAATAGAGCTCCCAGCCTCCATCTGTGAAGAGAGGAATACTCCTGGTGGAAATCACGTACTCAACTCCAGTAGGGTATCCATCCTCAAAACCGATGGTAAAGTGTTCCCCCTGAATAGGGAATCCATGTGTTGGTGTCAGCTGTCAGCAACTCCAGCTGCAAACGCCAGTGACCCTCCGGCTCGGTCTAGTTCGAGTTGCAAAGGAGTTCTTACGGGCTAGAAAGGTCAAATCGGGAATCAAAATGCCACGCGATTGAGCAAAACAGCATACAATCTTGGTCTTCTAAGATGAAACTTTGAGTCTGTACATCGCTCATTGGTAGTCACCCAGACACGAGGTATACTCTGCCAATGATTTCATTTGTTACAAATCACATCCGGCAATACCTTCTACAGGTCCGATGCCGCCAACTCCGGCTCGTTACCGTAAATGAGTCCCCGATGGGGGTTATAACGTGAGTCCCCGACGGGGGTTACAACGTCTGTCCCCGATGGGGGTTACAACGTGAGTCCCCGAAGGGAGTTACAACGTGAGTCTCCGATGGGGGTTACAACGTGAGTCCCCTACGGGGGTTACAACGTGAGTCCCCGACGGGGGTTACAACGTCTGTCCCCGACGGGGTTTACAACATATGTCCCCGACGGGGGTTACAATGTGAGTCCCCGATGGGGGTTACAACGTATGTCCCCAACGGGGGTTACAACATATGTCCCTGATGGGGGTTACAATGTGAGTCCCCGACGGGGGTTACAACGTGAGTCCCCGACGGGGGTTACAACGTGAGTCCCCGACGGGGGTCACAACGTGAGTCCCCGACGGGGGTTATAACGTATGTCCCCGACGGGGGTTACAACGTATGTCCCTGGCGGGGGTTACAACGCGTGCTTATCCGTTGACACATAAATCAGCGAAGGTCAAGTAGCCTTGACGTTATTTTAGCCGATAGCGATTAAACCTATCAGAGCTCTAGAGCTATTCAGGATTTTCACGCCTGATTGCTCATATTCCCCAGCATAACCCCGGCGGGGGTCACAACGCAATGCTCGGTTGATCTACAAGACAGCGAGGGTCAAGCAACCTTGACGATCTACGCATAGAGTCTCAGCCGTTGATTCACACGTCAGCGAAGGTCAAGCAACCTTGACATTATATCCCACAGGATTTTTCATCCTTTAATTCACATGTCGGTGAAATACACGTCAGTGAAGGTCAGGCATCCCTGACAGCATTTACTGTTTGCAGTGAATCCAACAGAATCGTGACAGATTCTGGTGATACTAACCAGGAAAGGTCAACGTTATCAAAGAGGATAGATGATGGAATATGTTATACACATCCTCAAATAGATCAAGCTTTATCCCCACAGATCTCTTACACATGAGAGATGCATCTTCAGGATCAAGTCATAGTTGAAGACACAGGGATTTGGTGATAACTCCAACGTCAACATCCTAACAGATTCGGATTACACATCAAATCTGGTCATCATTGCCAATCCCCAGTTGAAGCAACAGGGAGCCAGCAATCATCCCCAGCATGTTGGGCTACAACCCCGCACATATGCATCATACATTTGGTTCATATTACAACCCATAGTACCATGTTTGTCTTGTTGCATTTCAAGTGTCTAGGATTCTTTATCCTACCCATGCATTGCCATGCATGAGTATGATAAAGAGGGGCATCTGTAGACACTCAAAATTTTCTGTACACCTGTCACTAACATTACAGGAGGACAGATTCGTATTTTAAGAGGAAACCCTGAAAGACGAATCCATATCCATGCCGGATACTACCGGAAGTTCAGCATCAACCCTAGATTACTCTAGGGGTAACAAATCCAACCTCGAAGATAACCCCGAGGCATGCAGATACAATACCAGAACACACACTGGTGAAGATCGATTAATCTCGGAAATAAGTCTGAGGTATCCAGTCTCAGTCCCAACCATGGGAATAGCCACCAACCTTGGTGATAACCCCCAAGGAATGTAGTTTCGGCGATAATCCCGGAAATGCTTCAAATGCGACTAGCTTCAATATCAGTGCTCACAATGAGATACACTATACCAACTTGGCGATAACATCGGGAAGATAGGCACACCTCAAAGATGACAATGAGGACCTTCAACAAATTGTAGCGATCTCAATCTCGGTGAAGCAACGCTCATGCGTCTTTTATCACGGATCTGGCGATAACCGATGAGGGGCAACATCGTCATCTCGCCAACACGATGCCACGCCACGTCATCTCAGCATCTCTACGAAACAATATCCCACAAGACTAATCAATCCCGAGTGACTATTGTGCGGGGTAACGGATGAAAGTTGAAGCTTGAAGACCGAAGGGCATCGTCCCATCTTCAATGACTTCGTACAATCTCTAATCCCATGCCATCGTATAACTCTCGATAACGGCGGTCCGAAATAGGTCTTGTATACCTCAAACGGATGCTCGGATTGCACTTTTTAAAGTTCGAGTGGACATTACAGTGCCTGAGTGCACGTACTTCGAGACGACCTAACCCAAAAAACCCGGGCCCACCCGGGTTACCTTTGGTACACCTACGGCTAAATTACCTATAAATAGAAGGCTTGGGTTGCCCATTTTGAAAGAGAAAAAGGCGAGGAAGCCCTACCCAATTTGCTCTACACTCACCCCATACAGTGTACTTTCCCCTTTTAAACACCTGTGAGCTCATATATAGCCTCTTTTGTACCTACAAAAGACAGTGTTTATCCACTCTAAAGATATAGAAGTCTTCTTTGGCAGTCAGTTGTAAGCCTTCTCACACACTTTAGAGTCTTTCTCTTCATCTCTTCACACACCCTTCTTCACATTGAGAGTCGTGTTGTGCGCATTTGCCCGGACTTTAGTCCGTGGTTTTGTTTCAGCTTGTATATATATATATATATATTGACTAACATTGTCGAGTTATGCCTCGATTGAGCCTGAACTTGATGCAGGCGCGTTTATTTGCTTTAATATATATATATATATATATATATATATATATATATATATTAACTATGTGTATGGACTACATTCAATGAGCACGGATTTTATATCCCAAGTGCGTTTATTCGCTTTTATATATATATACCTATATATATGAACTATGGTTGAACTCTGTTCGATGAGCCTGGATTTTACATCCGGTGCATTTATTGCTTTTATATATATATATATATATATATATATATATATATATATATATATATATATATTTCGTCCCACCTGGAGTTTACTTCATGGTGGTTGATCGCTTTTACAACTTTCTTTACATTTTGTCCTGCCTGGAGTTTACTTCGTGGCAGTTGATCGCTTTGTAAATCTTTATTTACATTTTGTCCTACTGTAGTTTCCTTCGCGTGGCGGTTGAATATATTACATCTTTATTTACGTTTAAGTCCTTTGGAGTTTCCTCCGTGGCGGTTGATAGCTTTTAACAGCTTTATTTACATTTCTGATCCCCCATGGAGGTGCTTCATGGTTGGTGATCATGTCTGTATATATATATTTATAGCTTTTATATATATACCTACTTATTGCTTTCATACAAACTGTAGTATTCTGTGCGCCTAGGAGCCATGTGATCACAGATTCATCCCATTGAATCTAGATTCGGTTCCCGTGATGGACATTTTCAAATGTATGGCGACTTGTAAATTATTCTCGCGTTATTCGAACTTCCTCGATGGTTTCCATACCTGTAAAGGAAGTCGGCGTTATTTTGTATATTATTTTCATACGGATGCTTCGCATCTGTCAAATAAAATCAATCAAGCCGAGCACTTAATAAAATGGGAGTGTAAAAGGTCTCAATTATTATTGAGCATTAGGGTTTGAAAAAATCTCTTTTATAATACATCACTGCCATATCTTGTTAAAACTGAATTTTTACATAAATTCAAACCCTATGTATATAGGTGCGAATGAGGCCTCGCACTACTTCCAACTAATAACACATTGACCCACACACACACACATTCAGATAATAGTTTCTTAAAAAGAGGCGGTCATCGTGGTAACACGGATGGTGGGGGGTGCCTAACACCTTCCCTCCGCATAACCAAGTCCCCGGACCCTAATGAATCTCGGTTTCACCGACCCGTTTAGCAGTGTCACATCACTGGGTCAATGTTTAAACATTTTCTCGGTTGTGTTGGTATAACCATTTAAAAAATCAACTGGCGACTCTTAACAGTCCATCGTCGACATTATACATGTCGGACCTTTTTCACTTGTTTTTTCAAACAAATCTCACCTAAAATGAGAACACCAAAGAACAAGTAACGGAAAGGGACATCTAAAAATCCCGACGTTGACATTTGTCATCTCAATTATTAATTTAAGAATATAAAATATTATGCAGATGATACTGTGACAATAATTGAATCAATAATATGATAGATATAATGCAGCAATTACTGCAGCAATAATTGAGTATAACTGAGTGACTTCTCATGTAAGCATCAATAATCAATATCGTATGCTACTTTGCAACCACGTGTATTACTGTACTTTTAACACCAGTTATTTCAACAGTTAACGGTAAAACTTCCGCCGTTATTTTTATAAAAAGATATTTCTGTCATTTTCTCATTGCAACAATAATTACGTTGTGGGGTCCACTAATGATTGTGCCATCGTACGAATATTCTCTATTAAAACGAATATTCCCCGACCAATCGAATATTATTTAACAACTTGCTTACTTTGCAAAATTCATAAATTTTACCCACAACTATAACATTAAAACAAATTCAAACCTTAATATTCAAAAATGATATTTATAGAAAAAAATCATCTTTATTCATAAAAGTTGGGGTCTTACAAATTATCCTACTCATGAATTCCATCTAATTATTATTTTGAATATACAACGAATCAACAGTTGTGAAGTAAGCTGAACCAATAATAACAACATAACAATTCTATATTAATTTTTTGAAACTACGTTCTGACTATAACTGGAGATTAGTCGACAGACTATGAACATTGTTTTTAATTTTCGCTAATGTTTAGCAAAACTTCATCTGCAAACCGTCATAACTTACGGGCACGAGGGTGATCATCCCAATACGCCATGTATTGATCAATACTACATGCAAGAACGATATTATCGTTCACTCTATCCACCTTAGGTGCACAAAATTTTTCTCATGTTCGGGATGTTCATACTTAGTCGGGAATCCGAATCAAAATAATTTGATTGGATATAATAAAATTCTATCTTGTTCAACAATTTTTTTAGGTCTAGCTGAATCAAATAGCTTAGACGGCTTTTTTAAGTCAACGTATACATACTAGAAACCAATAAGTATGTGTCAACATGTGATTAAATACAATGATTATCCAAGTGAGGACACTTGTCTAACCATATTCAAAAATTAACGAACAGAATAAATATTTGGATTGTACAATAGTACTGTATTGATAAACAATGATTGGATAATTTAAGAACTTTTATGAATACAAAGATTGGATACATAATCGATAACAATAGAGTTAATAATCTTGCATAATGATAATATAATTCTGAAACTTTCTTACTCATGTCCATTGCATAAAGTAAATGCAAAGGTAGAATACTTGCCTGAGTTGTTGCTTACAATAACGCAATTTAGTTTTATCTTGTATACCGAAACCTATCATTAATAAGATCATTCGTTCGATTAGAATAATATATCATATCACATAGTACGGCTAATTGCACATAACCTATTCACATTGTCACATATGTTTACCAGTCATTGCATCACAAATAAATACGTATCTAATCAATTTATCTAAGTCTAAATCAATTTTTGAAACATTTAGGTGTACCGACGGTTTTATCGGGTAATTATTGAGTCTAAGACTCTATCGTGTAATTCAATATCCATTTAGATATTTTAAATATCAGTCATATTATTTTTCATAGCCTTATAATAATTTTTAAATGATTATCATAATTTTTCATGATTTTTCAAACACTGAAATCATTATTAAATGAGTTAAATATTAAACAATTCTATTATCATTAATATTTAATTAATATTAAATTATTAATGAAACCATTGCCAAAATATTAAAGTTATTTATAATAACTTAAAATACTTTTAAAAGTGTTAATATTACCCTTAAATGATTTTTAAAACATTCAAATCATTTTTAAATAAGTTATCATTAATATTTAAGTATTCATGTATTAAGATACTTCTTAGCCCTATCACGTTATTCCTCCATGACTCGAAACATTGTTCTGCGATCTAACACGGATGATGGCAGCGTCTCGAACTGAATCGGATATCCCATGACCCGATCTTGAGCTCGATTAATTGCGGTGTTAAATACTTTATCCATCTCTTCCATCTTCATCCTCTTTGTTTGCATGTCTCTTGCTGCTAATCTGGTTCGTTGAAAAGCTTCTTCATAAGCATCTTCATCTCTTGCCCTCTTAGCAGCTTCTTCTCTCAACTTGTTCTTCAGTTCAGCGACCACTTCGATCAGTTGCTCTTTCTCTCCTTCAGTCTGTACTAGTTTCTCCTCGACATTTGTTAATCATTCTTCACGATCCTGGATCTCGACGTCTTTTTGTGTCATTGCAGTCTATTGTTCAGCTACTATCTCCTGCAATTTCTCAACTGTATCTTGAAGTTTCACGTTACGGTCATGCACCTCATCATATATACGGCCTGCTATCGAGTTAAGTGAAATCCTTTCCTCCTCGTCCTCATCATCCTCATCCTCCTGTGGTAACTCAACGAGATCCTCCTCGTTTGTCTCCACATCATCATCCTCATCTTCAACTCACATGACCAGACCAATCGGGTGACTCCGTGGAAGTAGTTGTTCCCAAACTACCTGAATGTCGCGAGGCTCCTCCTCTGTAGGCACTTGAGGTTCCTCCTCCCTAGCCTGACTAGATTCTCCGACATTAGTCATCCCGACAATAAAATTTTAAAGTTTTAATTATTAATCATTACTACTCCACACTCACGAGTACATAAATTATAATCACATAAGCACATAAGTGTTTTATTACTTCTTTCTTAAAACTCGATAAGAGTTATCTCCACTATCTTTTCAAAGGTTACTTCCTAAGGCTTTCCCCCCACCTAAGGTTCATAACCTAAAGCTTTGATACCAACTTGTGACACCCCCAAATCCTGGTACTTCATTTCCACAGGATTTGGTGTTCACTTAATCAAAACATTCATTTCTAACTACCCAATTATAATAAAATTGAATAATAAAAACCTGCCCATACATGATTAAACTTAAATAAAATCTCCCAGGTTATCTAACCTTTAACAACAATCATTCGAATGCAGAAATTAAATAAACTTCATTACAATCTTTAAACCAAAGTCTGATAATAAAACTATCAAATCCTTTACAAGTCTTCAGTACTTGTTCATCTTTCCTTTTCCCTTACTGGTGCTAGGTACGTCACCAGTTTCAACTTTAGCTGTAAGAAATTTACAGGCAAGAGTGAGCAAACAAGGCCCACTTGAAATAACAATAAGTAAATCTTTAAACTTTTACATCAATTGCCAATATTAGGCTCAATAGAACTGAACAATATATTCTATTAACTTTTCGAAATATATTACTGAGGGTCTAATGACCACGAATCATGTCCACAGTTATAAGTAATCTTTCAACTTTAACTTTAACAGTCATAATACTATAAGGACTCCACGTACTTAGGGTGATCAACCCTTCGTACAATGTATTGTGCACAACCATTTCAACGCTAAGCGTAAACCTCTATTAAAAGAGTTGTTCATCTCAGTATTTAGAATACAAGTCCGCACCAAAGTAAGTTTGGTTTGGATAAGCTTTCAAGGTGATTTAGAATTCAACAAACATCAACTAAGGGACTAGTTGAATAAAATCAATAACATTATACTATAGAATAATCATGATTGGATCAATCATAGTAACTAAAATCATGCTTTAGGAATAATCTAATAGCATATAATTTGAATAACTATAGCATACCTTGCTTGAACAATACTAAGCCAAGGTTAATTAGTATTGAATACTAAACATGAATAGCAATTTAGTTATGCATGCTAATCAACAAGTGAAATACAAGAATAACTTGTTCAACATTAAACCAAAGTTTAGACAGCTTGCATTATTATAAAGTAATCGAATTGAAAACAATAATTAGTTCAATAAGATAAAGGATTAGAAAACTTGCTCAAGATTAAACTATAAGATTTGGGATACTTGTATCGTCATCAGCAACTAGATACAATGACTTACTCAATAATAGGCAATCTAGCTCTACGAAAGTGTAGAGGTAGCAACTTACAACAATTCTAATTGAATTTGAAAACAATAATGTACCAAATGAAATTAAACTCGCACAATGAAGTTTTGTGTTAGAGAACTTGCCTTTAGCACAAGCTAAACCTTACAACTTGAATCAATACCCTATACATATGTCATCATGACATAATTAGTCATTACCAACATTTTATATTTATATAAACAAAATATATACATCATGTAGGTTAAATTACCAATTCACATAATTAAACTACGTTAATACTAATTAACTCTTGATAACATGCTCATTCATAGTTTAATACTACTTTGAATCATTTAACATTCATATTATTAACACATAACAATTATTTTCAAAATTTGTATACTTAAACAAAACTGTCAGAACATTTTGCTAACTTCGCATGGCATACCACAATTTACATTGTGGGTCGCGTTGCATTGCGGTAGTATATAATCTGTACGACTGACTGACTACACTCTGGCCACATTTATAGTGTATGGTGATGACGTTATGCACCACTAACGTCTTTCTTTGGTTTGGGCGTCGTCATGATATGAAAAACTTCGATGATCGAACGACGCTTTAACAACAGACAAGAAAAAAGCCAAATTGGCCTAAAGGCTCAAATCTAATAGACTGATTAACATGTAATACACATATAGACTTCATATAAACATATTGTGAAGACTTCTAACATGTTTCTACTCATAAAATAACATAAACTTCAAATTTACAACACCCAATTTTAATATTTTTGGCAAAAACTCCATTGTTGACATTTTTAATGAAAATCAACACTGTGATTTTGTTTTTCAATCAAAATAGAAATTTTAAAACATCATAGTTTTGATTATACATACTCTATCAATTTCCATAATCAATTTATCAATTTAACAACTAATTAAACCTTAATTTCTATTTTAAATTAAGCCATATTCATATATATTTTCATGTAAATACTGTAATATGGTTTTCTTCACAAAACACATATATACATGAACTAGTTTCTCTATAATCATATATATAAACTCATGTAATCATCTTATAATCAATAATTTATCATATAACCATAAACACCATCAATTTATCTTTTATAAAATTTCACAGAGAATTTTTGGGAAGAGGAAAGCTAAACTTTTAAAGTAAAGGTTAAGCTCCTACCTTTGATTAAGAAGATGATGGCTACTATTGATTATCAAACTTCTTTTCTCCAATTCCTTTCTCAAACCTGTTAGTATTTCTCTCAAATTCTCTCTAGTTTTCTTCTTCTTCTTCTTCTCTTTTTCTTCAACTGAGTTCTTTTCTTCTCTCTAACATACGTACTATAAAATATAACGTATATAGTAATAATATATATTAATTATATAATATAACTCTAGATATCAGTTATGTAAGTTTTGAAATTTAAAAGCCATAAGGCTTGTTTGGCTAATCTTAATAAAATAACTCATTAATCCTTATGCCTTGTTTGGTAAAACACAATTAGATAAAAGACTTAATAGGCATTAGGCCTTGTTTGGCAAAACTGAATTAAACTCACTTAATTTATTTTAGTAACTCCTTTATAACAAGGTTATTTGTCACACTTCTATTTAATTAAATAATCAATTTAATCAATTCAAATACTAATCTATTAAATTACTTTAACACTTAAATCATTATCACAAAACTATAATTTCTTTATAATTATAATTTTATTTAATCCAACTAACACCTTGTTTTAATCACAAATTCCAATTAAAATATTATAATTCATTTAATCATTATTAGCTCCCTAACTTAATTATTAAATAAAATTAGTATATAACCTTATAACAATTAATTTTCTTAGCTCCTTAATTATTTATTCAACAAGTAATTAACTAAATCACATCAACTCAAATTGCCATTAAATACTTATATAATTGAATAAATATTTAATATTACAAATAAATATTTAATATTTAATATTTAATTATTTATTTAACAAATAATTAACTAAACCACATAAACTCAAATTGAACAATTATTTATTCAACAATAAACATATCCATTAAATACTTATATAAATTAACAAATATTTAATATTACACTTTAAAATTCTGGAATGTTACATCATTCCCTCCTTACAAGGATGTTGTCCTCAGAATCACAACTCAAACAAATCATTCGTTACATTCTTCCATACTTACAAAGATTCTGTCCCCAGAATCGAAGACATAGATTAAACAAATAACCCAGGGTACTCTTTCAACATTTTCTCTTCGAGTTCCCACGTAACTTCTTCAGCGTTGTGGTTCCTCCATATCACCTTCACAGAAGGTATCACTTTATTCCTGAGCACTTATTTTTTCCTGTCGACTATCTGGATAGGAACCTCTTCATAAGACAAATCATTCTCGAACTGCAACAGTTCGTACTCGATCACATGTTTGTAGTCGGGTTTATATGGTCGTAACACCAAAATGTGAAAAACATTATGAATGTTTTCTAACTCTGGAGGTAGAGCTACCTCGTAAGCCACTTCTCCCACTCTATGTAGCACTTCAAAGGGTCCAATAAACCTCGGGCTTAGCTTTCCCTTTTTACCGAAACAAATTTTCCCCTTCCAAGGAGAAACTTTTAGGAATACAAAAGTTCCTACGTCGAATGCACGATCTTGTCTACGTTGATAAGCATACTTTTTCTGTCTATCTTGGGCGACTACTAATCTTGTCCTGATGAGTTTGACAACGTCGGCAGTTTGTTGCACCAGTTCTGGTCCTAATAATTGGCGTTCACCGACTTCAACCCAGCATAGTGGAGTTCTGCACTTTCTGTTGTACAATGCCTCGTAAGGTGGCATGCCGATGCTCGCGTGATAACTGTTGTTGTAAGCAAATTCCACCAACGGTAATTGTTCTTCCCAGCTTCCTTTAAAGTCCATGACACATGCTCTCAGCATATCTTCCAATGTCTGAATTGTTCATTCACTTTGGCCATCTGTTTGTGATAAGCCGTACTCATTCGCAACCGTGTCCCCATGCATTCTTGTAGTCTCTTCCAGAAATTCGATGTGAATCACCGATCTCTATCGGACACAATTGATACTGGCACTCCGTGCCTCGAAACGATCTCTTTAATGTACAATCTTGCCAACTGATCAAGATTGAATCTAATCTTTATTAGTAAAAAGTGCGCTAACTTCGTCAGTCTGTCCACTATCACCCAAATTGCATCGCATCCTCTCTAAGTAGTTGGAAG
This sequence comes from Panax quinquefolius, assembly GCA_020205615.1. Taxonomy (NCBI): domain Eukaryota; kingdom Viridiplantae; phylum Streptophyta; class Magnoliopsida; order Apiales; family Araliaceae; genus Panax; species Panax quinquefolius. The sequence goes on from CM035169.1 coordinate 103,855,178, forward strand.
ACCCACCACAAAATCCATCGTGATGTGTTCCCACTTCCATTCTAGTATTTCCAACGGTTGAAGTAATCTGTTAGGTCTTTGATGTTCAGCTTTTACTCTTTGACATGTCAAGCATTTCGCTACGCATTCTGCAACGTCCCTTTTCATATTCGGCCACCAAAAATGTCGGTGCAAATCTTGATACATTTTCGTGCTTCTTGGATGAATTGAATATTTTGAGCTATGAGCTTCGGTCAAAATTTCTTCTTTCAGCTCTGGTGTTGCTGGAACCCAGATTCTTACCTCAAATCGTAGTAGTCCTTCGGTATCAACCTTGTATTTTTCATCACTACTCTCAATCAGATTCTCTTTGATTTTCCACACTCTTCATCTTGTAGTTGAGCATTCTTCACTTTGTCCACTAAAGTTGGACCCGGTTCTATCTGGAATAGTTGATCATCAGATTCTTTTGGAAATTTAATTTCCAACTCCAATTTTTTCATTGCTGAAATGAGCTCCTCCTGAGTTGTTATCAGCATCAACTTCTCCCGACCTTTCCTGCTTAAAGCATCAGCCACCACATTCGCTTTGCCCGGATGATAAAAGATTTCACAATCATAATCCTTTATCAATTCCATCCACCTTCTTTGACGCATGTTCAAATCCTTCTGAGTGAAAATATACTTTAGACTTTTGTGGTCTGTGTAGATTTCACATTTCTCTCCATAAAGATAGTGTCTCCATATCTTCAGAGCAAACACAACTGCAGCCAATTCTAAATCATGAGCCGGATACCCTTTGTCATAATCCTTCAGTTGTCTTGATGCATACGCAATAACTTTGCCATTCTGCATAAGAACACAACCCAACCCTTTGTGTGAGGCATCACTATACACCACAAAATTTCCTGTATTATCTGGTAATGTCAACACAGGTGCCACACTTAGATTCTTCTTCAAATCTTGGAAACTCTCTTCACATTTCTCCGTCCAAATGAATTTTACAGCTTTCCTTGTCAAATTTGTTAGCGGAGTGGCTATCTTAGAAAAATCTTGAATGAATCTTCTATAATAACCGGCCAGTCCCAAGAAACTCCTCACCTCTGAAGGTGTCCTTGGTTGTTCCCAATTTATTACAGCTTCCACTTTTGATGGATCCACTGAAATCTCATCTTTGTCAATCACATGACCCAAAAATTGTACACGGCCGAGCCAAAATTCGCACTTAGAGAATTTTGCATACAACTTTTCCTTTTTTAGTGTTTCCAATGTCAAACGTAAGTGTTCCACGTGTTCTTCTTGAGTCTTGGGATACACTAGAATGTCGTCAATAAATACCACTACAAACTTGTCTAAGAATGGTTTAAACACCATGTTCATCAGATCCATGAACGCAGCAGGGGCATTGGTTAAACCAAAAGACATCACCAGAAACTCGTAATGTCCATATCGAGTTCTCAATGTCGTTCTAGGTATATCCTCCTTCCTTACTTTCAATTGGTGATACCCACTTGTCAAATCAATTTTCGAGAAATATTTAGCACCCTTCAACTGATCAAACAAGTAATCTATTCTAGGTAACGAATACCTATTCTTAATAGTGACTTTGTTTAACTCCCTATAATCAATGCAAAGACGCATTGATCCATCATTCTTCTTCACGAATAACACTGGCGCTCCCCACGGCGATACATTTGGTTGAATATATTTCTTGTCCAGCAGCTCTTGCAACTGTACCATCAGTTCCTTCATTTCTACCGGAGCCATTCTGTACGGGGCCTTCGATATTGGTGCTGTTTCCGGCGCCAAGTCAAACAAACTCAATTTCTCTATCAGGCGGAAGTCCTGGAAAATCCTCTGGAAACATGTCTTCAAATTCCCTCACCACTAGTATCTCTTCTAGTTTCACATTCTTCTTCTGAGTATCGATTATGTAAGCTAAATAGCCCACACAGCCTTGACTCAACAATTTCTTGGCCTGCATAGTCGTCAGACATTTCATTTGCCTAGGCGACTTGCTACTATAAAGAAACTACCTTTGACGGAGTCATAAGGTTTACACACTTCTTGTGACAATCTATTACTGTTCCATATTTGAACAGCCAATCCATCCCCAAAATTTCATCAAATTCCCCGAGTCTAATCGGAATCAAATCTACCAACAAGATATTTTCCTTAATGTTCACCCTACAGTTATTGAATACGAATCTAACAGGGATTACTTCCTTAATCGCAATTTTTATGTTCAAAGGAAACTTCAGTTCTTCTGTAGGCAATTCTAACCTCTTAGCAAATTCATCAGATATAAACGAACAAGTAGCACCCGAATCGAATAATACATAAGCATTTATATCATTGATTGGGATAATACCTAACACTACATCTTTTTATTGCATAACATCCTGCACAGTCATGTTGAAGGTTCTGGATGTGGGTTTGTTTGATGCTGTAGGTCCTGCAATGGCCCATGTACCTCCATTGCTTCTGGTTGTCACTCCATCCTTCTTCTTAGGACATTCACGAGTAAAGTGATCCTTGGATCCGCACGTGAAGCACGCATTCTTCTTTTGTTGAGTGCAACTTGGGGCGATGTGACCCTCCTTGTAAGGCCCCAACTTTTTATAAATGAAATATAATTTCTCTAATTATTATTTTGAAATAGTAAGGGGTTGATTTGATTAATGTGGTTAGTTATGGGTAAAATGCGCAAATATTTTTAAATAAGCAAGTGGTTATAAAATACTCATTTTTGTCGGAGAATATTCGTTTGGTCGTGGAATATTCTTACTGTCGGGGAATATTTGTATGATGGCGCAGCCTTGTGTGGGCCCATAACGGAAAGCGATTGGATGAAGAAAAGATAAGTATAAGTTGTTTATAAATAACGGCGTAGTTGTTACCGTTAATACTGTTGGAATACCGGTGGTTAAAAACACACGTAATAAGCGTTGTTGCACAAGAAGATACACGCAGTATTGCACCAATTATTGATTCTTACGTAAAAGGCATTACTCAATAATTGTTACGATAATTACTGCTTCGAGATTTTATTTTATTGATTCAATAATTGTTGCGTTAATATTTTATATTACTTTGTTGTTTCAATAATTGTCACTACTGAAGATTTTTTCATTATCGAAGAAATAATTCATATTATCCTAATAATATTATTAGAAAACATTATTAGCAATGTCTAGAAAGTTCTGTCTAAGGAGTGGTTTGGTCACCTAATTGCGCGGCCATTAAGGAGAAATTTTATTTGAAAGCCCCTCTTTCTTGGGAACTACACAGTTGCCAATCTTTGTGATTCTGTAATATTATTTGTGAATAATTAATTATTGATTTATATGATGAGGAAAATATTGATTTTATGTGGATATAGATGGAGAAAATTTTTAAAGTGAAAATTGTTAAAAATTGATATTTTATCTTTTCTGATAAAGTAATATTTTATTATATTATTATAATATAATAATGGGGATATTTTACAATGAATGTGGGATATATGAGTATATGAGGATGAGGTGTATTTTTGTTGCAAAAGTTGTTTAAAACATGTTAAACATGTCCGTGGGTCTTATTTGAAAATTTGATTATAAATTTGTAAAATCGCTTGGCTTATGGATTTCGGTCAATTTCTGTTTGGAATTTGAAAAAACTTTCTTCTGCAAAGTTGTAGAGAATTGAATTTCCTATGAAAAGCCGCGCGATTTGAGTTTTCTGATAAAAGGGCTATTTATTGTGAATTATTGAAGTTTCGGTATATCGGGTGTGAATTGATTTTTGGAGTTTAAATTATTTTTGTTAAAAAAACGTTTTTTGTATTTTTTTGTACATCATTAACATGCGTGGCTGGTGTTTTTGACCAAAAGGTTGGCTAAGGAAAATTTGTATAATTATATTAATATTATATTAAATTTTCTGCTTTGGTGTTCTAAGCATTTTTCTATAAATAGGGTGCTTAGGTTAGAATTGAAAATCACACCAGAAACTAAAGATTTCTCTCTCTTTCTCTCTTTACAATATCGAGCGTATTTTGTGAGTATTTTAGTACTTCGAGTATTGCTATACGGTGCAAGTTCTTTCAGCACTATAACCAGTATTCCAGACAGAAGTACTTTTCTTTCTGAGGTAAGGGATGTTATTTTCTTCTCAAATGATATTATTTCTTCAATATCATTATGCCGAAATATTGGTTGAAACTTTTTATCAAATTTGGAACTTTTTCATGCCGGGGTTACTATTCATGGGTTACTATTCACAAGTTACTATTCATGAGTTACTATTCACGAGTTACTGTTCACGAGTACTATTCACGAAGCATGATGATGTTTTTTGTGAAATTTCTATCTTTTGGTGTCGGAGTTACTATTCACGTATACGGCACTATTCACGTATACGGCACTATTAACGAATACGACACTATTTACAGAAAAATTAAATTTTCGTTTTTCATCCAAAACATCTATTATGGATACTAGCTTTGATTGTATCCATGTTTTGATCATTCTTGAATTTTACTCCACTCTGGTTATTTATGAAGTATTTTTGAACTTGGATTGTTTAAAGTACGAATCCTTAATATTTGTTCTTTTGTTTCACTTGATTCATTTTCTTTAAAATATTTTTCATCATCCTCAGTCCTAAATGATGATATAACTGAATATCTTTGGCCCGTAGTACAAAGATGAATGATTTTATGATGAATATCTTTGGCCCGTAGTGCAAAGATGAACAGGTGTTTAGATGAACATGACCAACTGGTGAATATCTTTGGCCTATAGTGCAAAGATGAATATTTGATTTATGATGTATATTGATTGATGTTACAGGGATAAAATATCGATGATGGACTTTTAAATTCATAGATGATAGTAGATTTCATTCTCTACTTAACTCTTCTAATGAATTGTTGTTTCCGCTGTAGTTGTTGATCTAAAACTTGTTGTCTATTGTATTCTATCAGATTTTTCCCTATTGAAGACTAATGATAATTTGTTGAACATTATCTTAGTTATAATATTATTTACTTGGCTAGTTGAGCTCACCCTTTTCCTTTTTGTTCCATTTTTCTTCTCAGGAGACGAGAATATAGCGGGAACTAGTCGGGGTGTGGAGTAATGGTTCAAGACAATTGTTTTAGTAGTCCTCACTATTTTGTGAAATAGTGTATCAATAATTATAATGAGGACTTATTTGAGTGTGGATATTGTCTAGAAGACAATATTTGTATTTAAACTCACAGTTTATGTGTTGTCGTATTTTGCACGACAATTGTATTAATGAAGTTGTAGTTGTTTCTGTGCCATGTATTTGGCGACTCAGAATGGGTTGGTTGGATTGGACCTATTTTGGGGGCGTCACAGTTGGTATCAGAGCTTAGAGATATTATCTCTGGCAGAGATCGGGGAATAGAACTAGGAGGGGAGAGACGAGTAAATCCTTCGCTAGTGTGTCCTACCTAAACTTATTTGTTGGTCGGTCATAATATAGGGATATTATGTGATATGTTAATCTGTTAAATTAACCCTTGTTTTATGGCAGTATTTGAGAATGTCGACTGAGAATGTTAACAATGGAGTAAATGAGACCGTGGAGACACCTTTGCTCACCAACGAAGAGAACGTGCAATAGGCTGGCAATGTTCCTCCTATGAACAACACCACTGAGCAGATGACGAACGATGGTATGTTTAGGAACTTTCTAGAATTCATACAAAACCAAACGAGAGAGACTACTGCTCAAAATGCAGGTGGACACACTGGCAACTCACGGATGGTCACCGTTAAGCAGTTCAAGGAGTTAGGACCGCCAGAGTTTTTGGGAAAGCCAGAACCACTTACGGCAGAGACGTGGATAAAGCAGATCATTGAGATATTTGATGTCTTGGGATGCTCAGAGGAGCAAAAGGTTACTTTCGCCACTTTCATGTTACGAGGAGAGGCAGATTATTGGTGGAAAATCGTAAATCATACTCAGTCTACCGCACTGAAGATGTCTTGGGAGAAGTTCCAAGAATTATTCAACGACTAGTACTTTCCCGAAAGTATTCATCACATGAAGGAGGTAGAGTTCATCAAGCTGGAGCAAAACAATATGAACGTGTCGCAGTATGAAGCTAAGTTTGCCGAGTTGTCCCGATTTGCATCCCATTTGGTTGATAATGAAGTGAGAATGATGCGAATGTTTCTGCGAGTTTTGAAACCCAAAATATGTCAATACCTCATTTCTCATAAAATTTGTTTATATTCAGATGTTGTGAATAGGGCTCAGTTATTGGAGCGCGATAATGAGTCGGCTCAACTAAAGAATAATGACCAACAACTCGATGATAATCATACCGGTGGTAACGGTCATCAGAACAATGATAACCATCGTGGAGGAAATTATCATGCCAGAAATGGTAACCACTTCGGTGGTAATCATGGCCAAGATAATAGAAGAAATAACTCAAGTGGAAATTTCAAGAAGATAAGATTTAGCGATGACGGGAAGATGTCGGCAGCAGCACCAGCACCAGCAACGAATTTTAGAGGAGGAGAAAGACCACCAGTTAGATGTTACAGATGCGGAGAAGAGGGACACATAAGTCCAAACTGTTCACAGCCTTCCAAGGTATGTTATAATTATGGAAAATAAGGTCATATCGCTCGAGAGTGTATGGTAAATAAACCAAGTCCAAATTGAACAATGGCACCAAAGGCGAATCTGGAAAAACACAAAGTCAATCGGTTCTCGGAAGAGCGTTTGTAGTATCATCGGTCGATTATGAGGAACCCGAATGAAGTTAGCACGGGTTAGTTAATTATAAATTCTTGCGAAGTTTATACCTTACTAGATATCGGTTCTACCCATTCTTTTATCTCTCTTGCTTGCGCTCAACGTTTAAACTTGACTCTGGAGAAATTAAACTTTGACCTATCTGTGGAGACTCCGTTAGGAGAAATTTTCTTTACATCCACTATTTAGAAATCTTGCTTGATTCAGGTTAGCACTATCACATTACCTGTTGACCTTATCTCTTTAAAGATACTTGCTTTTGATGTGATTTTAAGGTTAACTACTCATCATGCCAAAATTGATTGCTTTCGTAAGGTTGTTAGTTTTCATATTCCTAAGCAACCTGATATTCGAATTTAAGCAACCAAACCATTGAAGTCAAACTCTTTCATATCAAGTCATAAAGCCATTCGTTTATTGAAAAACGGATGTCAAGCTTTCTTAGCCATTTCATGGACTTGAACAAAAATACGTCAGATTTGAATGATATTTCTGTTGTTAGTGAATTTCCTGACGTATTTCCTGAAGAATTTCTTGTCCTACTCCCAGAGCGTGATATTGAATTTGTATCGACTTTAAATTTGGTACAAAACCCACTTCTAAAATCTCATATCGAATGGATCCTATTGAACTTCATGAGTTAAAAACCCAACTATAGAAGTTGATAACCGAGCCTCTAACCGGTAACTTCCTTTGTGGAATGCACCGAAGCTAGACTCTCCGTAGGGGATGCCATATTCGTGCGGTAGTAAAATGATAGGTGTCACTGTGACGTGCTATCCAAGATTGGGATATAAGTTATAGTTGAGAGTAACCTAAGTTAGTAATCAAAATACGTAGCTTTCTAGGCTTAATTAGTTATTATCGGAGATTCGTGGAAGGAATTCCCGAATCGCTACTCCATTAACTCAGCTGACTCGTAGATATACAAAATTTGAATGGAGCAAGGAATGTGGGAAGAGCTTCAAAGAACTCAAGAGGAGACTCATTTTGGCAAATGTTCTGACCATACCATTCTGAAAAAGCGACCGTGGTAGCTGACGTGTTTAGTAGAAGACCGTTTGTGGGTACGAGTGAGATATTGTCAAATACAAAGACCCATTTCGTATAACATACAACTGATAGAGATAGAGTTAAAGACTCTAGGAACCTACGTGATGATATACGAGTAGAATCGACTTTAATCGATAGTTAAAATCGCTCAAGCTACACACCGGAGTTGATGAATATGAAGAAGAAGATGCAAGAAGTCGTTATTCCAAAAGCGAGAATCGGCGATGTGAGGAAAGCTCAAAGCTTCGATTTATTAGTCCATTTGAAATCCTTGATCGAATAGGAACTGTGGCCTATAGACTCGTTTTACCGCCAAGTATGAAGCGTGTTCATAACATTTTTCGCGTATCGATGTTACGTAAATATGTGGACGACCCGAACCACATTATTGAGTTAGAATCAGACGAGATAGTAGAAGATTTAACGTACGAGGAGGTACGTGTCAAGATCTTGGATAGGAAGGAGCATATCCAACGCATGTCAATTTCGAGGATGAAATTTCATAAGGAGGGGAGGTTGTAAGGCCCCACTTTTTATAAATGAAATTTAATTTCTCTAATTATTATTTTGAAATAATAAAGGGTTGATTTGATTAATGTGGTTAGTTATGGGTAAAATGCGCAAATATTTTTAAATAAGAAAGTGGTTATAAAATACTCATTGTTGTCGGAGAATATTCGTTTGGTCGTGGAATATTCTTACTTTCGGGGAATATTCATACGACGGCGCAGCCTTTTGTGGGCCCATAATTGAAAGCGATTGGATGAAGAAAAGACAAGTATAAGTTGTTTATAAATAACGGCGTAGTTGTTACCATTAATACTGTTTGAATACCCGGTGGTTAAAACACGAATACACGCGTTGTTGATAAGAGGACACCAGTATTGATTGACCAATTATTGATTCTTACGTAAGAAGGCATTACTCAATAATTGTTACGATGAATTACTATTCAAGATTTTATTTTATTGATTCAATAATTGCTGCGTTAATATTTTATATTACTGTTGTTTCAATAATTGTCACTACACAGTATTTTTCATTATCGAAGCAATAATTCAAATTATTTGAATAATATTATTAGAAAACATTATTGGTAATGTCTAGAAAGTTCTGTCTAAGGAGAGGTTTGGTCACCTAATTGCGCGTCAGTAAGGAGAAATTCTTATTGGAAAGCCCCCTCTTTCCGGAACTACTTAGTTACCAATATCGTGATTCTGTAATATTATTTATGAATAATTAATTATTGATTTATATGATGAGGAAAATATTGATTTTATGTGGATATAGATGGGCAAAATTTTTAAAGTGACAATTGTTAAAAATTGATATTTTATCTTTTTCTGATAAAATTATATTTTATTATATTATTATAATATAATAATGGGGATATTTTTACAATGAATGTGGGTTATATGAGTATATGAGGATGAGGAGTATTTTTGTTGCAAAAGTTGTTTAAAACATGTTAAACATGTCCGTGGGCCCATTTCTTGACTGAAATTTGATTATAGCCTGTAAAATCGCCCGTTTATAGATTTCGGTCAATTTCAGTTTGGAATTTGGAAAAACTTTCTTCTGGAAAGTTGTAGAGAATTGAATTTCCTATAAAAAAGTCGCGTGATTTGAGTTTTCTGATAAAAGGGCTATTTATTGTGAATTATTGAAGTTTCGGTATATCAGGTGTGAATTCATTTTTGGAGTTTAAATTATTTTTGTTAGAAAAGCGTTTTTTGTATTTTTTTGTACATCATTAACATGCGTGGCTGGTGTTTTTTGACCAAAAGGTTGGCTAAGGAAAATTTGTATAATTATATTAATATTATATTAAATTTTCGCTTTGGTGTTCTAAGCATTTTTCTATAAATAGGGTGCTTAGGTTAGAATTGAAAATCACACCAGAAACTAAAGATTTCTCTCTCTTTCTCTCTTTACAATATCGAGCGTATTTTGTGAGTATTTTAGTACTTCGAGTATTGCTATACGGTGCAAGTTCTTTCAAAGACTATAACCAAAGATTCCGCATGTAAGTACTATTCTTTCTAAGGTAAGGAATGTTATTTTTTTCTCAAATGATATTATTTCTTCAATATCATTATGCCGAAATATTGGTTGAAACTTTTTATCAAATTTGGAACTTTTTCATGTCAGGGTTACTATTCATGAATTACTATTCATGGGTTACTATTCACTAGTTACTATTCATGAGTTACTATTCACGAGTTACTATTCACGAAGCATGATGATGTTTTTTGTGAAATTTCTATCTTTTGGTGTCGGAGTTACTATTCACGTATACGACACTATTCACGTATACGACACTATTCACGAATACGACACTATTCACAGAAAAATAAAATTTTTGTTTTTCTTCCAAAACATCTATTATGGATATTAGCTTTGATTGTATCCATGTTTTGATCATTCTTGAATTTTACTCCACTCTGGTTATTTATGAAGTATTTTTGAACTTGGATTGTTTAAAGTACGAATCCTTAATATTTATTCTTTTGTTTCACTGGGATTCGTTTTTTAAAAATATTTTTCATCATCCTCAGTCCTAAATGATGATATAACTGAATATCTTTGGCCCGTAGTGCAAAGATGAACAGGTGTTTAGATGAACATGACCAACTGGTGAATATCTTTGGCCTGTAGTGCAAAGATTTATATTTAATTTATGATGTATATTGATTGATGTTATAGGGATAAAATATCGATAATGGACTTTTAAATTCATAGATGATAGTAGATTTCATTCTATACTTAACTTTTCTAATGAATTGTTGTTTCTGCTGCAGTTGTTGATCTAAAACTTGTTGTCTATTCTATTCTATCAGATTTTTCCCTGTTGAAGACTAATGATAATTTGTTGTACATTATCTTAGTTATAATATTCTTTACTGGGCTAGTTGAGCTCGCCCTTTTCCTTTTTGTTCCATTTTTCTTCTCAGGAAACGAGAATATAGCGGGAACTAGTCGGGGTGTGGAGTAATGGTTCAAGACAGTTGTTTTAGTAGTCATCACTATTTTGTGAAATAGTATATCAATAATTGTAATGAGGACTTATTTGAGTGTGGATATTGTCTAGAAGATAATATTTGTATTTAAACTCACAGTTTATGTGTTGTCGTATTTTACACGATAATTGTATTAATGAAGTTGTAGTTATTTCTGTACCATGTATTTTGCGACTCAGAATGGGTTGGTTGGATTGGACCTATTTTGGGGGCGTCACACTCCTGGCCATAATTGAAGCATACCCGCTTCCCCATCAAGCACGCACCCTTGAGAAATTTTCCGCATGTCGCACATGCTTCAAACTTTTTATTTTCCTGGTTACCCTGCTACTGTCCAGCACCCATGCTCCCATTCCACTTCCTCTTCAATCTATTGTTGCTGTTGTTGATATTGTTGTTTCAACTGCTACCACCTCCATTCTTAATCTCATTCTCATTCTTCTTCTTCTTTTGTTCCTGGTTGAACTTTGTCACTGCCTCGCCTCCACCTTCAGTGAGTACTATTTTTTCCATCACCACTGCAAATGTCTTCAATTGGAATAGGGAAACCCTACTATACAGCCAAGGCTACAGTCCCTGTTCAAATCTCTTCGCCTTACGCTCGTCTGTGCTCACTTGATACGGCGCAAATCTCGCCAATTCATTGAATTTTGTGGCATACTCGGATACCGTCATTGTTCCCTGCTTTAATTCCAGAAACTGCACTTCTAACTAACTCTTCGAACTCTTCGGGAAATAGGTCTCGAAAAACAACTCCTTGAACCTATCCCAGGTCATCACTCCTGGCCCTTCACGAGTTTTATTGGCCTGCCACCAATAACTAGCTTCTGCTTTCAAAATGAAAGTTTTGAAAGCAGTCTTCTGATCATCCCCTACCCTAGCGACATCGAACACCTTTTCTATCTCCATAATCCAGGTCTGTGCTTCAACTGGATTCATAGACCCATGGAATTCAGGTGGTCCAACCGCCTTGAAATCCTTAAACGTTGTACCATGGTTTTATGGTTGATTCTGCAACGCTCTTGTCAATAGCGTCACCAGTTGTTGAACGGGGTTACCATCAATATTGTCATTATTGGTAGTTCTCTCACTGTTTCTCTATCGGGGTGGTTCACGTCTGGGAGGCATTTTCTGCTAAAACAAAACATCTATTAGACTATTACTCAGCTCTTTAAGTATTTTCTAATTAACTTGCCTCCATAAAAGAAATAACCACATAACACACAACACTTTGAATAAAGTAACAATTTTTATTTATTCAAAACCTTTTTGGAAAACATAAAACAATAGCATCACTGCTATCTACATTACTTTCCTGAACTACAAAAGTTTCAGGACAACATCATAGTCATATCCCATAGGTTGCATAACACTTGGGATTTACAATTTATTTAACCTTTCACTCATCGTACAACAGCTACGATGTTCTATTAAGATACTTCTTAGCCCTATCACGTTCTTCCTCCATGACTCGAAACATTGTTCTGCGATCTAACACGAATGATGGCAGCGTCTCGAACTGAATCAGATATCCCATGACCCGATCTTGAGCTCTATTAATTGCGATGTTAAATACTTTATCCATCTCTTCCATCTTCATCCTCTTTGCTTGCGTGTCTCTTGCTGCTAATCTGGTTCGTTGAAAAGCTTCTTCATAAGCATCTTCAGCTCTTGCCCTCTTAGCAGCTTCTTCTCTCAGCTTGTTCTTCAGTTCAGCGACCACTTCAATCAGTTGCTCTTTCTCTCCTTCAGTCTGTACTAGTTTCTCCTCGACATTTGTCAATCGTTCTTCATGATCCTGGATCTCGCCGTCTTTTTGTGTCATTGCAGTCTATTGTTCAGCTACTATCTCCTGCAACTCCTCAACTGTATCCTGAAGTTCCACGTTACGGTCATGAACCTCATCGTATATACGGCCTGCTATTGAGTTAAGTGGAATCCTTTCCTCCTCGTCCTCATCATCCTCATCCTCCTGTGGTAACTCAACGAGATCCTCCATGTCTGTCTCCACATCATCATCCTCATCTTCAACTATCATGACCAACGAGGTGACTCCACAATGCGAGAGTTGTTCCCAAACTACCTGAATGTCGCGAGGCTCCTCCTCTATAGGCACTTGAGGTTCCTCCTCCCTAGCCTGACTGGATTCTCCGACATTAGTCATCATTGACAATAAAGTTTTAAAGTTTTAATTATTAATCATTACTACTCGACACTCACGAGTACATAAATTATAATCACATAAGCACATAAGTGTTTTATTACTTCTTTCTTAAAACTCGATAAGAGTTATCTCCACTATCTTTTCAAAGGTTACTTCCTAAGGCTTTCCCCCCACCTAAGGTTCATAACCTAAAGCTTTTATACCAACTTGTGACACCCCCAAATCCTGGTACTTCATTTCCACAGGATTTGGTGTTCACTTAATCAAAACATTCATTTCTAACTACCCAATTATAATAAAATTGAATAATAAAAACCTGCCCATACAGGATTAAACTTAAATGAAATCTCCCAGGTTATCTAACCTTTAACAACAATCATTCGAATGCGGAAATTAAATAAACTTCATTACAATCTTTAAACCAAAGTCTGATAATAAAACTATCAAATCCATTACAAGTCTTCAGTACTTGTTCATCTTTCCTTTTCCCTTACTGGTGCTAGGTATGTCACCAGTTTCAACTTTAGCTGTAAGAAATTTACAGGCAAGAGTGAGCAAACAAGGCCCACTTGAAATAACAATAAGTAAATCTTTAAACTTTTACATCAATTGCCAATATTAGGCTCAATAGAACTGAATAATATATTCTATTAACTTTCTGAAATATATTACTGAGGGTCTAATGACCACGAATCATGTCCACAGTTATAAGTAATCTTTCAACTTTAACTTTAACAAATAAAGACTATAAGGACTCCAATGCATTTAGGGGGATCAACCCTTCGTACAATGTATTGTGCACAACCATTTCAACGCTAAGTGTAAATCTCTATTAAAAGAGTTGTTCATCTCATTATTTAGAATACAAGTCCGCACCAAAGTAAGTTTGGTTTGGATAAGCTTTCAAGGTGATTTAGAATTCAACGAACATCAACTAAGGGACTAATTGAATAAAATCAATAACATTACTCTATAGAATAATTGTGATTGGATCAATCATAGTAACTAAAATCATGCTTTAGGAATAATCTAATAGCATACAATTTGAATAACTATAGCATACCTTGCTTGAACAATACTAAACCAAGGTTAATTAGAATTGAATACTAAACATGAATAGCAATTTAGTTATGCATGCTAATCAACAAGTGAAATACAAGAATAACTTGTTCAACATCAAACCAAAGTTTAGACAGCTTGCATTATTATAAAGTAATCGAATTGAAAACAATAATTAGTTCAATAAGATAAAGGATTAGAAAACTTGCTCACGATTAAACTATAAGATTTGGGATACTTGTATCGTCATGAGCAACTAGATACAATGACTTACTCAATAATAGGCAATCTAGCTCTACGAAAGTGTAGAGGTAGCAACTTACAACAATTGTAATTGAATTTGAAAACAATAATGTACCAAATGAAATTAAACTCGCACAATGAAGTTTTGAGTTTGAGAACTTGCTTATAGCACAAGCTAAACCTTACAACTTGAATTAATACCCTATACATATGTCATGATGACATAATTAGTCATTACCAACATTTTATATCTATATAAACAAAATATATACATCATGTAGGTTAAATTACCAATTCACATAATCAAACTACGTTAATACTAATTAACTCTTGATAACATGCTCATTCATAGTTTAATACAACTGAAATCATCATTTAACATTCATATTATTAACACATAATAATTATTTTCAAAATTTGTATACTTAAACAAAACTGCCGTAACATTCTCATTAACTCATGGCCAGGTAAACGCTTTACATCGTGGGTGTGTTGCCTCTTTTTTACGACTAACAAAAGAGCTCTAACTCATGCAAGCATACATGCGTTAACAAGTAATACAGAGCAAGTAAAGTATCGATCCCACAAGGAAAGTTGTTTAACTTAAACTACTATTCATTAATTAAATCACTATATTTATATGCTCACACTAAAGATTAAACTTGGTTGATTCTTGAATTGCAAATAACAACTAAAGTAATATAAACGATATAATAAGTGATATTGGAACTAATGGGATTCTAACTTCATTTACTATTTAATTCAATCGCCACTATCATGCCTGACTTGTTCACATATCATAGGAAAGTAGCCAAGAGCACTAAAAGAGTATTAGCCATTTTTCAATGCACTAATACCTACTTACACAACATCCACAGATGATAGACTCTATGTAATCATCAATATAATCAACATCACTATATGTCTATGTGAAATTGCAACTATATTGATTTTAAGTTCAAGCTCTTATCTTAACTTATACGGTGAAACATTATATGTCTATCTGGTTCACGAAATATATAAGCCATATCACACAGCCCTATATATGTATACTATCATGATTACAATCCATATTTGCATGTTCATTGTCAATTCCATACAAATACTGAAACGAATGGTGATCAACAATTCATGTATGCAAACAATCATGACAGACATCCCATATAATATGCAAAACAACCCATCATTTAAGCATGCAATCAAACTACATAATAAAATCCGTTAGAATCCCATAATGGGGTTTAGTTCATGACTGAACCAAAAGCCATTATGGGATCAAAGTTAAACATAATCAATAAGCAACAATTGAAAGATGAAAGATAAAACTCTCAAACCCAATTGCTGAATACACATCAATATTCAATCCTCATAAGATTCCAGCAAAAACTAACGTTAATAATCGGCTCTCGTAGAGAAATCCCAAGAAGGAATAGAAAAGTAGCGTTATCGCCTCCTTCTACGTTGGAATCCTCCCTAGAGAGTAAAAACCCTAATTACGATGTAAAGTTATGTGAAAAGTAATAAAATGTCGAATGATACCCCGGCCACCAGTTAGGAATCGTTTTTAAATCAATTACAACCTTTAAAATTTGGATATAAAATAACACATCAGCAACATAAGACATCGTGATGCTACGCGCATTTTTCCAAGATGATAGTCTCGCATGCGAGACTTACGATGAGGTTCCTATGTTCGATTGCTCTACATGCAAGCGCTGCGCCCATAGGCTTGTCTGTCTCGCGGTCGAGAGACTTGCAGTAGCATCCAAGATCTGGCTAGGTGATCGCGCGGGGGTGCGTCTTCAAGTCTATTTTGCTACGTGGTCGCGCAGCTTGAACTCTGCAGGTCCTAATTTCTGTTTTCCTACTGCTGCTGCTTGCTCTATTGTGCTCTATTTCCTTGCACCAATGCACCTTCATGCCATGCATATACCATCCTTTTACCTCGTTTCAAGCATCCATTTGCCTTATGCTCCAAATCACCACCAAAATAGGCTGATTCCTGCACTTATTCACCAAAAGGAGTTTTAAGAACGTGCATTGCTAATTAACATGAAATACAGCTAAACTAGACTAAAATGTACTTGAGATGGGCATAGTTTGCATGAATTGGTACTCCATAAGTAGGTAAAAATCCTACTTATCAAATACCCCCAAACTTGAACCATTGCTTGCCCTCAAGCAATGCATACTAATGAATAATGAAAGATGCAACTACATTACTATGCACTTAATTCTCACATTGTCCCAACCATTATAGTCATTCAGTCCAATTTGCCTCAGCGAAGTTTTTCTAGATTTGAGAATACAAATTTAATCCAAACTGCAGGCATAATGTCATATACGCAAATAATTCACTAATGCTATACAAATGTTGTGTGTGTGAGTTGTGTTCGCCCAATACTTGATTTAGGTGTAGAATGCTCATGCTATCTTGCTCAAACCAGAAAAATTATAGCATAAATCAAGACTTATGTTTATATATGCGACATGAACTATTCCAACATCTTAAAATAAACTAAGGTTCAACAATGAGTTTATCTGCTTTATTCTACTCACGATGACGAATTTTGCTCTTTCTCGCGGTGTTTATTGTTATTTTTATTTTCTTTTCTTTTTTCTACATGACTGTGCAATGTCTTACTTCATTAGACACACTGCTACCCCTTAGCGAGCTTTCGACCAATGACTCCCAGACCATGAAAGACCTTAGGGCGCTAGGTGTAGAGACAATCCCCTCGGGCGTACTTACTCAAGTAGTCAGGACCCCGAAATAAGACTAGCCATGCTATTTCTACTTTTATTTTCTTTTCTTTTTTTTATACACAGATACCCATGTTTTCCGAGAGTTTAAAACTCGATGTTTTATACAGTCTCACAGCCACTTTTCACATATTTCTCTTTTTAACACTACATTTTTCCGTCGAGCAAAAGACACGTATTTCTTATACCTACAAGTACTTGTGAACCCATTTGTGCAACCCGAGAGCATGTATAAAGCATTATGAATTTCATTGTATAAAACGTTATAACTCAGCTCAAGTTATCCAAATTATTCAGAATTCATTTAAAACTTCACTTTCATCATTGGCTAGACAAAAATTATTTTTTTTTTCTAAGCGGTACAAACTGTGAGGTAAGCAACAACTATGTGCTAAAATGTGAAACTAAACATGCACATAAAATTAAACTAATCATGCAACTATATGAGTTATGTAAAACTAATCATGCAAAACTAAAAAAAAAAATAACTACTACCTAATACCCCCAAACTTAAAATATTCAATGTCCTAATTGAATGAAGGTAAAAGGTATGAAAACTCCCCTAATTATCGGTGGTGCCACCCTCCTCGGGTGAGTCCGGTGGTGGATATGGTGATGTGGTTCCAAACTGAGGCCATCCTTGTGTTGTTCCTTGTTGCGCAAACGCTTCGGCTAGAGCCCTTGTGAGTTCCGTCGCAAATGTGCCCAAATTGTCGTACAAGGCATCGACCTTATGCTCCAACCTTCGGAGCTGTCGATCGCTATAGGTGGCATGCGCGTGCGTGGACGGGCCCGCCTCGTCTGTTTGCGGGGGTTGTTGTTCTGGAAAAATAGGATGAAGGATGAATCCTAGTCCGCGTGGATGCGGTACACCACCTGCCCAGTCTTCAAACTTTTCGATCGTGGCATGAGTAATATCCTGGCTTGGGTATTGCATCTGCTCATTTCCCCAGTTGCATCCCTGATTAGCATAAAGCATGGCTACCACGGATGCGTGTGGAATGCTCCCAACTGTTGTTCCCCGTAAATAGCGCAGCATATTCTCGTGAATGAGATGACCAATGTCGATGTATTTTCCGGTGATTATGCCCCACAGAAGACGTGCCCTCTTCGCTGATATTTCATGTTGATAGGAGGAAGGCAAGAACATGGCACATATGAACAAGTTCCACTCTTTTGCATAGCGATTTAGTGATGTAGCTGAATAATAATCTACTGGTGTTGTGTACTAATCAGATACGCGTCTATTTTGTACCCGCACACATAACTCGCAATTATCGGCCCATGTTTGCCTCTCCAAATGAACGCCATTATCCAATTAAGCATTTCTCATCAAGGTGCCTCCGTAATTTTGAAAATTAAACGAATAGCACGGGGCCTATAATTTACCTCATTACCCCGAACCAGAAATATTTCGCTCATGGTCACCTTGGCATTGGCATAGAATTCACGAACTATGCTCATAGGACTAGGTATTGGAGTCGCCGTCAATCCACCCCAACCTCTCTCTTGAATCATGGCGCACAACTAACCATCCTGACTTGCCGGCTTGAATCCTCTCTCCTTGACGAACGTTTTCGCCACAATGCGGTAGTATTCATGTTGAGCTTCCAAATTGGGGAATTTTTTGTGATCCACAATGTCAGCCTCTTGACTGCCCGCAGAGGATGAAGAAGACGTCGCAATAGATCGTGCGCGCTTAGGCCCCATTTATATTTGCTAGTAATTGCACAGATTATATAAGTGGGAAAGAAGAAAAGCTTTGAAATTGATAGCTCTTACACTTGCTTCTGCACTCCCACATAGAAACCCTAGCTTTATAGCACTCTTAGAGAAGTTGAGGAGTTATGGACTTTGAATGAGGAAAGAATCGTGGCTGATTGATTGAGAGATGTGCGGCACAAAATTGTAACTAATGAAGAGATAGCGACGTGAGTTATGGAAAGGGAGAGAATTTTGCTTCTCTTGATATCCAAATGAGAGTCCAAATGGTCCCCAACTCTATTTTAAACCAGCCATATTTGTCTTAACTTGGAGTCGCATGTGGCAATGAAAGCTTATTGATTCAATTTGGCGCCATGGCGCGAGACTTGCAGAAACATTGGGTGAGTTTCCTATCTGGACGCGCGATCACGAGATTTTCTCCTTCCTGGGTCGCATGGTCATGAAAGCTTGAAGACTCAATCGGCTTGGCCTTGTGATAGGCGCGATTTTGTAACAGAATTTAACGAGAAATTCGGATCCTATTGTAAAATGATTTTTTAAAATTAAATAATAATAAAATCATATTCCATATGTTTTCAAGATGGTTGTCATTGTATAACCTATTGATTTTAGAATGTCGTAGTATTTGAGCTATGTGGATGAATTAAAGTGTTTGAATTTCCAAGATGAAAATAAAAGTTTTTCGAGAAATTTTCCGAAAAACACTATTCATCGGTATTTGCTCGGGATATAATTTTAAGTTTCCGAGAAATACGTAATGATAGAATAACAAGGTAAGATGGATTATGTAATAAAAATCTAGTTATGGAAAATGTAATAATTCACTTGTGGACTTAATTTATAAACGTTAAGTAAAGCGAAGTGTTAAGGAATAAGTAATAATTGTATGATACTTGGTATTGTACGGAGTAATGAAAACGAGTATAATACTAGGTATTATACGAGTTTGTATGAAGGATGAAATACAGTATATAAATTCTATATGAATTAGAATACAAGAATAATGCATCAACTATATGTGTATGTATTATGAAATATTAATGGACTTGTAAAGATTGGCTAGGATTTTTGTACAAAGCCCAAGTCAATTAAGGTTAAGGCCCAACTATTGAATTAATAAGCAAGCTAGTGTTTGTTATTGTAAAGCCCAAGGATTTATTAATCCAAGCCCAAGCTAGAATCCATGAGTTAATAGACCCATGGGGCAAAACCATATTAATATGGTTAATGAGTGATGAATATGATAAGTGGTGATCAAGATAAGTGGTGACCAAGTTAAGTGAGTAGTGGTCAAGCAAAGGATAAGATTAGAGCTAGCAATTAATGAATAGTAAGGAGGTGGTTAAAGGAGGTGGGATGATTTAAAGACTAAACTACCCTAACCTTAGAAAGTCTATAAATAGAAGAGCTTTGCTAGCCATTTAACAATTGTTCAAGCAATTAAACAATTACAAAGTGCTTAAGTGTTAGATAGAATAAGCTATCATAAGTTAACTTCCATAAGCCAAGAAGAAGAAGAAGCTACTTATCAAAGACTTCAAGAGTAAGACATCTTCTCCAATTATCTTCTATCTCTATCATGATAGGTTGATAAGAAAAGTTTGGATTGAGGAATATGAATGATAAAAAGTAAGAAGAATGTGTAAGTAATGAACTTAAGCCACATAAGTTGGCAATAAGTCATTTGAACTTATAAAAGTTATAAACTTATTATAAGTTAACCTTGAATGTTAAGTATGAAAATATGAACTTGTGATGAGTTTAGTAAGAAAAGTGAATTAAGAACTTATATGATTATATGTATCATATATACCTAAATAAAGTTATATGTGAAGAACATTTAAAGTATGATGATTAAGAAACCTTAATTATCATAAGTCATGAATAATCAAATCTTAAGTAGTTTATAATTCGACAAGTTATAAGCTCTTTAAGAATAAGTCCAAAAATCCAACAATGAATATAAGTTGTTGTATTAAGTATATTAAGATGTTCACATGATGAATGAAGTTCATTAGTAATGTTGAACGAATCATAAGAATGAAGAATTGCCAGAATTTATACGATTGGACGATAAACGTCGAATTCGTAAAATTCTCGAAATGGAAGTCAAATTTTGTGTTTGATCACGAAACCATTATTTTCCAATAGAGACAAGTCATATTTGGTATTTAAGAGTTACGGACTCGAAAATGACCGGATTCCGACTTAGAACGAAGAAACGTGTGTTGAACGTTCACAAACGTTTATCATTTTCATTAAAAATGAACCAATAGGTGAATTTTTAGCAAACGAAGTTAAATAGATAAGATTCTTGAATGATCATGTAGATTACCTAATTTGTGAACCGTAGGCTTTTGAACGAGCCAATTCAGACTTATAACGAAGAAGTTATGCGTCCAGGAAGTTCACAAAATTCACTAACTGAATTTGGTTTACGGTGCATTGAGTTGGCCACATGGCCAACCCTCAAGAAATGACCACTACCAGCATGTGCAGACAGAGAAGGTTTCGAGCCTCACTCGCAAGAGTTCACCGTAATGTGAACTATAGTACAATATGTAGCGGCCATACATTTCATGTATCTGATACCAAAATCCTCTCAGAGTGTGAAATACAGTACTTTGCCCATTAAGTAAGGACTCAACATGCAATGGCCAAATCCGGACGATCATACATTAAGCTCGTGCCGTAGCATGTGATATAAGTATAAAGCTGGCGCCGCAGCGCCAGACTCAGAAGAAGGATAGTAATGAGGGTTTCTAAGTACAAAGAAAAGAAAGCTAATTGATTAAAAGTAAACATAACTTAAGGAATGTAATGTAACAATGTTTAAACTTTGTTAAACCTTAAGGATGTTGTATAAAGGTTGAGATAACCTAGTCGAATATAAATGCAAGGATAATGATAAACCAGAATGAATAGTAATTGAATCTAATACACAATTAGATTGAAATAAAGGGTATGATATAGTCATATACATACTTGATTATATGTGACCTAATGTGATCATTTATTGTAGAGACTTGAATGACTTGAACATAAAGTTAATATACCGTAGCAGACGCTAAAGGCAAGTATTCTAACTCTTGTCTCAGTTCAATCTGAACATGTTTTTGAGATTCATGTATCCTTTCGCATGAATTGAGGTATGTTGAAGTTAAAGCCAATTCCTTTGGCTAGACTTGATGTATTGATAATCTATTCATGTATTATCAAATGTTGCTATCTTTTGTCAACTACTTGATATGGTTTTCAAAAGAAGACTGAAATGTTAAACAAATGTTTTGTCGGTAAAACGACAGGCACGTGAGGTTGCCAAATGCTTAAACGTGCATACGTTTAATGAATGTAGTGTTGATCAACATAGAGTACAATAGGCTGATCACCTAGAAGTGCTCGTAAGTGATATCGGGCTTACGGACATGCTTCCGGGTTGTCCTTTTCCAATAAAGAATGAATACTCGAGGTCTTTGACCGGAGTGAATGTTTTACTAAATATGGTTGTTATTGTAAAACATTTTGAAAGAAAAGATGAAGTGCTATTTTGAATTATCAATAGTACTTCATAACTATTGTTCAGTTATTGAAGATATACGTTTTGTATTTATCAAGCATGTTGTTATTAAATTCTTATACTTGCTGAGCTAGTTATGCTCACTCTTGCTTGAACCATATGAATACAGCTAAGACTGAACGTCCCGAAGGATCGAAAAAGGATAAGAAAAAAGCAAAGGCAGATTACTAAACTGTCTTGTAATAGTATAGGTCTATTGTTGTAATGTAATTGATATTATGACAAAGAACCTTTGTAACGAGTATAGAACCAGGGAAATATAAATATTACTTTAAATATATAGAAGTTATATTCGTTCTTTGAGACTTTTCAATTGAATGAATGTATGAATGTTGTACAGTATAGCACCATCTGTCGGGTTAGAAGATACCCGGATTTGGGGGCGCTATAAGTTGGTATCAGAGCCTAGGTTATAAAACTTAAGGGGGAAAGTAGAACCTTAAGGCATAACCTGACGAAAGAATAAAGAAGTAAAAGATGGAAAGTAACCTTATAAAAATGCATTATATTATGTTATGTATTTGTATTATTTTACTGACGTGTACTAATCAAACTATATTGTTTTATTGTAGATGTCAGGAGAAAATGATATGTATAGAGATATACATGTAGTGAGCGAGGATTCAGTTAATCGGGTAGAGATACTACCAAATCCCGTAGCAATAGAACCAGAGTTAGTGACCATCGAGTCGGGAGACTCAGACGATTTAGACTACATGTCTATATTTGATAGCATGCTAAAGGAGGAGGTGGACGTGATGTCCTTTGACCAGGTTCCACCTACAGAGGACCAGGTTCCACCTACAGAGGAAATGTCTACGGGGGAATCAATGAAAGCACTATTTATGTCGGTATTGGATATGAATGTCCATTACTTCCAAGAAGTTAAGGAGTTAAAAGAGGAACTCCAAGCTGTCCATGAGGACAAGGCTAGCATGGAGGGAATGTAGGAAGATGAGCATGATGATAGGGTTCTAGCTAAGGACAAGGTCCGAGAGCTGAAATGTGAAGTCTTTGAGCTCAAGAAGGAGCTAAAGACTAAAAAGAGGAAGTTGTAGAGGCTGTCTTATATACATAGGAGTTCTCACATAGATTTCCAGCAGCAGGTAGCTGGATATCAGATAGAAGCAGGGCAGACCCGACAAACTATCAATAGAGATGTTATTGCCAGTCTGGCCAGCAAAGATTTCGAGAATGCCCTACAACAGATGTAGTCTAGCAATAGCTAGAGTAGAATAGATATATAAATATTATGTATCTAGTAGTGACATAAAACCCTCCTTTGTATAACAAAGGGTAGTCTTTTGTAAATCCCAATTTTTGGAAAGTAATTGCGGGATGGTAATGTAATCAGCTAAGGCTGAGTAATGTAAACAATGTAGTGTTATACTACAAGTTATGAATCAATATAAGTCTTTTTATGGAATATGTTGAGTAATGAGTATGAGTTGTTGTTTTACTATAACTAATAACAAACCAACAGGAATAAAGTAATAATGATGCGTTGTTTTCTTAACAGCAAAATGCCGCCAAGAAGGAGACAACGAAATCAGGGCGCTAATGTTAACCAACCGAAGGGTGGTCCGGTTAATCCAATGCAAGAGTTCGTTAATCTTTTAATGGCTGCATTTAATAGAACGGGGGCTAATGTACCCATGATTCCTGGAGTAGTACGAGCTACTACTTTTAAGGATTTCAAAAGTGTAGGTCTGCCGGAGTTCAAAGGAACTACGGACCCTATAGAAGCCCAGACATGGGTAAAAGAAATTGAGAAAGCATTTGTAATAGCAAATGTTGAGGAGGGACAAAAGGTTGCCTTTGCAACCTATTTGATGAAGGGAGAGGCCAACTTCTGGTGGGAGGCAAACCAAGCTAGGGCCGATATAGGAAATCTAACGTGGGAGAGGTTCAAGGAGATTTTCTTCGAGAACTATTTTCCAACGAGTATGCAAGGGAGGATGGAGATGAGGTTTCTAGAATTGAGATAAGGGGATATGATAGTTCCCGAAAGATGTCGCCAAGTTTAATGAATCGGCACGATCGCCCACATCAAGTGGATATCAAGTGAGAAAGGCTAGAAGGTTCGAAAGCGGGGCTTGAAACCCCGGCTCTATAAATGAATCTCGTGTTCCAAAGTACTTCCTTTGGAACCATACTAGAAAAAGGCAATAATTGCCAAAGGTGGGAATGAGGCTCTTAGCCATACCACAACGATAGGAAGACCAAAGGCAAGGTTGATGGAGGAACCAAGGCCAGGGGCCGATAAGTGGCGGCCAGTCATAAGAGGAATGGCTTTAACTCTAGGAATACTGGAGTAAAACAAGGGGACTCTAAGAGGAGGATGGAGGCCTGTAAAACCTACGGGATGATTCACTTAGGAGTCTGTCTCAAAGGAAAGGCGGTATGTTATAATTATGGACAGGAAGGGCACATTTCGCCTAACTGTCCCAATCCGAAGAAAAATCACGGATGCTTTGTATGTGTATCAACTGACCACATTGCAAAGAACTGCCCGAAGAAGGGGATAGAAGGAAATAAGGGAACTAATAGCGGGAAGTTAGCTATTAGTGGTCCAGCTCAGCCGGGGAAATCAATGGCCCGCACTTTTAATATGACGGCCCAAGATGCGGTGGCATCAGGGGATGTAGTTGCAAGTATTATTCTGATCAACAATATAAATGCATCGTGCTATTTGATTCGTGTGCTACTTGTTCGTTTATAGCATATGATTTTGCTAGACGACTAGAATTATTTCCCAAAAAATTGCCTATACCTTTGAACATTAAGGTAGCAAACGAGGAGATAATTCTTGTTGAAGATATTCATAAGAGTTGTTGCGTAGATGTACGTGGTCGTAAGTTATATGTAGATTTAATACCGATAAAGTTAGGAGAATTCGACGTAATTCTCAAAATGGATTGGTTGATCGACCATGGAGCAATTATAGATTGCCAAAAGAAATGTGCGAGCATCAGGACATTGAAGCAACCTCCTGTAGTATTTTATGGTAATAAATTGTCGGGACGTCCATGTTGCCTTACAATGACACAAACTAGAAAACTCTTAAGGAAGGGTTGTGTAGGTTACCTATGCCATGTTGTTGATACCCAGAGAGTGGGAGCAACCATGGAACAAATACCTATAGTAAACGAATTCATGGATGTATTTCCAAGTGAGTTCTACGTTTCTGCACGGGATAGGGAGATCGAATTTGTGATAGACATCGTGCGAGAACGGCACCAGCCTCAAGGGCACCGCACTGCATGTCGCTTTGTGGAAATGAAAGAACTAATGGTTCATTCTGTGAACTATTGGACAAGAAGTACATTCAACCAAGTGTTTCACCGTAGGGCACCCAGGTTGTTGTTTGTCAAGAAGAAAGAGGAATCGTTAAGGCTCAGATCGACTATCGAGAGTTGAACAAGTTAATGATAAAGAATAAATACCCATTGCCGGGATCGATGATCTCTTTGATCAATTGAAAGGGAAAAGTATTTTCTAAAATAGATTCTTGAGACGGGTATCATCGGTTGAAGGTTAGGAAGGAAGATGTACCAAAGATCGCATTCGGACTCGTTATGGTCATTACGAGTTTACGGTGATGTCATTTGGGTTGTGAATGCACCACCATTGCATTTATGGATATGATGAACAGTGTTCAAATTATATTTGGACAAGTTAAATAAGTGGTGATTATCGATGATATTCTAGTCTATTCTAAGATGCCAGAAGATCATGTCGAACACTTAAGATTAGTGTTGGAGACACTAAAGAAGGAGAAGTTATATGCAAAATTCACCAAATATGAATTTTGGCTGGAAAAGGTGTAGTTTTTAGGTCATGTCATTGACCAATAGGGGATTTCAGTAGATCCAGCGAAGGTGGAAGTAGTAATGAATTGGGAACAACCAAAAACACCGACTGAGGTGCGGAGTTTCCTAGGGTTAGCAGGGTACTATCGAAGATTTACCCAATATTTTTCAAAGATAGCTACCTCGTTGACTAATTTAACAAGGAAGACGGTGAAATATGTATGGACGGATAAATGTTAAGACAGTTTTCAAGAACTGAAAAAAAGATTAAGTGAAGCTCCTGTTTTGTCATTGCCAGATGACACGGGAATTTTTGTAGTGTATAGCGATGCTTCGCATAGGGGACTTGGTTGTGTGCTTATGCAGCATGGCAAAGTCACTGCGTATGTAACAACCCGGAATTTTGGATTTTCCAGAATTTAGGTTTAAAGAATTAGTTATTAATAAAATAAATTTTTATTAATACTATTATGTTCTATGTGTTTATTAATCGTTTTATAACCTAGAATGATTATTAATCGGGAGGATTCTGGCTACAAGCTAGATTGAACGAGTAAGAATTTTCAATACGAAAATAAAATTTTTCCGGGAACAAAATATTTTCTGGGAAAAAGACAAAATAGGCATTATTCACCCGACGAAACCTATGGGTTAGGGTTTGAATAACCTAAGCCTTTCCGAGAGTTCGGTATGTCGAAATGACATTCCGTCGAAAGATTTGACGATAATATATCATGAAAAGTTAAGTAAGCCGATAAAAGTTTTTCGAGAAAAACGTGCAGAAATCGGACGAAATAAAAACGACGAAAAGTACCGCTGTGTACTTTTTACTCGTTTAGCTACGTTAGGGGAAAATGAGAAGTAAACGCTTGACGCCAAAAAGTGTTTTCCAGTTTTTCAAAGATCTGAAGAATACGTACAAGTTAATCGGTAAAAGAAAGAAGAAATATCCAAAAATATTTGGATTCTGAGAATTGCAGTTTTCGAACTGTCGAACGAATTTCGAATTACGGAAGCACGAAGCTTCCAAGGGAAGCTTGGTAAGGAGGTGGGGCGGCCACTTGGCCACCAAGTAAACTTGGTGGCTAAGTTATGAATAGTAAGGAGGTTAGGGTAGTGAAATGACTAAAATGCCCCTAGCCTTGGTTTTCTATATAAATAAAGT
This sequence comes from Panax quinquefolius, assembly GCA_020205615.1. Taxonomy (NCBI): domain Eukaryota; kingdom Viridiplantae; phylum Streptophyta; class Magnoliopsida; order Apiales; family Araliaceae; genus Panax; species Panax quinquefolius. The sequence continues at coordinate 103,882,517 of CM035169.1, forward strand.
TAAGCTCATTTGTTTGATGGATAATTCAACCAACACTTGAGAGAGAAAGAGAGAGAGACTTCGGATGGAAGAGGAAGAGAAAGAGAATGAGGAAAAGCTAGCTTGAATGCACGCTTTGTCCGACAGAAGGAGATTAAAGAAGAACGGTAATTCGAACCCTAGTTTCTTCTAATATTTTCTTTAAGTTTTCTATGTCAAAAATATAGCTTAATGAGAATAAGAAGTAAAAGAGATTAGTAATGATTTCATATGGTTGAAATTGTAAGAAAATGAAGAAATAAAAATAAGAAATTTAGTTTATAAATTTCTTAAGCAAGTATAAGATTTGTGTGGATTTTGAGCGATCCAAATGAATATTATGAACGAGTAGGTGAATTAAGTAAGGAATGATGTTCTATAACACCAAATTCCAAGAAAAAGTAGAATCGTAATCCAAAATATCGATTAAAATGAAGAACGAACGAAGAACGCGAAGAACACGCGAAGAACACGAAGAACGTTATTGATGGACAAATTTAAAACCATCGTAGTGTAATTGTTGTTGATGGACAAGTTTAAAACCATCGCGTATAAGTTAGATGCTTATTGTTTGGTTAGGAACGTTAGAAATGTTCATGAAGAATGAATTAAAACTTAGCTATAACGAAGTTATGGCAAAAAGTTCGTAAAAGACGAGCGAGAATTTGAAAGTTAGTAAATGAACCCGAACGTGTAGGGTTTCATAAGAATGTAAGAGAACGTAGAAAACATGAGTCGTGGACTCAAGAATGAACGAATTCTGAGTTCGGATTACCGAATTACGGACGAACGAATGAAGAACGTTAATAACGTAAAAATGAACGAAGATTGAAGATTAAGCCAATTGAATGGCATGTTAATGGATTCAGAACAAAGTTCTATCCGAGGGTAATCAAAGTACGTAAGATAAGGAAGAAAATGGCTTTGGAATGACCTCGTTCCGAGTTATAACGAAGAAGTTATGAGATTTCAAAATTAGAGTCTCAAACTTGATTCAACACTTAGAAAAATTTTCTAGGGTTTAAGCTTCACGCCGCAGCGCCGAAAAGTGGCGCCGCAGCGTGAACTTGGGCTTTAGGTGCTGTTTAGTGGCGTCGCAGCACAAGAGATAACAAAGGGTTTGGCCGCAATTTTCAGTACTGCAAGAAGAGAGAGAGAGAGTAGGTCGTCGGCCATGCAACACGAGATAGAGAGGAAAGGCATGGCGCCACAGCGCCGATGTAAGGCAATTCCGAGAAATGAGATTTTTAATTCTCAGTTACTGGAGAATGTGCAAGAAAGAAATATGAACATAATGTTCAACTAATGTAACGCTCAAGCAAGTGTTTTAAACCTTTAGTAAAGGTTGAACCGAAAGATTTAAGGTGATTAAAAGGCGATGAATGTAAGTGCTAGATTACGTAACCGATATCCAAGGACCGTAGTCGTAATAACGAACGTGAGGGATTGCTATGATTGTGATTCCTTAGACGTTGAGTGATGAAGTTAATGAATAACATTCCGATGTTATGTCATAGTAATGAGAGATGAATGTAAAGCGTTTAGACGCTGTGAACGCAATGTTGTTGCGATGAACGATCGGTATTAGCATACAACGGACTATATGGCTTCGACATTAAGAAAAATAAATAATGAACATGGGGTTCATGGGATGGATAACGATCGAAAGCAATTAAAACCTTGAGTAAAGGTTGAATGAGAGATTAAGAGACGAGCAACGTGAACGTTGAATATATAAATGATCCTCATAAATCGTATTCGCGTTTGACGAATGTGCTAAGTATACCCTGGTTGTATGACTTAGACGTTGATGAATGTAGTAAGTAAGATACGAATGGTATCAAGATAGCCGTATCGAACAATAATGAGATTAATGAAAGACGAATGTGAATCGGATAAGAATGAATCCTGAGGTATGGCAATTACTTGCCAGAAAGCCAAAAGGAATAAGAAGTTGACTTAATGAACATTATAGTTTAATAGTTCGTATAAGTTAAGATAAGTTAGGTTGTTGTACAATCGTAACCTTTGATGGTTGACATATGGGAGCTGGGCTAAACAATTTCTTCAGAGAGCGAAGGTATATACGAAACTGGCAACCGATCTAACTCACTGTGATGGCAGTGTAGATGAGACGGGAACTTGTTTGTTAGTTATTTGTGGGAAACCACTCAGAGTACCATATGGACTACTAGCAGAGAAGCGATGTGTGCTGAGTCCTAGAGAAGAATTAGAAGAAGATAAGAGTGTAAATCATCAAAGATGATGAACGTTTTGAGTAAGACATCTCCGTATGTCATAAAGCCGTAAAACGGTAATGAAAGTTAGTCACGTAAACTTAAATTGCAAGAACACAAACCTTAAGAAGTAAAGTTAAGTAAACCAATGTGTAAGTCAAGTATATGACTAATTGGTGTACGTGTTATTTTCTTATGTGCTACATAGGAATGGGAATGAAGCGGTCGGCAAAGTGGTAGAATTTGACGTAAAGCGCAAGTTTCCTAACTTCATTCATATTTGAAATGGATGTTAGTTTCTTAAACTTATCAGATGTTGAACTTGAGAAGTTCTGTCTATGTGCGAAGGTTCGATATTTGTACAAGGTGGTAGAATGTATGAGGCCTTGTGCCACAATTTGAACACTTTGGTGTTTCTGTGAGATGAACTGTTCTATGTTTGAACTGATCAATAAAAGAATGTTCTGTTTATACATGAACCATTATTGTTAAGTCTGTGCTATTGATTCTAGCTAGATAGAATGTGCATGAAAGAGAGTAAAGAATGAAAGTATTTCAAAGTGCATGTGAATAATGTTTTAAGATGATAGGAATCAAAATTATTCCTAATGTTCAAGCTGCTTTGTAACCTTTGTTCGGTTATCGAAGTTCCAAAGGAATGTTAAACTCTTGAAGGTGTATGTTCAACTGTTATGACTTGCTGGGCAATTGAATGCTCACACTTGCTTTAAATGAAAAACATTTTCAGCAAACGATGTTAGAAGAACTTAAGGATCCTGTATAGATCAAGCTGACGGTATCCAGATGAAGTGTCATTCAGAATGTGAATGAGTGACAAGATCAAGTGAAGACTTGTAATGTAGAAAGATGAGAATTAAACTATAGAATAGTTTAATGAATGATTATGTATCCTTGGTGGTGGATAAAAGTCACTCGTGCAAGATGTAAAGAATAATGTAATTATCATTATTTGTAATTAAAAAGGTTCTAAGGTTTCGAGAACCTGGGATTTGAGAATGTATGTTGTTATATTTCGGAATATAATGATGTATGTTGGATGAAGGATGTACTCGTGATGTACGAAATTCGAGTGTGAAAATAGACCGGATTTTGGGGCGTTACAGTGTATGCATCACGACAGTTGATGGATTATGAGAAAGTTTATCCTACTCATGATCTGGAACTAGTCGCGGTAGTGTTTGCCCTAAAGATATGGAGACATTATATTTATGGGAAAAAATGTGAGATATACACGGACCATAAAAGTCTAAAGTATATCTTCACTCAGAAGGATTTGAATATGAGATAGAGAAGATGGCTGGAGTTGATAAAGGATTATGATTGTGAAATCTTGTATCACCCTGGAAAGGCCAATGTAGTTGTCGACACCTTAAGTAGTAAGGGTCGGGAAAAGTTGTCTATGTTAACGGCTCAAAATGAGTTAATAATAGAGATGGCTAGGATGGAAATAGAAGTGAAGATGTCGAGTGATTCGCGAAGGAGATGCAATCTACCATCGTAGAAAGAGTCAAGGAGGTACAACTCGAGAGCGACGAGTGTAACCAAATGAAGAAGCGGTTATCCGAGAAGGAAGAGGTTAAGTATAGTCTTGATAATGAGGGATTATTAAGATTTGAGGGAAGAATTTGGGTTCCGAATGAGACGGAATTAAAGGAGCAAGTGTTACAAGAAGCGCATAGTTCGAGGTACTCGATACATCCTGGTAGCACTAAGATGTATCAAGACCTTCGACAGAGTTTTTGGTGGCAAAACATGAAGAGAGAAATAGTAGAGTATGTGAGTAGGTGCTTAACTTGTCAAAAAGTTAAGGCCGAACATCAACGACCCAGTGGCTTAGTATAGTCATTGGAGATTCCAGAACGGAAGTGGGAGCATATCACGATGGACTTCGTGGTGGGACTTCTGACAACGCAAAAAGGGTATGATTCGATTTGGGTAATAGTGGATCGGTTGATGAAGTCGGCTCACTTTTTGCCAATTAGGGTCAAGTATAACTTACACCAGTTAGCTAAACGTTATGTTAAGGAAATCATTTCCAGACATGGAGTACCGGTATCGATTGTGTCAGATCGTGATCCACGATTCACATCGAACTTTTGGAGGAGTTTGCAAGAGCAGTTGGGAACACAGCTGAGGATAAGCACGGCTTATCATCCACAAACCGATGGGCAGAGCGAAAGAACAATGCAGACGCTTGAAGACATGTTGAGGTCTTGCGTCATGGATTTCAAGGGTAGTTGGGATGATCACCTACCACTAGTAGAGTTTGCGTATAACAACAGTTATCATGCAAGCATAGGTATGCCGCCGTATAAAACTCTGTATGGGAGAAAGTGAAAAACACCTTTGTGTTGGGATGAGGTGGGAGAACGCCGAATTCTAGGACCAGAATTGGTGCAGCAGACAGCGGATGTGGTAAAGTTAATTCGGATGCGTCGTCTCGTCACATTTCGTGATGAATGTAAGAAGTATGCGATTCACAAAGACTAAGTCGAGAGTTTGAGGTGGGCTCAGATGTGTGTTTAAAAAGGTATCACCACAGAAAGGAAAGATACGCTTTGGAAAGAAAGGAAAGTTAAGTCCAAGGTTTATAGGACCTTTTGAGGTGTTAAAACGGGTGGGAGAGGTAGCGTATATGATAGCAATACCTCCAGACCTAGAACGAATACATATCGTGTTTCACGTATCTGTATTACGTCCATATAAGATGGACTATAAGCATGTAATCGAGTATGAGCCGATTCATATCGAGAAAGACTTATCATATGGAGAGTCGCCGATGCAGATCATTGATAGAAAGGAACAAGGTTTGAGAAACAAGGTAATACCATCAGTAAAGGTATTATGGAAGAACCAGGATGCTGAAGAAGCAACGTGGGAATTAGAAGAAAAGATGAAGAAAAATTTTCCTCATCTATTTAATTAAAGTAAGATGAGATTCTGGTGACAGAATCTTTATAAGGGGGGAAGAATGTAACGACCGAGAAATTCAGATCCTATTGTAAAATGATTTTTTTAAATTAAATAATAATAAAATCATATTCCATGTGTTATCAAGATGGTTGTCATTGTATAACCTATTGATGTTAGAATGTCGTAGTATTTGAGCTACGTGGATGAATTAAAGTGTTTGAATTTCCAAGACAAAAAATAAAAATTTTCCGAGAAAGTTTCTGAAAAACACTATTCATCGGTATTTGCTCGGGATATAATTTTAAGTTTCCGAGAAATACGTAATGATGAAATAACAAGGTAAGATGGATTATGAAATAAAAATCTAGTTATGGAAAATATAATAATTCGCTTGTGGACTTAATTTATAAATTTTAAGTAAAGCGAAGTGTAAAGGAATAAGTACTAATTGTATGATACTTGGTATTGTACGGAGTAATGAAAACGAGTATAATACTAGGTATTATACGAGTTTGTATGAAGGATGAAATACCGTTTATAAATTCTATATGAATTAGAATACAAGAATAATGCATCAACTATATGTGTATGTATTATGAAATATTAATGGACTTGTAAAGATTGGCTAGGATTTTTGTACAAAGCCCAAGTCAATTAAGGTTAAGGCCCAACTATTGAATTAATAAGCAAGCTAGTGTTTGTTAATGTAAAGCCCAAGGATTAATTAATCCAAGCCCAAGCTAGAATCCATGAGTTAATAGACCCATAGGGCAAAACCATATTAATATGGTTAATGAGTGATGACCAAGATAAGTGGTGATCAAGATAAGTGGTGACCAAGTTAAATGAGTAGTGGTCAAGCAAAGGATAAGATTAGAGCTAGCAATTAATGAATAGTAAGGAGGTGGTTAAAGGAGGTGGGATGATTTAAAGACTAAACTACCCTAACCTTGGAAAGTCTATAAATAGAAGAGCTTTGCTAGCCATTTAATAATTGTTCAAGCAATTAAAAAATTACAAAGTGCTTAAGTGTTAGATAGAATAAGCTATCATAAGTTAACTTCCATAAGCCAAGAAGAAGAAGAAGCTACTTATCAAAGACTTCAAGAGTAAGACCTCTTCACCAATTATCTTCTATCTCTATCATGATAGGTTGATAAGAAATGTTTGGATTGAGGAATATGAATGATAAAAATTAAGAAGAATGTGTAAGTAATGAACTTAAGCCACATAAGTTGGAAATAAGTCATTTAAACTTATAAAAGTTATAAACTTATTATAAGTTAACCTTGAATGTTAAGTATGAAAATATGAACTTGTGATGAGTTTAGTAAGAAAAGTGAATTAAGAACTTATATGATTATATGTATCATATATACCTAAATAAAGTTATATGTGAAGAACTTGTAAAGTATGATTAAGAAACCTTAATTGTCATAAGTCATGAATAATCAAATCTTAAGTAGTTTATAATTCGACAAGTTATAAGCTCTTTAAGAATAAGTCCAAAAATCCAACAATGAATATAAGTTGTTGTATTAAGTATATTAAGATGTTCACATGATGAATGAAGTTCATTAGTAATGTTGAACGAATCATAAGAATGAAGAATTGCCGGAATTTATACGATTGGACGATAAACATCGAATTCGTAAAATTCTCGAAATAGAAGTCAAATTTTGTGTTTGATCACAAAACCATTGTTTTCCAATAGAGAGAAGTCATATTTGGCATTTAAGAGTTGCGGACTCGAAAATTATCGAATTCCGACTTAGAACGAAGAAACGAGAGTTGAACGTTCACAAACGTTTATCGTTTTCGTTAAAAATGAACCAATAGGTGAATTTTTAGCAATCAAAGTCAAATAGATAAAATTCTTGAATGATCATATAAATTACGTAATTTGTGAACTGTAGGCTTTTGAACGAGCCAATTCGGACTTATAACGAAGAAGTTATGCGTCCGGGAAGTTCAAAAAATTCACTAACTGAATTTGGTTTCTGGTGCATAGAGTTGGCGCCGCGGTGCCAACCCTCGGCAAAATGACCCGCGCCACAGCGTGGAACAGTGCTCGATCCTACTGTAAGAGTTCACCACCGCACAAACTATAGTACAATATGTGAAATGCATATATTTGTATAAAGATCTAAAATCCTCGGAGTGTGGCACCACAAATATGCGACCCATTAAGTAAGGACTCATGTACATGGCTAAAGTCAGAGACGATCATACATTAAGCTCGCGCCACAACGCGAGATGTAATTATAAAGTTGGCGCCGCAGCACCAGACTCAGAACAAGGATAGTAATGAGGGTTTCTAAGTACAAAGAAAAGAAAGCTAATTGATCAAAAGTAAACATAACTTAAGGAATGTAATTTAACATTGTTTAAACTTTGTTAAACCTTAGGGATATTGTATAAAGGTTGAGATAACCTAGTCGAATATAAATGCAAAGATAATGATAAACTGGAACGAATAGTAATTGAATCTAATACACAATTAGATTGAAATGAAGGGTATGATATAGTCATATATATACTTGATTATATTTGACCCAATGTAAGGTATTATGTGATCATATATTGTAGAGACTTGAACGACTTGAACATAAAGTTAATATACCGTAGCAGACACTAAAGGCAAGTATTCTAACTCTTGTCTCAGTTCAATCTGAACAAGTTTTTGAGATTCATGTATCCTTTCGCATGAATTGAGGTATGTTGAAGTTAAAGCCAATTCCTTTGGCTAGACTTGATGTATTGATAATCTATTCATGTATTATCAAATGTTGCTCTCTTTTGTCAACTACTTGATATGGTTTTCAAAAGAAGACTGAAATGTTAAACAAATGTTTTTTCGGTAAAACGACAGGCACGTGAGGTTGCCAAATGCTTAAACGTGCATACGTTTAATGGATGTAGTGTTGATCAACATAGAGTACAATAGGCTGATCACCTTGAAGTGCTCTTAAGTGATATCGGGCTTATGGACTTGCTTCCGGGTTGTCCTTTTCCAATAAAGAATGAATACTCGAGGTCTTTGACCAGAGTGAATGTTTTACTAAATATGGTTGTTATTATAAAACATTTTGAAAGAAAAGATGAAGTGCTATTTTGAATTATCAATAGTACTTCATAATAATTGTTCAGTTATTGAAGATATACAATTTGTATGTGTCAAGCATGTTGTTATTAAATTGTTATACTTGCTGAGCTAGTTATGCTCACTCTTGCTTGAACCATATGAATGCAGCTAAGACTGAACATCCGGAAGGATCGAAAAAGGATAAAGGAAAAGCAAAGGCAGTTTACTAAACTGTCTTGTAATAGTATAGGTCTATTGTTGTAATGTAACTGATATTATGACAAAGAAACTTTGTAACGGGTATAGAACTTGGGAAATGTAAATATTACTTTGAGACTTTTCAGTTAAATGAATGTATGAATGTTGTACAGTATAGCACCATCTGTCGGGTTGGAAGATACCCAGATTTGGGGGCGCTACAATTTTTATGCCACTTGTAACTCACGGCCGCGCGTTGTTCAGTTCCACTCTGCTTGTCCAGTGATGATTCCTGCATAGATATTAATGTACCACATTAAGGCATGACTTAGTGATTTCATATTATTAACAGCGTACAAGCAATCTCATAGCCATTCTTGTCACAATCTTATGCATGAATAATGGTATCCAATTAAAAAGGAGTTTGATATAAATACTGAAATAACTCAAAATGAAATATTAAAAACTAAGCAAGGGCGAGAATAATAATGGGTTGCCTCCCATTTAGCGCTAAGTTATAGTCAATTAGCTTGACTGTCTCTGACTTTATTTCACCGTTGGAATTGTGGTGCTTCCCTTCGTATTCTTTGCACCCTGAAATTTTATGACGTCATCTTCTGGTAATGGGTTTTCCTTCAAATCTGCATTTTTACCCGTTGCATATATTAATGGTCCATAATCTCTGGATTTCTGTACTTCATCCTGTAGGCACCAGTCCACCACGTCAACTAGAAAGCAATCTTCTTCATCCGTTGGTAAACAAATTGCTTTAAAGACGTTGAAAGTAATCTCTTGATCCTGGACACGCATAGTAAGTTCACCTTTCTAAAAATCTATTGACGTTCTGCCTGTGGCCAAAAATGGCCTTCCCAATATTATTGGTATGCTTTTGTCCTCCTCGTAGTCTAAAATGATGAAGTCAGCTGGGAAAATAAACTTGTCCACCTTAACCAACACATCCTCAACAATTCCCCGTCGATATGTGATGGATCTGTCCGCTAACTGCAATGCAATGTTTGAGGGTTTTTGATTCGGTAATCCCAACTGATTAAACACTGACAAGGGCATCAAATTTATGCTTGCCCCAAGGTCACATAAACACTTACTAAAGTTCAACTTTCCTATAGTACATGGAATTGTGAAACTGCCTGGATCCTTCAACTTTGGAGGTAATTTCTGTTGAAGCACTACACTGCATTCTTCTATCAAGGCTGCTGTCTCAAACTCATTTAATCTCCTCTTCCTTGACAATATACCCTTCATAAACTTGGCGTAGCTGGGCATTTGTTCCAATGCCTCTACGAAGGGTATGTTGATCTGCAGCTTTTTGAACACCTCCAAGAATTTGTTGAACTGTTTATCTTCCCTTTTCTTCATTAACCTCTGTGGATACGGAACCTGAATGTGCATTGGTGGTACTGGATTCTTAACTATCTCCTCTGAGCCTGCTTTGTCTTTTTCTTCCTGCCGATCCTCAGTTTTCTCCAACTTTTCCTGCTCATTATCTGGTTCCTCTGGCTCGCGCGGCCGCATGCTCTCCTCAGTACACTCTCGCGCGGGCGCGCAAATTATAGTAGTTGACAGGTCTTTCCCAGATCTCAATGTAATCGATTGGCATTGTTCTTTTCCTTCTCTTCTTAAATACGTCTCCGTATTACTTGGCAATGAACCCTGGGGACTGTTAGTAAGCATATTTGCCATCTGCCCCATTTGAGTTTCCAGGTTCTTTATAGCCACTTCTTGGCTCTTGATCATAACTTCTGTGTTTGCCAAGTATTTCATCATCATCTCCTCCACTTCTGATTTCTTTTCTTGCTGAGGTGCTGCTGGATTGTGATTTTGTTGTTGTTGTTGAGAAAATCCTGGCGAAAAGGGTCATCTAGGATTAAATTGCGGCTGCGCCAGCTGTGCCTGAAATTGGTTGTTTGGTTGAAACTGAGCTTGCTGATTCCCATGATTATTCCACCAACTAAAATTTGGATGATTTCTGTTGTTGGGGTGGTATGTGTTCTGAAATTGGCCTTGTTCTTTTCTGTAGTTTCTCACATACGGCACTGATTCTAAGCTGATAGCACATTAGTCCGTCGAGTGTGACCCTGCACAAATCTCACATATGTAGGCAACCGTCTTTACCTTTCCTTCAGCCAAAGTATCTATCTTCTTTGCCATAGCTGCCATCTGTGCTGATAGATGAGTAATGGCATCAACTTCCAATACACCCGCAACTTTGGTTTGTAGCATTCAGGATGTAGGATTCTGAAAATCATTTGATGCCATTGTCTCGATAAGATCATAGGCTTCCTCATAGTTCTTTGCCCATAATGCACCTCCAGCAGCTGCATCTACAATCGGTCTCGACTGCCATCCTAATCCATTATAAAACGTGTTAATTACCATCCAATCTGTCATACCATGATGTGGACACTTTCTCAGCATTTCTTTGTATCTCTCCCATGCTTCATGTAACGACTCGCCCTGTTGTTGCTCAAATTGAGAGATAGTTGTCCTCATCTTTGTAGTATTAGCTATTGGGAAGAACTTAGCTAAAAATTTATGTGCTAAATCCTCCCATGTAGTTATAGATCCTGCTGGCAAAGAATGAAGCCAACTTTTTTCTTTATCCCTCAATGAAAATGGGAACAACCTTAGTCGAATAGCATCCTCCGTCACACCGTTGTATCTGAATGTATCACAAATTTCAATGAAACTCAATAGATGTTCATTTGGATCATTCGTAGCAGCACCCCCAAACTGAACTATGTTCTGCACCATTTGAATAGTGCCAATCTTGATCTCGAAAGTATTGGCTACTATTGCTGGACTGACTATGTTGGACTGTTGTCCGTTGATATTGGGCATGGAATACTCTTTCAGAGCCCGATGCTCTTCTCTTTGGTCTTCTCCTTGTACCTCGGCTGCCATGTTAGCCGTCGTGTTTTCCAACTGTTCTTGTAAATTTCTATGTACACCCGCTTTCCAACCTCTCCCGTTTATATTATCCTGAACAGGTATTAACTCGGGGTTGGTTGACCGTGTGCGCATAAAAATTTACCCAACATCCTGAAACAAAAACAAAAACTGAAATGAGATAAGACTATAATTGTCTAAGTCATATAATATAACTTAAAACTAATGATAATAATACTAAATTAAACGCTTTTCCCCGGCAACGGCGCCAAAAACATGTTGCCTCTTTTTTACGACTAACAAAAGAGCTCTAACTCATTCAAGCATACATGCGTCAACAAGTAATACAGAGCAAGTAAAGTATCAATCCCATAGAGAAAGTTGTTTAACTTAAACTACTATTCATTAATTAAATCACTATATTTATATGCTCACACTAAAGATTAAACTTGGTTGATTCTTGAATTGCAAATAACAACTAAAATAATATAAACGATATAATAAGTGATATTGGAACTAATGGGATTCTAACTTCATTTACTATTTCATTCAATCGCCACTATCATGCCTGACTTGTTCACATATCATAGGAAAGTAGCCAAGAGCACTAAAAGAGTATTAGTCATTTTTCAATGCACTAATACCTACTTACACAACATCCACAGATGATAGACTCTATGTAATCATCAATATAACCAACATCACTATATGTCTATGTGAAATTGCAACTATATTGATTTTAAGTTCAAGCTATTATCTTAACTTATACGGTGAAACAGTATATATCTATCTGGTTCACGAAATATATAAGCCATATCACACAACCCTATATACGTATACTATCATGATTACAATCCATATTTGCATGTTCATTGTTAATTTGATACAAATACTGAAACGAATGGTGATCAAGCATTCATGTATGCAAACACAATCATGACAGACATCCCATATAATATACAAAACAACCTATCATTTAAGCATGCAATCAAACTACATAATAAAATCCATTAGAATCCCATAATGGAGTTTAGTTCCTAACTGAACCAAAAGCCATTATGGGATCAAAGTTAAACATAATCAATAAGCAACAATTGAAAGATGAAAGATGAAACTCTCAAACCCAATTGCTGAATACACATCAATATTCAATCCTCATAAGATTCCAGCAAAAACTAACGTTAATAATCCGCTCTCGTAGAGAAATCCCAAGAAGGAGTAGAAAAGTAGCGTTATCGCCTCCTTCTACGTTGGAATCCTCCCTAGAGAGTAAAAACTCTAATTACGATGTAAAGTTACGTGAAAACTAATAAAATGTCGAATGATACCCCTGACACCAGTCATGAATCATTTTAAATCAATTACAACCTTTAAAATTTGGAAATAAAATAACACATCAGCAACATCAGACATCGCGCGCGACCGCGTGCTCTTCCAGCATGATAGTCTCGCGGCCGCGAGACTTGCAGTAGGTTCATATGTTCGGCTGCTCTCGCGCGCGGGCGCGCGCTCCATAGACTTGTCTGTCTCGCGGTCGCGAGACTTGCAGTAGCATCCAAGATCTGGCTGGGTGATCACGCGGGCGCGCGTCTTCAAGTCTATTTTGCCGCGCGGCTTGAACTCTGCAGGTCCTAATTTCTATTTTCCTACTGCTGCTGCTTGCTCCGTTATGCTCTATTTCCTTGCACCAATGCACCTTTATTCCATGCATATCCCATCCTTTTACCTCGTTTCGAGCATCCATTTGCCTTATGCTCTAAATCACCACCAAAACAGGTCGATTCCTGCACTTATTCACCAAAAGGAGTTTTAAGAACGTGCAATGCTAATTAACATGAAATGCAGCTAAACTAGACTAAAATGTACTTCAGATGGGCATAGTTCGCTTGAATTGGTACTCCATAAGTAGGTAAAAATCCTACATATCGATCATTGTGGTGTGGTTATGGTATTTGCACATGGTGAATACACTACTCTGAGCGGATACTGCTGGCGTGGTGATGATTCTTATATGGCTACACTAACGTCTTCGTTGGTAGTGGTATGCCATGTGAAACTTTAGTATCGATCGACGACTTTGGCAACAAAGACAAGAAAAAGCTAACTTGGCCTAAAAACTCGAATCTAATAGACTGATTAACATGTAATACACATAGAGAATTCATATAAACATATTGTGAAGACTTCTAACATGTTTCTACTCATAAAATAACATAAACATCAAATTTACAACACCCAATTTCAATGTTTTTGGCAAAAACTCCATTGTTTACTTTTTTAATGAAAATCATCACTGTGATTTTGTTTTTCAATCAAAACAGAAATTTCAAAACATCATAGTTATGATTATACATACTCTATCAATTTCCATAATCAATTTATCAATTTAACAACTAATTAAACCTTAATTTCTATTTTAAATTAAGCCATATTCATATATATTTTCATGTAAACACTGTAATATGGTTTTCTTCACAAAACACATACATGCATGAACTAGTTTCTCTATAATCATATATATAAACTCATGTAGTCATCTTATAATCAATAATTTATCATATAACCATAAACACCATCAATTTATCTTTTATAAAATTTCACATAGAACTTTTTGGGAAGAGGAAAACTAAACTTTTAAAGTAAAGGTTAAGCTCCTACCTTTGATTAAGAAGATGATGGCTACTATTGATTATCAAACTTCTTTTCTCCAATTCCTTTCTCAAACCTGTTAGGATTTCTCTCAAATTCTCTCTAGTTTTTTTCTTCTTCTTCTCTTTTTCTTCAACTGAGTTCTTTTCTTCTCTCTAACATAATGTCTTTATAAAATATAACGATATAGTAACAATATATATTAATTATATAATATAACTCTAGATATCAGTTATGTAAGTTTTGAAATTTAAAAGCCATAAGGCTTGTTTGGCTAATCTTAATAAAATAACCCATTAATCATTATGCCTTTTTGGTAAAACACAATTAGATAAAAGACTTAATAGGAATTAGGCCTTGTTTGGCAAAACTAAATTAAACTCCCTTAATTTATTTTAGTAACTCCTTTATAGCAAGGTTATTTGTCACACTTCTATTTAATTAAATAATCAATTTAATCAATTCAAATACTAATCTATTAAATTACTTTAACACATAAATCATTATCACAAAACTATAATTTCTTTATAATTATAATTTTATTTAATCCAACTAACACCTTGTTTTAATCACAAATTCGATTAAAATATTATAATTCATTTAATCATTATTAGCTCCCTAACTTAATTATTAAATTAAATTAGTATATAACCTTATAACAATTAATTTTCTTAGCTCCTTAATTATTTATTCAACAAATAATTAACTAAATCACATCAACTCAAATTGCCATTAAATACTTATATAATTCAATAAATATTTAATATTACAAATAAATATTTAATATTTAATATTTAATTATTTATTCAACAAATAATAAACTAAATCACATCAACTCAAATTGAACAATTATTTATTCAACAATAAACATATCCATTAAATACTTATATAAATTAATAAATATTTAATATTACACTTTAAAATTCTAGAATGTTACATTAGATGTGCCTAAACTTGCTGATGAGGTGCCTATTCTCCACGAGGATTGTAGCTTTGATGAAAAGTTGGACTCAGACTTGATGGAAATACAAGACGACATTGAGATACCTCGGGAGATCAAAGAATGGGTCGAAGACAAACCCAAACCCAATCTTGATCAAACCACCTCTTTCAATATAGGAACCTTAGAAAGCCCTAAGCTAATCCAAATTGGTACAGACCTCACTCCAAACCAAAGGAATGACATGGTTACACTATTAACCCAATTCCAGGATGTGTTTGCATGGTCTCATCAGGACATGGTGGGTTTGTCCATTGACATTATCATTCATCGCCTCCCTATCAAAGAGGGATTCAAGCCAGTCGGGCAGAAGCTCGGGCGATTAAAACTTGAATGGAGATTAAAGGTTAAAGAGGAAATTGTGAAACAATTTCAAGCAAACATCATCATGGTGTCCACATACCCTGAATGGCTATCAAACATAGTCCCCGTGCCTAAAATAGGAGGGAAGGTACGAGTTTGCGTGGATTATTAGGATCTGAATAAAGCTTGCCTTAAAGATAGCTTTCCCATTCCATTTATCCACATTCTCATTGACAATACTGCTCAATACAACATGTACTCCTTTGTTGATTGCTTTGCAGGGTACCATCAAATCATGGTTGCTGAAGAGGATCGTGAAAAAAATGCATTCATCACTCCTTGGGGAACCTTTTGCTATAGACTGTTGTCATTTGGCCTCATCAATGTCGTAGCTACCTACCAGCGGGCCATGATGGCTCTTTTCCACGATTTAATGCATAAGGAGATAGAGATCTATGTGGATGACATCATTGTCAAGTCCTGGATGGAGGAAGACCACCTAGACCATCTCAGAAAGCTATTCAACAAGTTATGTAAGTACAACTTGAAGTTGAATCCAGCCAAGTGCACCTTTTACGTTAAATCAGGAAAGTTACTAGGATTCCTAGTCAGCCACAAGGGGATTGAGATGGATCCCACCAAAATCCAGGCCATTACGGAAATGCCCATTCCTCAGACAGAGAAGGAAATACGGGGATTTTTGGGAAGAATCAACTTCATTAGCAGGTTCATTTCCCAACTTACAGCAACCTGTGAGCCTATCTGTAAATTGTTAAGGAAGAACTCCTCCATGAAATGGAATGATGAATGCCAGAAGGCCTTCCTTACAATCAAAGAGTAGCTAGTTAAAGCTCCTATTTTGGTACCACCCAGGGATGATGTTCCCCTATTCATGTACTTGTCCATAAGTGACAATGCCATGGGCTGCATGCTGGGACAGAAAGACGATAGAGGCCAAGAGCGAGCCATCTACTACCTCAACAAAAGATTCAGCAGTAGTGAACATAAGTACACTCTGATTGAGAAGACTTATTGTGCTTTAGCATGGGCTTCCATGAGGTTACATCATTACCTCCATGGTCACACAACCCATCTTATATCCCGCGTGGATCCTCTCAAGTATGTGTTCAGTAAACCCATATTGAACTGCCGACTGTCCAGATGGAAGTTGATCCTATAACAATTTAACATCGTTTACGTGACGCAGAAGTCCATTAGAGGTCAAGGAATTATAGATCAACTGGCTGCTGCACCTTCACTTCAAACCCTTGGAAACATACTTCCCTGATGAAGGGGTAATGGCAATTCAGCAACACCATCAGTATGATGCATGCCAAACATGGAAGATGTATTTTGATGGAGCTATAAACATGGAGGGTTTTGGAGCTGGAGCAGTTCTGGTACCCTTGACGGGGGAGCAGTATCCGGTCGCCGTCAAATTGCAGTTTGCCAACACCAACAACACAGCTAAGTATGAAGGTTGTATTATGGGGCTAAAACTTGCCCAATCAATGGGTATCAGACGGTTAACTATCTTTGGAGATTCTGAGTTGGTAATCAGACAAACCACAGGAATCTATCACACCAAAGGTCTACACTTGTTGCCTTACCATCGGCAGGTTTTACAGATGGCTTCAGAGTTTGAAGAAATATCCTTCCTCCACATTCCTCAGAATAGGAATGATTTTGCAGATGCGCTAGAAACATTGGCCTCCTTGATCAACATACATGACAAGGAATACAAGCCAACCCTCATATTTGCCCAACAAAAGGCTCCAGCCTATGGGAATTACATTGGAGAAGTATTAGATGAGCTACCTCCCATCCATCACCCTTGGTATCAGCATATCAAGGAATACTTACAAGATGGATCGACTAGCTATGAAATTTTACCTGAGCGGAGATGCACTCTATAAAAGAGATGCAAGATTCGGTCTCCTCAGATGTCTAGAAAAGGACCAAGCTCAAAGGCTCATGGATGAGATCCATGGTGGAGTATGTGGCCCACACATGAGAGGCCCCCTACTTATTAATAAAATCCTCAAAATAGGGCATTACTAGCTCTCTCTCAAAGTTGACTGTGATGATCACGTCAAGAGATGTTACCAATGCCAAATTCATGGGAATGCTATCCACCCCCTTCCACAGGAGCTTCATAATATGAGTTCACCTTAGCCCTTATCAATGTGGGGAATGGACGTGATCGGGCCCGTCGAGCCCAAAGCCAGTAATGATCATCGATTTATCTTCACCATGATCGACTACTTCACCAAGTGGGTAGAAGAAGCCTCCTTCCCCAGGGTTACCAAAGAATTCATCATTGCTTTCATCAGAAACAATGTCATTTGTTAATATGGACAAGAGGTAATTGTATTAGACAATGTTAAGAACCTCAATAATAAAATGATGGAGGAGTTGTGCAGTAAATTCCACATCAAACATCTCAACTCCGTCATCTACCGTATAAAGATGAATGGTGTTGTTGAAGCGGCTAAAAAAAATATCAAGAAGATCACGGAAAAGATGTCTGCGAATAGCAAAGGATGGCCTGACTTAT
Organism: Panax quinquefolius; assembly: GCA_020205615.1. Classification (NCBI taxonomy): domain Eukaryota; kingdom Viridiplantae; phylum Streptophyta; class Magnoliopsida; order Apiales; family Araliaceae; genus Panax; species Panax quinquefolius. The sequence goes on from CM035169.1 coordinate 103,900,405, forward strand.
TGCCTATGACTCTGTTAGCTTACAGAACATCAATGCACACTTCCACTGGGCAACCCCCTACGCATTAACATATGGGATGGAAGTAGTGTTCCCTGTAGAAGTGGAAATGGAATCCCTCAGAGTGTTAATAGACGCTCATCTGGATAAAGACCAATGGGTACAAGATAGGTATCACCAATTATCTCTAATAGACGAAAGGTGTGTCGCTGCTGTCTTCCACGGTCAGTTATATCAACAAAGGATCGCCAGGTCCTACAACAGAAAAGTCCGGCTACGATAGTTCAAACAACATGACTTGGTTTGAAAGAAGATCACTAACAACCAAGATCAGTCTAAGGAAAAATTCGCCCCTAACTAGGAAGGCTCATTAATTGTCAAGGAGGTATTGACATGAGGTGCTCTCAGATTACAGAAAATGGATGGCGATGAATTTTCACAGCTCATTAACTCGGACACCGTGAAATGGTACTATGTCTGAAGATACCATCAAGCAAACATCCTGGTTTTGGATCACCAGATCCCCAGTTAATTCAGGTTTTCTCAAACCCTTCACTGCATATAACCTTTTTCACACCCATTTTCCCCATCAGGGATAATCACACTTTCCAACCAGCAGCCAGGTTTTGGATCACCAGATCTTTCACTCCCCACAGGTTTTCAAAACTTTTCACACTTTCAGTTTATCCCACTAGGGATTAAACCTTTCACACCTTTAATTTATCCTGTACATGGGATTAAACTTTTTATCTGCAATCCGCCCTGTACATGGGGCGAACTACGCCGACCTGATCTCCCCAATACACAGGAGTACGTAGGTAGCCATGTTATATGGTTCGATCTCACCACAGAAAAAACAAAAACAAACACACTCATATCCATAACCACATACAAAAACAAGTCCCAAGACACCTAAGGGTGGGGAATACACACAGATCAACAATCCATTCTAAAAGATCCTGAGATATCTCAATGTCCATCCATCAAGGAGGAATTTAGAATACATCAAGATCATAAGCCCTGGAGGACAAGCAAATATCAAGCAAGTAACAAGGCACAACTAAAAGGGAAATTAATCAACAAATATTTCCTTACCATATATAATGATATTTGATATATACAATGTGTATTGTACATGACAAAATCGCTAAGCTAGTCTGTGTAGGGAAATACAAGCCCATCTACAAGTCAGTGTATATGTGAGCTATCAAGTCCAACATGGATTCCCTCTCAGAAGAAGGAGGTAACGCTGTGATCTCTTGCCCAAGGGTCTCTACACGAGCTAACAGATCCACCGCCAACTACATGCAATATTTCGAGTAGATATAACGCTATTTTTGCTCAACAATCACTGCATCTCTAGATGATCTAGCCTCATCCGGCTCAGCAACAGCGGTATCCCTATGAGTTAGAGCATCATCTCTCTAACAGAGCGACATCTCTACCAGAAAGAGCTATCCACATCAAATCCCAAATCCACCTTATGGTACAGAGGTAAAAGCCTCTCGCCATCTCGGCATCTTATCAGGTCATCTGTCAAAGCAACTATCCTAGAAAATAAGCAAGGCTGGGGCAATTTTAAAATTGGAGACAACCCGATATTGGAACCCTTACAACAAGACTGGGGCAATCTCAAAAACAGGGATAACTCAACATTAGGGCATTTATCAACCATCCTAAAAAGGAAAATGCACCATCAGCATGGTACATCATCATCAAAGCTTTCCTCACATCATCTCACTGGCGATTTGGTATGATCATTTGGTCTTTTCCAATCATACTATTCTCAGAATGAACAATCCATATGTGAGGATATTACTCAATCGCGACTTGGTCAATAAAGAGAGTTCCTCATATGAATCCCCGGAAACAACATACGAAAGGACTGGGGCATTTTCCAATTCCTGGAAAGGGAAGCAGTTTAAGGCGAGATAAAGCCTCTCATCAAAAGAAAGGGGAGAACTCCTTAAAGAAATCATGGCGACATAAGCTTGCCCTTATAAAAGAAGGGGAAAATTCTTAAGAAAGTCCTTAACTTAAAAGAAGAAGGCCAACGACGAAACGATCTAGCGAATGAAATCTACACCATCAACATGCGTCAAGTCCTCACAAGTTGAGGCCTCTACACTGAAGTTCAAATCTGGGCAGCGAAAGAATGAGTTGCACCCTCTAGGGATGTCAGCGGCATTCAGATCATCAGTTCAGCCGGGGTGCAAATCAAACGCTCAAAGAAATGGGAAACAAGCACCCAACAACGAAAGGAAAATCCAAATCACCTCAAAAAGGGTGAGCGTAACATCAGGCAGAGTCTGGCGAAGTAAACCTTGGAATATTACTTCAACGAAGGTATTGAAAGATTCGGTATTCTAAACCATTGGCATCAATTCCACGTAACATCAAGACAGTTCAAGGATACCACCATTTAAGTGGGAACTGAAATAGTTTGGCGATATCAACGTAGTTAACTACCAGCAGGGTAGGCACCATTGTTAAACTACCATCGGGGTAGGCACCATTGTAAACTACCAGTGTATGAATCGAGAAGGTCCGATGATTTCAGAATGTCATCCCCAATAGAGATATAGAAAACATCTCAACTTATCTTCATCAAACAAGCATCGGCGACACCGAAAAAAAGCCATATCATTGTAGTCCACACTAGCATAGGCATCAGAAATGATCGGTAAAGGTAAAGTGATTTGCAAAAACATTTTAACATTCATCATAACATTCATTACATTGCAATTTGCAATTTATGATTTGTGATATGAGAAATGCGAGTTGCGATGTGCGATGTGCGAGTTGCGAAGTGCAATTGACCAAATGCGAAAAGTGAAGTGCGAAATGCGATGTGCAATTTGTGAACTGCGATTTGCGAAAACATTTTAACATTTATCATAAACATTCATTACATTGCGATTTGAATCATTAGAAACACCTTATCATATTTCAAGTGTCTAGTAATCTTTATCACGTCCATTCCATTGCATTGCATGAACATGATAAAGAGGGGCATCTATAGACACTCGAAATTTTGTTTTCCTGTTACTAACTATGCAGGAGGATAAAAGCATCTTTTTCACACTCCAGAGATAACCCTGGAGGACCACAACATCCATTCCAACCCTGAAAATAGCCCCGGGAGATCAAGTTTTCAACCCCAAAGATAACCCCGTGAAATCAGTTTCTAACTCCGGAGATAACCCTGGGAAAATCAGTTCCAACCTCGGAGATAACCCCGGGAGATCAAGTTCAAAGCCTGAAGATAACCCCAAGAGGTCAAGCCAACCTCAGAGATAACCCTGAGGATAGTCAAATTCAACATCAGGTCAACCTTAGAGATAACCCTGAGAAAAGACTATTACAACTACGCAAAAACCGGAGATAACCCCGAGAGGGGCAAAATGGTCATTTTGCCAACTCAACTTCAACTCACATCAAATCAACTCATTTCAACTCAAATTTTTTCAAAAGAAGTCCCACAAGAACCATATCTTAACTTACAAGCGCAAACTACATAAAACGGCTCAACGGACTACCTGACGGAAACCAAGAAATGCCATTTCGGTCATAGATCCATCTTCCCGAAATCAAAAAAGGGCAAATCCTATATCATTACGTAGCTCTAGGAAAGAGATTTCTGAAATTGTATGGCACGCTTCCATCGGACTCCCGGATTGAAAGTTATGAAGGTTCGAGTGAATAGCGCATTGTAAGAGTGCACGTACTTCGAGACGGTGGGACCCACACTGCTCGGGGCAGCCGCATGTACACATGTTGCTGCCGCAGGTACACCTGTGGCTCCCCCCTCTATAAATATTGGGCTTGGGGTGGCCATATTTGTAAGAGAAAAGGCGAGGAAACCCTGTCCAATTTGCTCTTCACACACTATAAACTGAGTGCTTTCTCATTTTAAACACTTGTGAGCTTATATATTGCTATATTTTTACCGGTGGGAGCCGAGTGTTTATCCCTGTCAAGTCATTGAAGTCTTCTTTGGCAGTCCAGTGTGAGCCTTCTTACACACTTTAAAGCCTTTCTCTTCATCTTTGCACACACTGTTCTTCACGTTAAGAGTCGTGTTGTGTGTGTATGCCTGGACTTCAGTCCGTGACTTTTATTTCTTTTTGTAAATATATATATATATATATATATATATATATATATATATATATATATATAAACTAACATTATCGAGTTATGCCTCGATTGAGCCCAATTTTACATCCTGAGAATTTATTTTATATATATATATATATATATATATATATATATATATATATATATATATATATATATATATATATATATATATATATTGTTGTTTAACTACATTCGATGAGTCTAGATTTTACATCCAGGCGTTTATTTTCTTATATATATATATATATATATATATATATATATATATATATATATATATATATATATATATGTGATTTACCGAGAATTTAGAAAATTATTTAAATCTTAAATTATTGAATAAAGGTTAAATAATAAACCTAGATAGAAAATAAGTGTATGGATTTGACATTTCTGAAAAGAAATTTTTGGATTTAAAAATCTTTGTGGTGAATTATTCTGGATTAAGGATATACGTGATTATGTTCTGTGTATATGGTTGTATATGTGTACAGTATGTAGTTAAGGGTCAAGGGTTGACCAGATAAACTATATCAGTGGCAAACCCTAATATTATATTAAGAACGTCAACGTTCAGTTAGAAAACCCTAACCATTGATAAGAAACCATAGAAACCGGTTCTGGAAACACTAATTTCAGTTCCGGGAAATTGAAACCCTAATTTGGATATTAAAATTCTAATTTAGGAATTTAAATGCTATGTATAAGGTTTATGTATTTTAATTACAAACCAAATCAAAGATAGCCTTAATGAGTAATTAAATTTTCTAATAATTCAGAAACCCTAATTCCTGGGTTATAAACGCTAATGCCTGATTATGAAACCTAATTGTTAATTAGTAATTTTAATTAGAAAATATTACTCCTAATTAGCAAGCTTGAAAAAATGATTAGTAAATGTTAATATAATTAGAAAATCCTAATTATAATTTTGAAATATTAATTTTCTATTTTGAAATCTTAGAAATTTAATTTCAAATATATTAGGGTTAAACCCTAAACCCTAAGGGTTAAATCCTAAACCCTAAGGGTTTAGGCAATTTACTAATATTCCATTAAAGATAAAAAATATCAAAATGTCTAAAATGCCCTTGGTGCATTATTGAAGGTAGCTTTCAATTATTGCCTTAATTTTAGTTGGAGACTAGCTAAGATACCCCATGTGCCTTAAAAGTCAGAAGATCAACCCCTAATACCAACCATTTTCATTTGCATCAAGTTTATAAAATAATTGAAGAGAGAGAAAGGGCTACTTTATTTTTCATTTTGTCCAAAACCTTCATCTCTCTCTAGAATTCGTGGTGTATGTTATGTTATGTTATAGATCTGTTCTTTGATGTTAGGGCTTTTGTAACGACCAAGAAATTCGGAACTTATTGTAAAATGATTTTATTAAATTAAATAATAATAAAATCATATTCTATGTGTTATCAAGATGGTTGTCATTGTATAACCTATTGATGTTAGAATATCTTAGTATTTGAATTACGTGGATGAATTAAAGTGTTTGAATTTCCAAGACGAAAATAAAAGTTTTCCGAGAAATTTTCTGAAAAATACTATTCATCGGTATTTGCTCGGGATATAATTTTGAGTTTTCGAGAAATACGTATTGATGGAATAACAAGGTAAGATGGATTATGTAATAAAAATCTAGTTATGGAAAATGTAATAATTCTCTTGTGGACTTAATTTATAAACTTTAAGCAAGGAGAAGTGGTAAGGAATAAGTAATAATTGTATGATACTTAAGTATTGTACAAGTGAAATGAAAACGAGTATAATACGAAGTATTATACGAGTTGGTATGAAGAATGAAATATCGTATATATTTTCTATATGAATTAAAATACAAAAAGATAATACATAAACTATATGTATGTGTATTAAGAAATGTTAATGGACTTGGAAGATTGGTTAACAATTATATACAAGTCCAAGTGAATAAAAGGGAGAGGCCCAATCATTAATGAATGAACAAACTAGTGTTTATTAATGCAAATCCCAAAGATTGGTTTAATGTAAGCCCAAACTAGAATCCATGAGTTGTATGATCCATGGGGCAAACTATATCAATATGGTTAATATATGGTGATCAAGTTAAAAGTAATGGCCAAGACTTAAAAGTAATGAACAAGTATTAAGAGTAATGACCAAGTTAATTGAGTAATGACCAAGTATAGGATAAGAGTTGTGCTAGCCAAGTAATGAATAGTAAGGAGGTGGCTTAAGGAGGTGGGATGATTTAATGACCAAACTACCCTAGCTTTGCAATTTCTATAAATATAGGAGGCTTACAAGCCATTTAACACTTGCTCAAATAATCCAACATTTCAAAAGTGCTTAAGTGTTAGAGAGAATAAGCTACCAATAAGTCACTTCCATAATTAAGAAGAAGAAGAAAGCTACCTTACCAAGACTACAAAAAGTAAGACTTCTTCTCTATTATCTTCTATCTCTACCATGATAGGTGGATAAGAAAAGTTGGAATTAAGGAACATAGATGTTATGAAGTAAGAAGAATGATTAAGAAATGAACTTAAGCCACATAAGTTGGCAATAAGTCATTTGAACTTATAAAAGTTATAAATTTATTATAAGTTAACCTTGAATGTGAAGTATGAAAATATGAACTTTTAATGAGTTTATTAAGAGAAGTGAATTAAGAACTTATATGATTATATGTAGAATGTATACATAAGTAAAGTTATATGTGAAAAACATATAAAGTATGATGATTAAGAAACTCTAATTGTCATAAGTCATGAATAATCAAATCTTAAGTAGTTTATAATTTGACAAGTTATAAGCTCATGAAGAATAAGTCAAAATCCAACAATGAATATAAGTTTTTGTATTAAGTATGTTAAGATGTTCACATGATGAATGAAGTTCTTTGTAATGTTGAACAAATCATAAGAATGAAGAATTGCCGGAATTTGCACGATTGGACGATAAACGTCGAATTCGTTAAATTCTCGGAATGGAAGTCAAATTTTGTGTTTGATTACGAAACCATTATTTTCCAATAGAGACAAGTCATATTTGGCATTTAAGAGTTGCGGACTCAAAAATGACCGGATTCCGACTTAGAACGAAGAACGAAAGCGCCGAACGCTCACGAACGCTTATCGCTTTTGTTAAAAATGAACCAATAGGTGAATTTTTAGCAAACGAAGTCAAATAGATAAAATTCTTGCATGAACATTTAGATTACGTAATTTGTGAACCATAGGCTTTCGAACGAGCCAATTCAGACTTATAACGAAGAAGTTATGCGTCCGAGAAGTTCACAAAATTCAAAATCAATTTGTTTTCGGTGCGTACGAGTTAAGCGCCACTGGCGCCAACCTAAGGCAAAAATTAGTCGGCAGAAGCTGTAATAAAGTCCGAAAGTACATCGCAAGAGTTCACCGCAGCACTAACCATAGTATAATATGTGGCACCGCAAATAGCCATGTATACATACAAAAAAAACTCGAGAGTGGCGTCAAGTGCGCCCATTAAGTAAGGACTCAACCACAAATCCCAAGTCCGGACAAGTGATACTATAAGCTTGCACCGCAGCGAAAGATGTAAGTATAAAGCTGGCACCGCAGCGCTAGTCTCAGAACAAGGATGGTAATGAATGTTTCTAAGTACAAAGGAAAGAAAGCTAATTGATTTAAAAGTAAACACAACTTAAGGAATGTAATGTAACATTGTTTAAACCTTGTTAAACCTTAAGGATGTTGTATAAAGGTTGAGATAACCTAGTCGAATATAAATGCAAGGATAATGATAAACTGGAATGAATAGTAATTGAATCTAATACACAATTAGATTGAAATGAAGGGTATGATATAGTCATAATCATACTTGATTATATGTGACCTAATGTAAGGCATTATGTGATCATGTATTGTAGAGACTTGAACGACTTGAACATAAAGTTAATATACCGTAGGCAAGTATTCTAACTCTTGTCTCAGTTCAATCTGAACAAGTTTTTGAAGTTCATGTATTCTTTCGCATGAATTGAAGTATGTTGAAGTTAAAGCCAATTCCTTTGGCTAGACTTGATGTATTGATAATCTATTCATTTATTATCAATTGTTGCTATCTTTTGTCAATTACTTGATATGGTTTTCAAAAGAAGACTGAAATGTTAAACAAATGTTTTGTTTCAGAAAATGACAGCACGTGAGGTTGCTAAATGCTTAAACGCGTGCATACGCTTAATGGATGTAGTGTTGATCAACATAGAGTACAATAGGTCGATCACCTAGAAGTGCTCATAAGTAATATCGAGCTTACGAACTTGCTTCCTAAGTCATCCTTTTCCAATAAAGAATGAATACTTGAGGTCTCGATCGACGAGTGAATGTTTTACTAAATATTGTTGTTATTGTAAAAACATTTTAGAAGAAAAGATGAAGTGCTATTTTGAATTATCAATAGTACTTCATAACTATTGTTCGCTTATCGAAGATATACGATTTATATGTGTCAAGCATGTTGTTATTAAATTGTTATACTTGCTGAGCTAGTTATGCTCACTCTTGCTTGAACCATATAAATGCAATGCAAGATCGAACGTCCCCAAGGATCGAAAAGGATAAAGGAAAAGCTAAGGCGATTATTACTAAGCGCCTTTGTAATAGTATAGGTCTATTTTTGTAATATAACTGATATTATGACAAAGAACCTTTGTAATGGGTATAGAACCTGGGAAATGTAAACATTACTTTAAATATATAAAAGTTATGTTCGTTCTTTGAGACTTTTCAATCGAATGAATGTATAAATGTTGTACAAGATATAGCACCATCCGCTTTCGGGTTGGAAGATACCCGGATTGGGGGCGCCACAAGTTGGTATCAAAGCCTAGGTTATAAAACTTAAGGGGAAAGTAGAACCTTAAGTTATAACCTTAAGAAAGAATAAAGAAGTAAAAGATGGAAAGTAACCTTATAAAAATGCATTATATTATGTTATGTATTTCTATTATTTTACCGACGTGTACTAATCAAACTATATTGTTTTATCAGTAGATGTCGAGAAAATGATATGTATAGAGATATACATGTAGTGAGCAAGGATTCGCTTAATCGGGTAGAGATACTACCAAATCCCGTAGCAAGAGAACCAGAGTTGGTGACAATCGAGTCCGGAGACTTCGGACGATTTTGACTACATGTCTATATTTGATGGCATGCTAGAGAGGAGGTGGACGTGATGTCCTTTGACCGTGTTCCACCTACAGAGGACCAAAGTTCCACCTACTGAGGAAATGTCTACGGGAAATCGATGAAGGCATTGTTTATGCTTTGTATTGGATAGGAATGTCCATTACTGCCAAGAGGTTAAGGAGTTGAAAGAGGAACTCCAAGCTGTCCGTGAGGATAAGGCTAGCATGGAGGGAATGTGGGAAGAGGAGCATGATGATAGAGTTCTAGCTAAGGACAAGGTCCGAGAGATGAAATGTGAAGTCTTTGAGCTCAAGCAGGAGCTCAAGACTAAATAGAGGAAGTTGGAGAGGATGTCCTATATACATAGGAGTTCTCATGTAGATTTCAGAAGCAATGTAGTCGGGTATCGATAGAAGCGGTGGCGCACCACACACACTATCAAGAGAGATGTTATCATTGCCCCGCCAAAGAAAGATTTTGAGAATGCCCTACGATAGATGTAGTCTAGCAATAGCTAGAGTAGAATGGATATGTAAATATTATGTATCTAGTAGTGACGTAAAACCCTCTTTTGTATAACAAAGGGTAGTCTTTTGTAAATCCCAATTTTTGGAAAGTAATTGTGGATGGTAATGTAATCAACCAAAGGCGAGTAATGTAAACAATGTAGTGTTATACTAAAAAGTTATGAATCAATATAAGTCTTTTTATGGAATATGTTGAGTAATGAGTATGAGTTGTAGTTTTATTACAAATAATAACAAACCAACAAGAATAAAGTAATAATGATGTGTTATTTTCTTATCAAAGAAAAATGCCACCAAGAAGGAGACAACGAAATCGTATGCGCTAATGTTAACCAACCTGAGGGTGGTCCAAGCTTAATCCAATGCAGAGTTCGTTAATCTTTTAACTAACATTTAATTTAATAGAACGAGGGCTAATGTACCTGATTCCCGGAGTAAGACGAGAGCTACTACTTTTAAGGATTTCAAAAGTGTAGGTCCACCGAGTTCAAAGGAACTACTAACCCTATAGAAGCCCGCATATGGGTAAAAGAAATTGAGAAAGCATTTGTAATAGCAAATGTTGAGGAGGGTCAAAAGGTTGCCTTTGCAACCTATTTGATGAAAGGAGAGGCCAACTTCTGGTGGGAGGCAAACCAGGCTAGGGCCGATATAAGAAACCTAACGTGGGAGAGGTTCAAGGAGATTTTCTTCGAGAACTATTTTCCCACGAGTATGCAAGGGAGGATGGAGATGAGGTTTCTTGAATTGAGACAAGGGATATGATAGCCTCCCAAAGATGCCGCCAAGTTTAATGAATCGCACGATTCGCTTCCACATCAAGTGGACACCAAGTGAGAAAGGCTAGAAGATTCGAAAGCAGGCTTGAAACCCCGCTCTATAGCCAATCTCTGTGTTCCAAAGTACTTCCTTTGAACCATACTCAAAAGGCAATAATTGCCAAGGTGGGAATGAGGCTCTCACCAAGACTACAAGGATAAGAAAAATAAGGGCAAGGTTGATGGAGGAACCAAGACCGAGGGAGCCAAAGGGAAGTGGCAACGGTCGAAGAGGAAGGGCTTTAACTCGGGAATACCAAAGTAAAACAAAGGGATTCTAAGAGGAGGATGGAGGCTCAGAAAACTCAAGGGAAGACTCACTTAGAGTCTCTGCCTCTCAAAGGAAAGGCGGTTTGTTATAATTGTGGATGTGAAGGGCACATTTCACTTAACTCGCCCAAATCCAAGAAAAATCACGGATGCTTTGTATGTGGATCAACCGACCACATAGCAAAGAACTCGCCCAAGAAGGGGATAAAGGAAATAAGGAACTAATAGCGGTAAGTTAGCTATTAGTGGTCCAAATTTCAAATTGGGAAATCAATGACCCGCACTTTTAATATGACGGTCCAAGATGCGGTGGCATCAGGGGATGTAGTTGCAAGTATTATTCCGATCAACAATATAAATGCATATGTGCTATTTGATTCGGGTGCTACTTGTTCGTTTATAGCATGTGATTTTGCTAGACGACTAGAATTATTTCCCGAAAAATTGTCTATACCTTTGAACATTAAGGTAGCAAACGAAGAGATAATTCCAGTTGATGATATTCATAGGATTTTTTGCGTAGATGTACGTGGTTGTAAGTTATCGGTAGATTTAATACAGATAAAGTTACGAGAATTCGACGTAATTCTCGGGATGGATTGTTAATTAACCATGGAGCAATTATAGATTGCCAAAAGAAATGTGAGAATCGTGACGTTGAAGCAACCTCCTGTAGTATTTTACTGGTAGTAAATTATCGGGACGTCCGTGTTGCCTTACGATGACACAAACTAGAAAACTGTTAAGGAAGGGTTGTGTAGGTTACCTATGCCATGTTGTTGATACCCAGAGAGTGGGAGAAACCATGGAACAAATACCTATAGTAAACGAATTCATGGATGTATTTCCAAGTGAGTTACCGGGTTTATCACCGGGATAGGAGATCAAATTTGTGATAGAATCGTGCCGTGAGCTGGCACCAGTCTCAAGGGCACCGTACCATATGGCGCCTGTGGAAATGAAAGAACTAATGGTTCAGTTACAGGAACTATTGGACAAAAAGTACATTCAACCGAGTGTTTCACCGTGGGGAGCACCGGTGTTGTTTGTCAAGAAGAAAGACGGATCGTTAAGGCTTTGTATCGACTATCGGGAGTTGAACAAGTTAACGATAAAGAATAAATACCCATTGCCCAGGATCGATGATCTCTTTGATCAATTGAAAGGGGCAAAGTATTTTCTAAAATAGATTTGCGACGGGGTATCATCAATTGAAGGTTAGGAAGGAAGATGTACCAAAGACCGCATTCAGTGACTCATTATATTCATTACGAAGTTTCGGTGATGTCATTTGGGTCGATTTAATGCACCACCGCATTTATGGATATGATGAACAGAGTGTTCAAACTATATTTGAACAAGTTCGTCATGTTGTTTATCGATGATATTCTAGTCTATTCTAAGACGCCGTAAGATCATGTTGAACACTTAAGATTAGTGTTGAGAGACACTAAGAAAGGAGAAGTTATATGCAAAATTCACCAAATGTGAATTTTGGCCGAAAAGGTGCGCTTTTTAGGTCATGTCATCGACCAAGAGGGGATTTCAAAGGATCCAAATAAGGTGGAAGCAAAGAATGAATTGGGAACAACCGAAAACGCCGATCGAGGTGCGAGTTTCCTAGGTTTAGCAGGTACTATCAAGATTTATCCAAGATTTTTCAAGATAGCTACCTCGTTGACTAATTTAACAAGGAAGACGGTGAAATATGTATGGACGGATAAATGTGAGGACAATTTTCAAGAACTGAAGAAAAGATTAAGTAAAGCGCCTGTTTTGTCATTGCCAGATGACACAAGAAATTTTGTAGTGTATAGTGATGCTTCGCATAGAGGACTTGGTTGTGTGCTTATGCAAAGATGGCAAAGTCATCAAGTATTTGCATCTCAAAGAATTGAAGGATTATGAAAAGTTTATCCTACTCATGATCCGAACTGGTCATGTAGTGTTTTTGCCCTAAAGATATGGAGACATTATCTTTATGGGGAAAAATGTGAGATATATACTGACCATAAAAGTCTAAAGTATATCTTCACCGTAAGGAGTTGAATATGAGATGAGAAAGATGGCTAAAATTGATAAAGGATTATGATTGTGAAATCTCAGATCACCCCGAAAGGCCAATGTAGTTGTCGACGCCTTAAGTAGAAAGGGTCGGGAAAAGTTATTTATGTTAACTGCTCAAAATGAGTTAATAACATAGATGGCTAGAATGGAAATAGAAGTCAAGATGCCGAGTGATTCGGGGCAGTTACTCTTTGCGACAGAGATGCAATCTACCATCGTAGACAGAGTCAAGGAGGTACAACTCCAAACGGACGAATGTAACCAAATGAAGAAGCGGTTATCCGAGAAGGAAGATTTTAAGTATAGTCTTGATAATGAGGGATTATTAAGATTTGAGGGAAGAATTTGGGTTCCGAATGAGACAGAATTAAAGGAGCAATTGTTAAAAGAAGCTCATAGTTCGAGGTACTCGATACATCCTGGTAGCACTAAGATGTATCAAGACCTTCGATAGAGTTTTTGGTGGCCAAACATGAAGAGAGAAATAGCAGAGTTTGTGAGTAGGTGCTTAACTTGTCAAAAAGTTAAGGCCGAACATCAACGACCCAGTGGATTAGTATAGTCATTGGAGATTCCAGAATGGAAGTGGGAGCATATCACGATGGACTTCGTGGTGGGACTTTCGACGACGCAAAAAGGGTACGATTCGATTTGGGTAATAGTGGACCGGTTGACGAAGTCGGTTCACTTTTTGCCAATTAGGATCAAGTATAACTTAGACCAGTTAGCTAAACTTTATGTTAAGGAAATCATTTACAGACATGGAGTACGGGTATCGATTGTGTCAGATCGTGATCCACGATTCACATCGAACTTTTGGAGGAGTTTGCAAGAGTAGTTGGGAACACATCTGAGGTTAAGCACGTCTTATCATCCACAAACCAATAGGCAGAGCGAAAGGACAATTCAAATGTTAGAAGATATGTTGAGGTCTTGCGTCATGGATTTCAAGAGTAGTTGGGATGATCACCTACAACTAGTAGAGTTTGTGTATAACAACAGTTATCATGCAAGCATAGGCATGCCGCCATATGAAGCGTTGTATGGAAGGAAGTGCAGAACACCATTGTGTTGGGATGAGGTGGGAGAACGCCGGATGCTAGGACCCGAATTGGTGCAGCAGACAGCGGATGTGGTAAAGTTAATTCGGATGCGTCTCGTCATAGCTCAGGACAGACAGAAGAAGTATGCGGGCTCACATAGACTAAGTCGAGAGTTTGAAGTGGGTTCAAATGTGTTTCTAAATGTATCTCCCTGGAAATGAAAGATACGCTTTGGAAAGAAAGGAAAGTTAAGTCCAAAGTTTATAGGACCTTTTGAGGTGTTAAAACGGGGGGGAGAGGTAGCTTATGTGATAGCATTACCTCCATACCTAGAACGAATACATAACGTGTTTCACGATTCAGATTACGCCCATATAAGTTTGACTATAAGCATGTAATCGAGTATGAGCCGATTCTATATCGAGAAAGACTTAACATATGAAGAGTCGCCGATGCAGATCATTGATAGAAAGGAACAAGTTCTGAGGAACAAGGTAATACCATCAGTAAAGGTATTATGGAAGAACCACGATGCTGAAGAAGCAACGTGGGAATTAGAAGAAAAGATGAAGAAAAATTTTCCTCATCTATTTGATTAAAGTAAGACGAGATTCCGGGGACAAAATCTTTATAAGGGGGGAAGAATGTAACGACCGAGAAATTCGGATCTTATTGTAAAATGATTTTATTAAATTAAATAATAATAAAATCATATTCCATGTGTTATCAAGATGGTTGTCATTGTATAACCTATTGATGTTAGAATGTCGTAGTATTTGAACTACGTGGATGAATTAAAGTGTTTGAATTTCCAAGACGAAAATAAAAGTTTTCCGAGAAATTTTCCCAAAAACACTATTCATCGAAGATTTGCTCGGATATAATTTTGAGTTTTCGAAATACATAAATGATGGAATAACAAGGTAAGATGGATTATGTAATAAAAATCTAGTTATGGAAAATGTAATAATTCGCTTGTGGACATAATTTATAAACTTTAAGCAAGGCGAAGTGGTAAGGAATAAGTAATAATTGTATGATACTTAAGAATTGTACAAGTGAAATGAAAACGAGTATAATACGAAGTATTATACGAGTTGGTATGAAGAATGAAATATCGTATATATTTTCTATATGAATTAGAATACAAAAAGATAATACATAAACTATATGTATATGTATTAAGAAATGTTAATGGACTTTGAAGATTGGTTAACAATTATATACAAGTCCAAGTGAATAAAAGGGAGAGGCCCAATCATTAATGAATGAACAAACTAGTGTTTATTAATGTAAAGTCCAAAGATTGGTTTAATGTAAGCTCAAACTAGAATCCATGAGTTGTATGATCCATGGGGCAAACCATATCAATATGGTTAATATGTGGTGATCAAGTTAAAAGTAATGGCCAAGACTTAAAAGTAATGAACAAGTATTAAGAGTAATAACCAAGTTAATTGAGTAATGACCAAGTGTAGGATAAGAGTTGTGCTAGCCAAGTAATGAATAGTAAGGAGGTGGCTTAAGGAGGTGGGATGATTTAATGACCAAACTACCCTAGCTTTGCAATTTCTATAAATATAGGAGGCTTACAAGCCATTTAACACTTGTTCAAATAATACAACATTTCAAAAGTGCTTAAGTGTTAGAGAGAATAAGCTACCAATAAGTCACTTCCATAAGTAAGAAGAAGAAGAAAGCTACCTTACCAAGACTACAAAAAGTAAGACTTCTTCTCTATTATCTTCTATCTCTACCATGATAGGTGTATAAGAAAAGTTGGAATTAAGGAACATGGATGTTAAGAAGTAAGAAGAATGAGTAAGAAATGAACTTAAGCCACATAAGTCAAGTAATAAGTCATTTGAACTTATAAAAGTTATAAACTTATTATAAGTTAACCTTGAATGTTAAGTATGAAAATATGAACTTGTAATGAATTTATTAAGAGAAGTGAATTAAGAACTTATATGATTATATGTATCATGTATACATAAGTAAAGTTATACGTGAAAAACATGTAAAGTATGATGATTAAGAAACTTTAATTGTCATAAGTCATGAATAATCAAATCTTAAGTAGTTTATAATTTAACAAGTTATAAGCTCGTGAAGAATAAGTCAAAATCCAACAATGAATATAAGTTATTGTATTAAGTATGTTAAGATGTTCACATGATGAATGAAGTTCATTTGTAATATTGAACAAATCATAAGAATGAAGAATTGCCGGAATTTGATCGATTAGACGATAAACATCGAATTCGTAAAATTCTCGGATTAGAAGTCAAATTTTGTGTTTGATCATGAAACCATTGTTTTCCAATAGAGACAAGTCATATTTGGCATTTAATAGTTGCAGACTCGAAAATGACCAGATTCCAACTTAGAACGAAGAAACGAAAGCGCCGAACGCTCACGAACGCTTATCGCTTTCGCTTAAAAATGAACCAATAGGTGAATTTTTAGCAAACGAAGTCAAATAGATAAAATTCTTGCATGAACATGTAGATTACGTAATTTGTGAACCGTAGGCTTTTTGAACGAGCCAATTCGGACTTATAACGAAGAAGTTATGCGTCCGGAAGTTCACAAAATTCCCAAACCAATTTGTTTTCTCGGTACAGAGTCAGTCAGCCATAAGCGCCAACCCAAGGCAAAAGTCGCATGCAAGCAGCACAGTAAACAATGTCCGAGCTACATCGCAAGAGTTCACCACAGCGCGAACCATAGTACAATATGTGGTGCCGCAGCGCCATGTACAGTACAAAAATCTTTCGAGAGAGTGAAATAAGCAATCACGACCCATTAAGTAAGGACTCAAGCAATACCAAGTCCGGATAGTGATACTATAAGCTTGTGTCGAAAGCGTGAGATGTAAGTATAAAGTCAAGCCATACAATGACGCCAGCCTCGTAACAAGGATGGTAATGAATGTTTCTAAGTACAAAGAAAAGAAAAACTAATTGATTTAAAAGTAAACACAACTTAAGGAATGTAATGTAACATTGTTTAAACCTTATTAAACCTTAAGGATGTTGTATAAAGGTTGAGATAACCTAGTCTAATATAAATGCAAGGATAATGATAAACCTGAAATGAATAGTAATCAATCTAATACACAATTAGATTGAAATGAAGGTATGATATAGTCATATACATACTTGATTATATGTGACCTAATGTAAGGCATTATGTGATCATGTATTGTAGACTCTTGAACGACTTGAACATAAAGTTAATATACCATAGCGTACGCTAAAAGGCAAGTATTCTAACTCTTGTCTCAGCTTCAATCAACAAGTTTTTTGAAGTTCATGTATTCTTTCGCATGAATCGAGGTATGTTGAAGTTAAAGCCAATTCCTTCGGCTAGACTTGATGTATTGATAATCTATTCATTTATTATCAAATGTTGCTATCTTTTGTCAACTACTTGATATGGTTTTCAAAAGAAGACCAAATGTTAAACAAATGTTTTATGTCGGTAAAACGATAGCACGTGAGGTTTCCAAATGCTTAAACGCATATATGCTTAATGGATGTAGTGTCGATCAACATAGAGTACAATAGGCTGATCACCTAGAAGTGCTCGTAAGTAATATCGGGCTTACGGACTTGCTTCCGAGTTGTCCTTTTCCAATAAAGAATGAATACTCGAGGTCTCTAACCGAAGTGAATGTTTTACTAAATATTGTTGTTATTGTAAAACATTTTAGAAGAAAAGATGAAATGCTATTTTGAATTATCAATAGTACTTCATGACTATTGTTCAGTTATCGAAGATATACGATTGATATGTGTCAAGCATGTTGTTATTAAATTGTTATACTTGCTGAGCTAGTTATGCTCACTCTTGCTTGAACCATATAAATGCAGCTAAGACTGAACGTCCCGAAGGATCGAAAAAGGATAAAGGAAAAGCTAAGGCAGATTACTAAGCTGTCTTGTAATAGTATAGGTCTATTGTTGTAATGTAACTAATATTATGACAAAGAACCTTTTTAATGGGTATAGAACCTGGGAAATGTAAATATTACTTTAAATATATAGAAGTTATGTTCGTTTTTGAGACTTTTCAATCGAATGAATGTATAAATGTTATGTGAAGATATAGCACCATTTATCGAGTTGGAAGATACCCGGATTGGGGCGCTACAACTTTTATCAGACTTGAATCAAGCTCGGGCATACTGGATTGCAGATACCCCAAGATTTGAATCTGGGCAACCCGTGAATTTTTCAAAGGTGATCCACCCAGATCATTAGTAGATTGAGAGATATGAAAGCACGATCGATCAACCTCACGTTGTTAGTAGATCAGAGATGGAATGGGTTTCGGGCAAACCCGAAACCCGGATCTTGCTTGTCTTTATGTTTTTTATACCATGTTGTTGATTTAAGGTTGTTGTCTGACATGTAGGCTATACAATCATTCTTTTAGATTACTCATACCATTACAAAGATGTCATTTAATCGTGGTCAAACATCCGTTGACCAACTTGACGAATGAAGATTTCTGGGAAACCCAGATCTTCAAGAACCGTTTCCTGAGCAACACTTTTTGACCAACTAAAATCTCCCTTTTGATGTTGTTGTTAGACTGATATGATGGTATATAATTATTCACTGACATCTCTACTACAAATACGAACCTTAATATCAAACAGAACATAACTGGATTCCAAGTTACACGGATCGAAAGTAGTACATGAGCTGTTTCTTCATTTCGGAAAACCCGAAATGAAGAAATGACTTCTCGACATGAGAATTGACACCTATATCTCTCGGTTATGATGTTGGATTTCCATAACAATTGTTGATATTTGTAGAGTTACATCAATACTACAATATTGATGCTTTAAACGCCCGAAACCCTTAGGATCATAGATGAATTATGGTCAAACCAAGCACCTGTAGTCCATCGACATGCGTTTACGGTTTTGTAGATGAACAACTAAGAACACCTATAGCGACAGTTTAAATAGCTATAGAATACTTTTAGTGACATTTAATTTTGGAAAATGAATTATTAATTAGATAAATAGAAAAAATGATTTCTTAATTATTAAAAATACATAATAAATTCTAAAAATTTATTTTAAAGTCCTAAAAATAGTTTTTAATTATTTTGAGTATATTTCATAAATATTTAATATCTTTGGAATATAAATGGTATTTTATTTATTTAATTACAATATTAAAAAATTATTTAAAATGATTTTAATACATAAAAATCATGAAAAATAATATTATGGTAAAATAAAATATTTTAAGTTATTTTTAGTGACTTTTAATATTTTGTGAGAAATTTCATTAATTAATCAATATTAATGATAGTTAAATTATTTAATACATATATTAAATAAATTGTGGAAAAATAGAATTAATGTTTTATAAATCATATAAAAATAATTTAAGTGTTATAAAAATGTTTTAAGTTATAAATATGACTTTTGATATTTTGTCATGAAAATATTAATATTTTAATATTAATAGCAATTATCGAATAATGAATTTACTTGTTTAAAAAATCATATAAAGGTGATTTTAAGGTATTAAAAATACTTTGTTATATTATAAATATATTATAATACTATGACATGTATTTCATTAATATTTGATAATAAATAGATATTAATGATAATAGAATATTGTGGTATTTATATTATATAAATAAGTTTTTAATGAATGAAAATTCACGATAAATAGTAATAATTATTTTAAAATTATTACGAGCTTACGAAAATTATTTTGACTGATATTATAATTATCTAAGATATTTGTTAAGTGTTGGGCAGAGTTTAATTGAACTTAAACTCGTTATTTATCCGACAAGACCGTCGGGATGTTAGAATTATACCAAACTCGATTCAGACTTTAATAGTTTGACTTGAGGTTAGGTGTTATGTGTGTTATAGACTGATAGAATTATGTGATAAGTGTATTTAGGTTATTTTAAATACTGTGATGATATTATTCTAATATGTAGATCGGTATTATTTATATTAGGTTTTCAGACAAAGCGATATAAATTGTGTAGCGGTAATCAACGGTTCAGGTAAGTTTTTTTTACTTAACTCTACTAAGAGTTGTTTTATTCAGATATGCTTATGGATAATCATTGCTGATTGCCATTGTAGAATTGTACTCTGTACATATTGCATGTATAAATCGTCGTATGAAAGTCGATCACCTTCATTACCATTCGGTTCAGATATATTTGTTCATGTTCAATACTTGTTCAGTCAAAAGTTTGTTCCTGCTAGTTCACAATTGTATTAGTGAATTATAGCCAGCTTATTATTCAGATTTTGTCAATCATGATATATCGTTATATTATTGAACTTAAACTTGCTGGGCAATCTTATGCTCACCCTTGCTATATCATGATTTAACATTGCAGATTTAGAAGCATACGTCGGATATAGGAAAGGATAATGCCAAGTTCAACTTGGGATTTTATGTGCAGTTTAATTGTAATAGTATAGTAAGATAATAATGTTGTATGTTAAATAAGATAATGAATTATGTTTATTTGAAGGTTACTTGACCTTGGGGATAGTGTGTAAAGTTTATTGTATAAACAATTTATGTGTATATCTTCCGCAAATAGTAATAGTTATAGAATTAGCATACCAAGATCCACGGTGATTTAGAACTCGGATTTGGGGATGCTACAGCGACAAATCGTCGAAATGATAAACTGAGCCGGGATCGATATATATCATGTGGGTTTACTTCTTATATATATATATATATATATATATATATATATATTTGTGTAAGGCCTGGAGTTTACTTTGTGGCCTTTTACAACTTTCTTTACATTTCATCCCGCCTAGAGTTTACTTCGTGGCGGTTGATCGTTTTTACTTCTTTCTTTACTTTTCATCCCGCCTGGAGTTTACTTCATGGTGGTTGATCGTTTTTACGGCTTTATTTACATTTCTGATCCCCCATGGAGGTGCTTCGTGGTGGTTGATCATGTCTCTATATATATATATTTACCGTTTTTATATATATACATTTCTGATCCCCCATGGAGGTGCTTCGTGGTGGTTGATCCTGTCTATATATATATATATATATATAACTTTTATATATATATATCTGTTTACAACTTTCATATAAATTGCTACATCATGTGAGCCTAGGAATCATGTGATCACAGATTCATCGAATTTAATCTCGATTCAATTCCCGTGATGGACATCTTCCGCTGTACACGGCTTGTAAATTATTCAGTATTGCTATGTATATTTTTTTCTCGAAGATGCTTCGCATCTCAAAAATAAAAGCAATCAAGCCGAACACCTAATAAAATGAAAGTATCAAAGGCCTCAATTACTATTAAGCACAAGGGTTTGAAAAACCACTTTTTATAAAACATCACTGCTATATCTTGTTTAAAACTAATTTTTTACAAAAATTTAAAACCTTTGTATATAGGCGCAAGTGAGGCATAGCACTACTTCCAAATAATTACACATTGATCCACGCACGCACACATATATTCATATAACAGTTTAATTTAAAAGTGGCGGTCACCGTGGAAACACGGATATCGGAGGGTGCCTAACACCTTCCCTCCGCATAACCAAGTCCCTGCACCTAACGAATCTCGCTTTCACGTACCCGTCAAGCAGTGTCACATCACTGGGTCAATGTGAAAATCTTTTCTCGGTTGTGTTAGTACAACCATTTAAAAAACCAACTAGCGACTCTTACAGTTAAATCGTCGACATATAAATATTGGACCTTTTCATATCTTGTTTTTTCAAACAAATTCACCTAACAAGAGAACACCAAAAAACAAGAACAGAAAAAGGACAAATAAAAATCCCGAGGTCGACAAATGGGATCGCTAAGCATAAAATCTGGAAAATAATCCATTTTGTTATTGCGTAAGATCATCTATTGATAATCTATTGAATATTATTAAAACTTCGAAAGCGTTTTACTCTTTCATCGTTGAATTATTATTTAGCATGAAATGTGATAATGTTTTGTTATTGATTAACGAATTGTTCAGCTAATTCAAAGTCCTTTAAACTTTGGTGACATTCTATCGAATCGATAGTCTATTATTCTCTATTCATATACTTTATTGTATGTTTTAACTTGCGGAGCAAACTCGTTGTTCACCCTTGCTTAAATATAACATTTTAGCTAATAACGAAGTAGTCGGAGGGTCAGAGAAGGACAAGGGAAAAGGCATATTACAGGAGTGGTCATGATGAACATTATTTATTATGTTGTTATGTATAACCCTTTTTGTATATCTAAGGGTATGTTTGTTATGTTAAGGTTAAAAAACCTGGGGATAATGTATTAATGATAATAATTAATTAGATGCATGTTTATATTCATCAATGAATGGGTAGTTATATGTTCTATATATGATAGATCGTGAGCACCAAACTCGGGGGTCAGGTAACCCGGATTTGGGGGCATCACATATTTAATATAAATTAGAAACTCCTTTTTAATTTCCATTCAACCCTGACAGGGATTTCTAAGTTGTCACTTTATTGAATCATATAGGATATTCTCTCCCTTTACTAGAAGTGGTAGATTCTTTGTTGATCATTCACATAGCTCCATATATACTTTGTTATATCCAAACATACCCTAGAATATTAAGTAATATGTCAAACATAATTAAGTATATACAATATACTATGATGATCTCAAGTTCAAGGATCACTTGTACTACTATCACGTGAGGAACACCTATTGACAGGCAAGTAAAATTCCATTAGGGTTCCTTTATTAGTCACGTTTAGTGAACTTATTCTCCAATAAGCACCTACATACTTGCTTTAGTGTCTCCACACAAATGATCATGAGATCAATCATCCTCTTTAATAGAGCAAACATAGTATGTATTAATCTATCCAGAATCAGTAACCCCATATTAGTAATCCATACGATTAGGAACATTTTAGTTTTAAGCTATCAAGAATTTAGATCTCATTAGCATGATCAACATCATGATTCTAAAAGCATTCCTCAATAACTATGGGTTTATCACATTTATTAATTTAACTAATTAACATAGATAAAGAATGCCTTTTGTATTTAAATAAATTCTCTTATTAATAAATGAACAAGATTATAAAGTAAATGCTTATCACATCCAATGTGATTGGCTTGAGAGCTTATTACTTTCAATGGCAACAACCTCCGATGGTTGATCAACCCACTGAAGTTAATACACAATAACAGCAATACAACAAGCATCCTCCCCAACAGACAGGATCAATCATATAAAATTTGACATATATATATATATATATATATATATATATATATATATCACCACATACTTTACACATGACATTGCATCACTTGATATACCTTGTTATGCATCTGGTGTCTAGTATTTTTGTTGTGTTCATTTCATTGCATTACATAAACATGACAAAGAGGGGAATCTGCAGACACCCAAAATTTTGTTTTCCTTTCACTAACGGTACAGGAGGGTAAAAGCATAATTTCACCCCAAAGATAACCTCGCGGCAGGGCAAAGGCATAATTTCACCCTGATGACAACCCTGTAACATTCCAGGATTTTAAATGTAATATTAAATATTTATTGATTTATATAAATTTTTAATGGATGTGATTATCGTTGAATAAATATTTGTTCAATTGATTTAATTTTGTTTAGTTAATTATTTATTAAATAAATAATTGATGAATTAAGGAAATGATTATTATATTGATATTTCAATTTAATGGTTAATTATTTGTATTGAGTTATGTGATTAAAGGATTTATTTAATTAATTGTGATTTGATAATTAAAATAAATATAAAAGCTTGATTAAATATAGTGTGACAAATAACTATATTATAAGGAGTTATTAAAATAAATTAAAGTAGTTTAATTTAGTTTTTTGCAAACAAGGCTTAATATATTAATTCTTTAAAATTTAAAGGGTTTTTGCCAAACAAGCCTTATGGCTTTTGGAATTTCTAGATTTTTAAATTAAATTAAATAAATAAAATATATAAAATAATAAGTATAATATAATTATAATATATACGTTTATTTTTGTAACTGTTATTATATTTATACGTATTAAGGTGCATCAGTTTTGTGACGCCGCCAAAATTAGGTTTACGTCAACCATCTTGGGTCGCCACTTACATGGTACATAAATTCAAATACAACTTAATTATACAATCTGTCGTAAGTAAAAATACGACAAAAACATAAGCTATGAATTTTAATACAAATATTGTCGCCTGCAGACAATATCCAAACTCAAATTCAATATTATTACATTTATTTTCCACTATTTCAATTGAATAGTGAGGACTACTAATGCTATCATCTCGTCCGTCCACCCTCCAGGTTCCCTAGTCCCTCGCCACGCTTCTCATTTCCTCAAGAGAACAATGAAAGTAAAAGGGTGAGCTCAACTAGCCCAGTAGGAAATATTATGATTAAGATAATGTAGAATATATTATCGTTAGCCTTCAACAGTGTTAAACTGATACAATATAACAACCATCAAGTTTAACTGCAGCGAATCAAGCAATCAATTAAAAGAGTCAAGTAGAGAATAAAATCTACTATCTTTTATGATTTAAAAGGTTTTTCATCACTTTTATCGCTGGGACTCAGCTTAATAAATAATCCACATCATCAAATCACCCCTGTACTATGGCCAAGGATATTCTTTAGTATCACGACCACAATTATCCATGCACTACGGGCCTAGAATATTTGTGTATTCAATAATGGTCATGATCATGCCAACAACTGTCCATCAATGCACTACAGGCCAATGAGGACTTTTATCACATCATTTGTAACATTACGGTCATGATTACACCGAATAATCCCTAGTCATAATCATACCAAGTCCATCTATGCACTATAGGCCACATATGACTTTCAACAAAATATAAACATGAGGATGATGACAATGATATAAGAATTCAATAAAATAAGTTCAAGAATTATCTTATCCAGGAACTAATAACGTCCAAATTGTCAACGTGATACTGCTTTGTAGAGTAAAATTTAAGAATGCTCAGAAGAATATTTCCATGAAAAGATCTTTGGATAAAGCACAAATATCAAGGATATTCCACTAATTTCATGGAGTATAGAAGTCAAAACTTTAACCAACTAAGTATAATAAGGAATGGAATAACAAAAGAAATCACCAGCATCCGATAGAGCCAGCACAGCGGAGTTATTCCAACGAGAATAATAAATAACGGAATCGAGTCCTGCGTAAAAAACGCATACGAGCGAGGATATTCCAACGTAATAATAAAGACGGAATCGGTCCGGCGTAAAATGCATGAGCAGGATATTCCAATGAGAATAATAAAAGGCGGAATCGTCCCACAGTAAAATGCACGTATGGATATTCCAACGTAATAATAAAGACAGTAACGGTCCGGCGTAGAACGTCATGCATGGATGTTCTAACAGAATGATAAAGAATGGAACAACAGAAGAATTTCACCAAGTATAGGGTAGCCCGCGTATACAGGTTATTCCAACAGAATAATAAAGAATGGAATAATAGAAGTTCTCTTCATAGATAAGAAAGAAATAATACTCCCTACCTTTAGAAAAACTGGATACTGGAATAGTGAGGTAGCAGACTTCTCTTCTTCTTTCTATAATTTCTCTCTATAATAATCGCTCTAAAGCTTTTGTGAATTGGTGAGAAATGAAGGAAGAATGAGCTTCTATTTATAGGAAAATATAGTTTCGATAATTGCACGTTTTGGGGCTCAAAAATTACAATAAAATACCTCCAACTTTTCTTTCATTTATAATTTAGTCCTGCAACTATTATTAATCTTGCACCAACTCCCCTAATAGTAAATAATATGAATCAATAGTTCAATCATGTGAATCAATAGTATAATCATGTGAAAAATATGAATTTTAATATAGTACCTCCATCTATACCTCCATTTTTAATTTAGTCATGCAAGTATTATCAATCTTGCACCAACTCCCCTAATAGTAAATAATGTGATTCAATAGTACACATATAAACAAATAGTTATATAAGCATGTGAATTAGCGAAGAATTAATTGCTCATTTATCCAATAAATTACCCGATTTATCAATATAACCCCTAGACATCAATTATCATCTAATAAATGTCGATTTTCACTAACACAAACAATTCCAACATAATGAAACTATTTTTATGAAAAATATAAATTTTGAAATTTTGAAGTTTGATTGTTTCCCAAAAAAAGTCAACTATTGACTTTTTTGACCAAATAGTGAATTCCTAAAATTTTGTGTTTATAGACTATTTTTTACTAATTTCATCACTCCGAACTCAAATATCACGTCCGCGTCTCTAAATTCAACTATGAACACAACTTCAATTTTAATAAAATTAATCATTAATATTATAACTCATAATATTTATCAACCGTGTCGTTCCTGGGAAAGAGGGCTTTCGAATAAGGATTTCTCCTATTGGCGCCGCAATTAGGTGACCAAACCTCCCTCGATGAACTTCTAGACATTGTAAATATTGCAATTTAATAATATGAATAACTTTGTCGTCTCAATTATTGATTTAATAAAATAACATTTTATGCGAGATGATCTTTGTGACAATAATTGAATCAATAATATGAGAGATATGATGCGTGAATTCTCGTAGCAATAATTGAGTATAATTGAGTGACTTCTTACGTAAGCATCAATAATCAATACCGTGTGCTATTATGCAACCACGCCAGACATTCATTTACTTTACTACCGAGTAGTTCAACGGTTTTAACTGTAACACTTTCGTAAGTTATTTTTATAAAAAGATAATTTTGTCATTTTCTAACTACGACAATACTTCCGTTTGTGAGGTCCACCAATGATTATGCCGTCGTACGAATATTCCCCGCCAATCGAATATTTTATAACAACTTGCATACTTTGAAAAATTTATAAATACTACCCACAACTATAACATTATATCAAATCCACGCCATAATATTCAAAAAAATATTTCGATAAATTTAAATCTTTATTCATAAAATCTGGGGTTTCACAATCTCCTCCTTATGAAATTTAAGCCCTCGAAATTTACGTACGCACTTGATATGCCAAAGAGGTGATCAGGATACCTTGACTTCATTTCAGATTCTAACTCTTGAGGTATAACCTTTGAGTGTTGAATACGATCCTTCTTATCTAATATTTTAACACGTATCTCCTCATACGTTAAATTTTCTACTATCTCGTCCGGTTCTAAATTAATAATGTGGTTCGGGTCATCCATATATTTACGTAACATCGATACGAAAAAAAAATGTTCTGAACACGCAACATACTTGGCGGTAAAACAAGTCTATAAGCCACAGTTCCTACTCGATCAAGGATTTCAAATGGGCCAATTAAATCGAGGGTTGAGATTTCCTCTCTTCGTCGATTCTTGCTTCTAGAATAACGCCCTCTTGAACCTTTTTCTTCACATTCATTAGCTCCGGGTGTGTAGCTTGAGCGGATTTAACTTTATCGATTAAAGTCATTTCTAATCGTATATTCGTTATCTTCACGTGGGTTCCTAGAGTCTTTAACTCTATCTTCATCATTTGTAAGTCGTACGAAATGGGTCTTTCTGTTAACAACATCACACTCATAAACGCATACGATCTTCTACTCAACGCGTCAGCTACCACGTTTGCTTTTCCACGATGGTATTGTATGATATGATCGTAATCTTCAACAAACTCGAGCCAACGTCTTTGGCACATGTTACGTTCGTTTTAGGTGAAGAAAATATTTGAGGGTTTAAGAAATAGGTTTTGTCTTTGGGGTCAATACAAAATTCAATTTCACGCTCTAGGGTAGGCTAAGAAGTCTTCAAGAATACATCAAAAAATTTATTAACAATAGAAATATCATTCAAAACTGTGACTCTCATCCAAGACTTGGATAACATGTCACATTGATACCTATCAACTTGCCATCGTCATTCACGACGTTGCCTATAGAAAGTCTAGCTTCGGTGCATTACACACAAGAAAGTCAACAACGAAAGGATCGGAGCTCTTTATTTATGGCTTGATATGACAATGATTGACTTTAGTGGTTTCGTTACTTGAAATTGCATAACAGGTTTGTTAGGAATATGAAAGCTAACAACCTTACGAAAAGAATGATGAGTAGTTAACCAATCGATTCCTAAAATCGCATCAAAGGCAAATATTTTCAAAGAGATAAGATTGACAGGTAACGTGAAAGTGTTGATTTGAACAAGATTTATAAATAGTGGAGGTAACAAAGGTTTCTCCCAACTGAGTTTAAACAGATATATCAAAGTCTAACATCTCCGGAGTTAATTTCAAACATTGAACACAACTAGGTGCCATAAAAGAGTGAGTAGAACCGGTATCTAACACGGTATAGACTTCGCAAGAGTTTATGACTAACATACCCGTGATAATTTTATTCAGGTTCCTCGTCACGAAAAAAAACGTTCTCTCTTAAACTACCAACTTTGACTTTTCTGGGACGGCCTTTGGTGCCTCCATCCTAGCTGAACTTATCTTCGGTGAATGAAAAAAATCAAGCTAAGTGACCTTCTCTTCCACAATTATAACATGTTTTGGATGGCATTGCGCAGTTTAGACTGATGTGTACCTCCCCTCCGCATTTGAAGCATATGATATGTGGTCATTCTCCTTCCTTAACAACGGGTGCTGGTGCTGACGTTTTTCCATCATTGTTAAATCTCCTCTTCTTGAAATGTCCATTCTTATTATTTTGACCATGAATACCACCGAAGTGGTTACCATTTCTGGCATGTTGATTCCCTCCATGCGTATTGTCACCATTGCATTGATGATGGTTATCACCCCAGATTATTATCATTTTACCGGCTGCTCTCTTTTGGTTGCATTAACTCGTTATCGCGCTCCACTAACTGGGCCCTATTTACAACATCTGAATACAAACACAATTTATGAGAAATAAGATATTGGCGTATCTCCGGCTTCAAACCTCTTAAAAACATTCGCGTCATTCGCTCCTCATTATCGACCAAATGGGATGCAAACCGGGATAACTCAAAGAAATTTAGCCTCAGTGCTTGCGACACGGTCATATTGTTTTGTTCCAACTTGATAAACTCCACCTCCTTCATATGATGAATACTTTCGGGAAAGTACTTGTCGTTGAACAGCTCTTGGAACTTCTCCCAAGACATCTTGATTGCGTCAGGCTGGGTATGTTATACAGATTCCCACCAGTGATCTGCCTCTTCACGCAACATAAAGGTGGCAAAGGGAACCTTTTATCCTCGGAGCATCTCAAGACATCAAATATCTTGGTGATCTCTTTTTAACCACGCCTCTACCTTAAGTGGTTCGGCTTTCCCAAAAACTCGGTGGTCCCAGCTCCTTGAATTGTTTAGCGGTGACCAACCGTGGGTTGCCATTGTTTATTCCTCAGATTATGAATGCAGAGGGTTTGGCCTTCACCGATGTTGCATGAATTCTAAAAAGCTCCTAAACGTATCGTCGTCGTTATTCGTTTTGGTCGGTGTTGTTATTTGCAGGAGGATTATCGCCATCCTGTTGCACATTGTCCTGATTATTGATCTGTGGAGACTCAACGGTCTCCTGTGCTCCATTGCTATTCTCAACATTCTCTGATGTCATTTTCAAATACTGCCACAAAACAAGGGTTAATTAACATATCACATATTATCCCTATACTCTAACCGACCAATTAAATATCAAATAAACTTAGGTAGGTTATACTAGCGAAGGAATTCCCCGTCTCTCCCCTCCTAGTTCTTATCTCACATCTCAGCCAGGGATCATATCCCTAAGCTTTGATACCAACTGTGACGCCCCCAAAATTAGGTATACGTCACCCATCTTGGGTCACCACTTATATGGTACATAAATTCAAATACAACTTAATTATACAACTGTCGTGTAAAGTACGATAAAACATAAGCTGTGAGCTTTAATACAAATATTGTCGTCTAGACAATATCCAAACTCAAATTCAATATTATTACATTTATTTTCCATTATTTCACTAAATAGTGAGGACTACTAATGCTATCATCTGGTCCGTCACTCCGTTCCCCGACTAGTCCCTGCTACGTTCTCATTTCCTGAAGAGAACAATGAAAGTAAAAGGGTGAGCTCAACTAGCCCAGTAGGAAATATTATGATTAAGATAATATAGAATATATTATCGTTAGCCTTCAACAGTGTTAAACTGATACAATATAACAACCATCAATTTTAACTGCAGCGGAACAAGCAATCCATTAAAAGAGTCAAGTAGAGAATAAAATCTACTATTTTTTATGATTTAAAAGGTTTTTCATCACTTTTATCGCTAGGACTCAGCTTAATAAATAATCCACATCATCGAATCACCCCTCGCACTTTTCTACCAGGATATTCTTTAGTATCACGACCACAAATTATCCATGAATTATTTTATCACAGAATTTTCTCGACAAAATTCCATCATTCATCATTTGCTTTCAGTAGTGTTGTTTACAGGAGGAATATTGCCTTCTGTTAGACGCGTTCTCTGGTTTGTGACTAAAGGTTGTTCCACGCCTCTCATACACTCCATTGTTAACGCTTCTCGGAGCCATTCTTAAATCACATCATAAAACAAGTGTTAATTAAACAAATTAACATATCACATAATATCCTTATATTATGACCGACCAACAAATAAGCTTAAATAGGACACACTAGCAAAAGATTTACTCATCTCTCCCCTCCTAGTTCTATTCCCCGATCTCCGCCATAGACCATATCCCAAAGCTTTGATACCAACTGTGACGCCCCCAAAATAGGTATACAACACTCATTATGAGTCGCCAAATATATGGTACATAAAGCAAACTACAACTTCAATAATACAAGTGTCGTGAAAAATACAACAACACATACTGTGAGTTTAAATACAAATATTGTCTTCTAGACAAAATCCACACTCAAATAAGTCCCCATTATAATTATTCAAACACTATTTTATAGAAATAGTGAGGACTGCTAAAACATCTTTTTGGAAGCATCACTCCATACCCCGACTAGATCCTGTTATGTTCTCACCTCCTGAGAAGAAAAATGGAACAAAAAGGAAAAGGGTGAGCTCAACTAGCCCAATAAAGAATATTATGACTAAGATAATATACAACAATTTATCATTAGTCTTCAACAGGGAAAAATCTGATAAAATATAATAGACAACAAGTTTTAGATCAACAATCTGCAATGAAACAACAATCCATTAGAATAGTCAAGTAGAGAATGAGTTCTACTATCTTCTAAGATTTAAAAGTCCATCATCAATATTTTATCCTCAGAACAACAATCAATATACATCTTTAATCAAATATTCATCTTTGCACTACAAAGCCAAAGATATTCATTTGTATCACCAAATAGTCATGTTCATCTCAACACTGCTCATCTTTGCACTACGGGCAAAGATATTCATTAGGTAATCATTCATCTTTGCACTACTGGGCCAAAGATATTTAGTAATATCATCATTTAGGACCGAGGATGATGAAAATATTTTAAAGAAAACAAATCCAAAGGAGACGTAAGGACAAATATTAGGGATTCAGTATCACGATTGATTGAGCAAAGCTTCTTATCTTAATCATTATTAAATAAATCAATTTTATTGATTCATTCATTCTAACTTGTTTACAGTTAAGCAAGTTTCTTAAGTTCTATTATTGTATAATGAACGTAATTTTGAACTCTCGTCTCTATTATTGAACTGTTTTAATTCTTTGCATGAGCTAATACATTGTTGGGCAAGTTTTTAGTTTCGACTTTTTATCGCTTAAATGTAACGTTCGTGAATATCATTTGTAATGTTATTAGACTCAACCTTAGCTTATTTTATTTATTTCAAGCAAAGGTTAACCATTTTATTCATTTTATTAAATGCTTATGCTCTATAGCTATTTCAAGCATGAGTTTGATATGTAGAATCAGTTCATTTATGATTCTCAAATGTTCTAAGCTATGTTGTTATTAAACAACTATTGTATTATCAATCATTGTTGATTCAACTAGTTCCCTAGTTGATGATCATTAAACTTCAATTACCCTTGAAAGCTTATCCAAACCAAACTTTCTTTGGTGCAGACTTGTACTCTAAATACTGAGATGAACAACCCTATGTTTAGGGGTTTACGCTTAGCGTTGAAATGGTTGTCCATAATACATTGTACGAAGGATTGATCCCCTAAGTGCGTGGAGTCCTTATAGTCATATATTCATTAAAGTTAAAGTTGAAAGATTACTTATAATTGTGGACATGGTTCATGGTCATTTGACCCTCAGTAGTATATTTAAGAATGTTAATAGAACATATCATTCAGTTATATTGAGCCTATGAATTGGCAAATGTTGTAATGTTAATAGAACATATCATTCAATTCTATTGAGTCTATTATTTGGCAAATGTTGTAAAGATATTTATTCTTATTTCAAGTGAGCTTTGTTTGTTGACTCTTGCATATTTATACACTTATTGCGACTATGGTTGAGAAGGTAGAGAGACCTACAACTACTACAAAGAAAAGGAAAAAATGTACAAGTGATGAAGACTTGTAATTTTGCTTTATCGTTATGATGATAAACTTTTAATAATGACGTGATGTAATAATTTAATTTCCGTGATTGAACGATTGTATTAAAGGTTAGAGAACACGGAAGATAATGATTTATTAATGTAATCTTGTATGGGTAAGTTTTATTATTCAATTATATTATGATTGGATAGTTAGATATGAATGTTTTGATTATGTGAACACCAAATCTTGAGGTAATGAAGTACCGAGATTTGGGGTGTCATAAGTTGGTATCAAAGCTTTAGGTTATGAACCTTAGGTGGGGAAAAGCCTTAGGAAGTAACCTTTGAAAAGATAGTGGTGATTAACTCTGATCGAGTTTTAAGGAAGGAGTAATAAAACACTTATGTGCTTATGTGCTTATAACTAATGTGCTCGTGAGTGTCGAGTAGAAATTATTAACGATTAAAACTTAAAATTTTGTTGTCGGGATGACTAATGTCGAGAAATCCAAATAAGGCTAGGGAGGATAGACCTCGGATGTGACGCCCCAAAATAGTATACAACACTCATTCTGAGTCACCAAATACATGGTACATAAAGCAAACTACAACTTTAATAATACAATTGTCATGCAAAATACGACAAACACATACCGTGAGTTTAAATACAAATATTGTCTTCTAGACAATATCCACACTCAAATAAGTCCCCATTATAATTATTCAAACACTATTTTATAGAAATAGTGAGGATCGCTAAAAACATCTTTCTAGAACCATCACTCCATACCCCGACTAGATCCTGCTATGTTCTCACCTCCCGAGAAGAAAAAAATGGAACAAAAAGGAAAAGGGTGAGTTCAACTAGCCCAATAAAAGAATATTATGACTAAGATAATATACAATAATTTATCACTAGTCTTCAACAGGAAAAATCTGATAAAATATAATAGGCAACAAGTTTTAGATCAACAACAAGCAATGAAAAACAAGCGAACAATCCATTAGAAGAGTCAAGTATAGAATGAGTTCTACTATCTTCTAAGATTTAAAAGTCCATCATCAATACTTTATCCTCAGAATAACAATCATGAAAATTGGAGTTAAAATTTACTCCTTTTGTTAATATTTATTTTTGGTGTGGTTAACGCAATTTGTTCTATGGTGGAAAGCATGGTAGCTCTGGTGCTTGTGGATCAATTATTGGCACAAGTTGCACAAAATCAGCTATTCCCCATCAACAATGATCTGCAGGAACCATTGCAATTACCAATTTGAGTCGGCTAGCTTTCATCTATAAACAGAGCAATCTGGATTTTTACATCTTGCTTGCATCTCTAACAAAAGCTCTTTGCCTTGCATTCTTTGGAATTTTCCTACCATTAAAGAGTGTATTTGTTGTAGTGAAAATTTATAACATCTGCTTTCCAAACGGTCCGCTTTTTGTTTAATTGAGGCAAAAACGTGTGCACCAATTCATTGTTGTGCTTTACAAAATAAAAAAACTCAAAGATGTGATATTTTTTATATATGAATTAGTGAAAGTATTGGTTTGGCTTTTATTTCAAGGCTTTTATTTCAAGTCCGTAGTCAAATCTCGAACTTATAAGCCCTTGGACAAAGCAGAGAAATTACTAAGTCGAGTACTGAGGGGTAGGAATTTTTAGTGGAGCGGTGAAATGTTGGTCTATTAGAGTAGTAAAATCATGGACACTAGCTGTGAAACCTCGAGGATGCCTTTTCTCCCGAGTATATCACTACATTAAACAATTTCATCATTTATATTAATTTATAATATTTTGAACAGATTCGGATATTTTTTCTTTCCTAATTAAATGCCATTTTATATTTTTATAATGATGATCATGCGAGAGAAATGAATATCACAATGACCGAGAGATAAACAAGAGATTTTGCTTATTGCCTGTGGTCGCCATGATCCTTGTGTTGTGCCACGAGGTTCGTATCAAATCATATCTTTTTCCTAATCATGTCACCAAGTACTTGCAATAACAATAGTTAATCAAGAACCTTTAGATTATAGTCGGGCACTTCTAGTTACTACTATAATTTTTTATGCGAAATAAATGTTAGTGGTCAGTAATCCGCTCTGCTTTCGTTCACTTTTTGCCCTAGAATTAATACCTTTATTCTTATTTTCTCCTCCGTCACATTCAACTAGTTCTTGGTGTATGCATATGCTCGGTAAACCCAATTGCAGATTATAATCCAAAAGTGTTGTTCAAATCTCCAATATTATCCAAAGAAAATAAAAGTAGTTCTTATTCAACGAATCAATCCAAGAAGATGAAAAAATATTCAATGTATGTTCAACCCTCTTTTGAATTGCCTTCAACGCCTGGAACCCTAGTTCTCTAATATGAAAAACTGATAAAAATAATAATAATACGCGTCTGGTGCCAACCAGAGTAGTTTATGTTAATACAAACACTTCCAATTTCAAATTTTAAATTAAGTCAAACAACAGTTGTAGATGACGACGCGATCGCCATGAGGCTCTAGTGCAAAATAAAGGCGCGCTACCGGTAGCGCTTCAAGCTGCAGTGTGTGTGCGGCGCTTCCGATTTCTAGCTCATTTATCCGCCGCGACTTCGTGGTCCGCCTTCTTATGTTCTCATTGTTGTTTTTCATTTTCCACCGCTTGATGTTTGCTCTTCCACCATTGCTCGATTCAGATCTCCACTGCGTTCCTCGTGTCATGCCTTCATTAGTCTCGTGCCACCTACCACTGCCGAATTGTGCCTTTTCCTGTAATTTCATACCATCGGAGTTCTCATTACATGCAATGCAAATTAACACAAAATGCAACTAAAAACATACTAAAATGTACTTGAGATGAGCATAGTTCGCGTGAATTGATATCCAATAAGTAGGTATAAAACCTACTTATCAGGCTCATTATTGGAATTGGCCCAAATAAATCCATGTGGAGCAACTGCAGGGGCTTGTCAATTGAGTTAGCAGTTTTGCTCTTGAATGAGCTTCTGGTCTGTTTTCCAAGCTGACAGACATTACACGGCCTTTCTTTTACGAAGCTAAACTTGGGTAAGCCTGCAACTAGATCTTTTGAGGCCAGTTTGGACATACTCTTGAAGTTGAGATGAGATAGTCTTCTATGCCATAGCCAGCTCATTTCTTCAGATGCTTTAGCCATAAAACATATTGTCTCGTCTGAGCTTAGTTGTCCAAGATTTACTGTGTAGACATTTCCTTCTCTTGTTCCGATTAGCTTTACAGTAGATGTCTTCAAGTCTCTAACTTGACATTGATTATTGAGGAATGTTACTTGATAACCCTTGTCGCAGAGTTGGCTAATGCTCAGAAGATTGTGTTGTAGTCCTTCCACATAGGCCACTTTACTGAAGGACACTGCACCATTTCTAGCTGAGCAATATCCTCTTGTCTTGCCAGTGCCATTGTCTCCAAAGATGACTGAGGGACCCTCCTTTTCTATGTAGTTAGACAGAAGGGCTTTGTTCCCGGTCATGTGCCTTGAGCATCCACTGTCCAGATACCAGGTTGTGATCGTGGAGCTTTGTTCCTGTGGTAACATTAAACTTTCATTTTGGTACCCATACTTGCATGGGTCCTACGTTCTTAGTACCCTTGGGAACCCAAATCTACTTGATTTTGGGTCTCACATGCATAGGATTATAATAGCATATTAAACCTTGTGACTAACTTTATTGCACAAAAACATCTAATATGATGCATGCTTGTGTGTGTGAGGATTATTCCTTCATTTGGACTTTTGTGGATCTTTAGTCATCCTTCTGTTAAACTGATTTTCCTTCTTCCATGTGTCCTTGCGTTTCATGATTTGTGAGGAATGTACATTACTTCTACTGTTCCTTCCCAGTTGGTTCGTAGCGTTGGTCTTACTCAACTCTACGATCCTTCGAGGTTGGTGAGTAGTGGTTGGGTTACTCTTCTCTTTTCTGAAACCCAGGCCAGCATGAGATCCCTTACTCCTTGGAATATGGATTGAATCAGTAGAGCAGGGTTGGACTGGCTCATCCTTCTATGAGGATTTCACAAATATAATGCCTATACTAAAACTTGAAGCATTACTAGTGCTAGTTTCCTTTACCTTTTTCACACATGGCTCTGAGGTAGATTCCCCAAAGCCTAAACCTGTTCTGTCAGAGACACTTCTCTGGCTAGAGATCAGGGGTCCATGGATGTAGAGGATTTATTCCATGTAGAGATTGTCTTTTCTAGTTCCTCAATTTTAGAGGTTAGACTTGACTCTCTTTGTGCATTGAGCTCATTGGTCTATTTTAAGAGCTTATTCTCAGCTTCAAACTTGGAGAGAGAGTCAGTACTTAGAAGGGTTATTTCAAGTTCTTCTTGAACTTTCTCTTTCTCCTTTTGAAGAAGTGAATAGTCCTTAGACATAACTCTAAACCATTTCATGTATTGATGCAGATCAGATGTTATGCCATGCAGTGCAGTTCTTAAATCATCAATGTCTACATCAGGAGAGTTGAAGTCAAATACCTCATCTATACTTACTTCATGTATGTTGGAGTTCTGTTTGTCCTTTGCATTCTTGGCCATTAGGCAAAGATTTTCCATTTGAGGATCTTCATCATCTCCATATTCGGAGTTGAGACATTATTCGAGTCACTCCACGATCCTTCACTAAAAGGCCTTTGTCTCTCTTACGAGGCCTTTTGTTACCTTTGTATTCCTTCTTTGGATGTGATTTCTTTTTAGTTCTTCTCTAAGAGGTTTGTTACGATTAGCAATGAAATGGACAAAGCTTCTTGCAATTGTACCATAGATCATTTATCCGCTCGTCAGTGAAGTTGTGATTCTTGACTTTCTTTAGCTTGCAGATTTTGCCTTGACGCATGAACCTTCCTCGAGTCTTTTCACCAAAGTGATTGCTAAGTCTTCATCATCATCTTCATCATAGTCGAGTCAATTTCAAAGTGTTGACTTTGGAGGTGTTTTCATTGCTTTAAGAGCAACACCAGTATCCTTCTTTCTTCCTTCGATAGAGTTTCTACTCGCTGAGTCACTCTAGTTTCGTATGTAAGAAGGTTGCCATATAAATGTTGAATAGCCATCTCATGGAGATTCTTTGACTCTCTAATAGCGAAAGTGGTTTTGGCATCCCACTTGCTTGGTAAGGCTCTCATGAACTTTATGATTAGATCTTTGTTTAGATAGATCTTTCCATAGGCTCGTAGAGAG